>CAIGQZ010032037.1:24075-55330 GCA_903798205.1 Danio tinwini | reverse complement strand
GTATAAGAGATAATATAGAGAAAAATAAGTATAGGGTAAAGAACACATACTGGCAGGTACAAGGTTTTTGTAGCATAATTTACAACACCAACCCAGACAACATATCACTTTTAACTATTATAATAAAAAATAAAAATAAAAACATCAATCACAAAATACAGAAAAACTGCTGAATATTTTTACAGTGTAAAAGCTAGGCTCAATATTTTATCCATTTATGTGCACGTCGCGGAGGCACACCAGTAGACCATAAAAAATGCCAATGAGCATGCCATTGAGTGATGCTACATTACTGTAATGCTAGCTTGCAATGTCCGGGTGTACTTTTTGTAAATAAATTGTATGTTTTTATCCATTTCAAACATTTCATCTTTCACACTTAATTATTATGCTTTCTATTTCAGTTTTATACATTTCAAGTTTTAGTAATTCCATGTTTAATATCCACACCCCTGGTTCTCTTTCAGTCTCACTAAAATGTATCATTATCCATAAAAACCCATGATCACTTTCACTATAGGTTTGATATGATGCCTTTGTGACATATTTTGCTTCTGTTTTTTTTTTTTTTTACATAAAAACAAGTTAATTCTACTTTGTTTTAAAATCCCATTTACAATTTGTCTCCTTAAATATTCTCTTTTCATACCATTACTTTCTCTCCACACATCCACCCAATTATCTTTACTCATTATGTTCTTTAGTTCACTTCTCCCTCTATCTGTTCCAAAATTCATTGAATCTTCTATATCTATTCTTTGCATTGCAATATTGAAGTCTCCTAAAATATACATATTTTCCTTATCTTCCATTAACCTTTCCATTTCCTTATAGAATTAGTATTTTTCTTTTTCCTCATTCGTGCATGTATATTGCATAAATGTATACATTTTCCATTATATATAGTTCTCAAAATAATCATTCTTCCATTTATATCTTTATAAACTACATAAACGTTTTCAAATATTCCTCTTTTAAATAAAATAGCTACCCCTCTTTTCCTTTCTATGTCGCCGTTACTGTATATCTCTCCATTCCACATTCTCATCATTTCATTACTTACATTTTCTCCCCACTTTGTTTCTTGTAAACATAATACATCACATTTTTCAGTCAAACACATTAATCTTTCAAACTTTTGACATTTGGATACTCCTCTTATGTTCAACAATGCAAAACACACTGTACTAATTAGGACTATTATTGGATAAACCAATAACCATCTCTTAATCTGTCATCACGATTAAAAAGTTTGCTTCTTGCTCCACCTATTTCAGTTTTTTCCCCTACAGTCTTCCTTTTATCTCCTCTCTTCTGATTTCCTGCTATTTTAATACTTGTTCAATATTTAAAATACCTTTGTTTCTATTTTTTGCCCCCTTGATCAGTCTGTCCTTCCCCAGTCTGTAATTCCTTTTTCCAATATCCATTCCTCCTACCTCTGTCCCAGTCTTCATTCCATTGTCTTCAATCTTTTCTTTTTCATGTCCTTTTTCTTTGTCCAGTCCTATAATGTCCATCTCTTCTTGTTCATCAGAATTTTCTCTGTTAGTTTAGTTAGTCCGTTCCTTATAAGCTTTTTCTCTCCATTCCATTCCTTTTCTTTTTTGCTCATTTCTGTCATGCTCCTGAAGTGTACTGTTACCTTCTGTTCTTTCATCTTCTTTTCTTTCCATTGTAATATTTTAATCAGTTTGTTGTAATTCCATACTTTCATTCTCTTTCCCCTCCTCTCGTGTACAGATGCATCTCTGTTTTGTTTTCTCGCAGCTTTGGCACCACAGGACTTCACAGTCCTGCGCATAATGCGCCTGCTGAAGACATTCTCAGCACGTAAAGTTTGGATAGTCTTCTCTTGTTCTGTGCTAAACAGATCCTACACGTTTTTACTTGGTTATCATGTATCACTCAAATAATTCATCCCTTCTTCTGTCATGAATTTGACAGTATAAGGTAAATATTTGACTTCCTTCAGAAACTTTACCTTAGCAAATCTTGTTCCATCTGCCACCGATGTCCCAGGGTAATATCGTCTTCTGATTGGCAGTATTGGAGTAACTCAGTAGTTCAGTTTATTAGCAATTTCTTCATCTTTTATGTAACTGGGTAGGTTTATAAATGAAACTATTCTCTCTGTTGCACACAACTTTTTTTATTTCACATTCTTGTCCATTAAGCATTAATCTATTCCACAATGAGTCACCGTCTCTTTCGCTTTCCATTGTCATTTCATATTCATTACTATTCTTTTTTTTCTCAGTCCGATCAACTTCCCAATTCTAACTTCATCTTCCACAGCTTTAATAATCATGCTTATTGTTACATTCTCAATGTCTCTTACCATCAGTGTTACTTCTTGTATTCTCTCTGGTATTGTTTCTTTAAAGATCTTGTTGATCAGCTGTTGTCTTTGTGTTGATACATTCCTTTGTCCTTCACTTTCTTCAGCAGTTACAGTTGATTGTAGTTCTTTGTTCTGCTCTTGTCCTCTTGCTTTTGCTTCCTGCTTTCTCCTTAATACTACCAATGCCCATGTTTCATTACTTTCTTCATTATCTTAATTTAGTGTTGTTTCAGTGATGTTTGTATCGGATCCTTGTGCTCTCTCATTTGTGTAAGCCATTCCTTGATCTTTTTCAGTAAAATCCATTGCTTAAATGTCCACACCCCAAACAGTTAACACTGTTTGGGGTTAGACAAATAAAAAAAAAAACTAATACTTAACAAAAATTTACTGTGTAAATTTCCAAAAAACAAACAATAAAGAACTGGAAATAAAATGGAAGAGCCTCTCTTATCCTACTGCCACCTCAAACTTCCTGCAGTGCAACTAACCGAATTCACACTAGAGAGTGTGCTTAGGGTGGTTTGGCTGTAAGCGAATGTCACAGTCAAGATCAGGGTATTTAAAAAAAGGCACAGCAGCAGGAACCAAGCAAAGCATAGCTCGCATTGACACAACACCAAGAAGAACAACCTCCTTGTCTTCCTGTCAGATAATATTTAAACTTACGAGGACATAATTTTAGTGGAAGTAAAAGCGGCCAATCAATGCTTTTGACAGAGATAAAGACAGAGAAACTCCATAAACACGAACATACCGGAGATGTAACTAAACATGAACGCGAGTGCTGTTTTTCTGTACAACAAATGTCATGTTTGTCATGTTACAGATTGCTAATTTTGCACACCTGACAGCTCGTAAAAAAAGATCACGGGCCAGAGTTTAACGACACACCCACATACAAACAAACGCACACACGTAGAACCAAAATACGTTCTGCGAGCAAATGTAACACTTCCCCTCTCAAGACTTAACATAAAGCAACATTAAGCTCTAGATAAAGTGTCAGCAATGACAATTTTAGATCCTTTCTTATGCTTTATGGATAAGTTATAATTTTGTACAAATTAACGACCAACGCAAAGGCGTTGATTGTAAATGTGCATTCTTGACAGAAAAACTAGGGGATTGTGGTCTGTGTATACAGTAACAGGCAAAACTGATGAACCCACATAAACTTAAAAAAATTAGAGCCAAAGCTTCCTTTTCAATGGTGGAATAGTTACGTTGGTGTCTGTTAAATTTTCGTGAAAAGTAGCAGATTGTGTAATCAAAACCAACATAATCTTCCTGAACAAGCACAGCGCCAACACCTAAAGAACTGGCATCAACTTCTATTTTGAATAGACGTGAGAAGTCAGGTGCAGCGAGAACAGGTGCACAAGTAAGCAACAACTTAACATTCTCAAAAGCCTGCTGGCATGCATCAGACCATACAAAATCAGTTTTTGGACTCAACAAGCTGGTCAAATGATAAACAACAGTCGAAAAATTATGACAGAAACTCCTGTAATAACCAGACATTCCTAAAAGCGACGCAACTCTCGTCTCGTTGTAGGAACAGGAAACTAAGCTATATATAGCTGTCACTTTGTCACTAACAGGGCGAACTTGACCTTAACTTACTTTGCCCAACTAAGTAATCGTTGCTTTTCCAGATTCACACTTGGCTAAATTAATAGTCAAAGACGCATCAGATAACCGTTTAAAAACAGTACGAAGTGCAGATGAATGCTCCTCCCAGTCACAAGAATAGATAACCAGATCATCAAGGTATGCATTACAGTTTGGATCTCCAGACAATACAATGTTTACCAGGCGCTGGAAGGTTGCGGGAGCGTTTCGTAACCCGAAAGCCATTACTTTGTAGTGCAGGAAGTTATCCAGTGTAACGAACGCTGAAATTTGTGCAGCTCACATCGTTAATTTCACTTGCCAATAACCCTTGAGAAGATCTAATTTAGTGACAAATTTTGCTGAACTCGAATCGTCAATGCATTCTTCCATTCTGGGCAGTGGATAACTATCTGGCAGTTACAGAATTTACCTTCCGATAATCCATGCAAAAATGGAAAGTACCGTCAGCTTTTGGCACGAGCAGACAAGGAGAGCTCCAGGGACTATCACTAAATTCTGCTAGAACGTTCTTCAACAAATAATCAACTTTGTCTTTCATCACAAAACGTTTTACATTATTTATTCTGTAAGCATGTTGTTACGACCCCAGATGTCTAGGGCTGAAGTTGAACCATAAAGGTGAAAGAAAATAAATAGACAGTTGGCAGGTTATGATTTAAATGACCTTAAAGGTTCTTTTATTGTGAGAAGGCGGAAAAAGTTTGTATTATACAAGAAAACAAAAATGAGCGCAAACAAAAATACCTTCAGGGCTGAGCAAGGCCAAAATAATAAACAAAACATTAACTAACTCCACCCCGAAGATAACTTACCTAATGAACCAAAAGAAATGCAGAAAATAAATTACAGATACTTCCCTATACTCCTTAACTAAACCAAAAACAGGAGAAAAAAGTCAGTGTCAAAGTAAATGGCACCCAGCCCCTACAGCGCTCAGCTTACAGCTTTTATATACAATATAAGTGTGACAGGCACAACAAGGAGGGGAGAGGAAAAGAGTGGAGAGCACCTTAAAATTCACAATTTACTTATCAACAAGAAAGTATTATATAAAGTTTTTAAACAAGAACGCCACAGTCTTTGAAAAGCTCTCCGTCTCTCCCCCCGCGATCTGACTCCATCGGTTTCCTTTTCAAAAGATGCTGCGTTCTCAGAGCACCAACCACAGCGCACGCACGCAGCACGTCCAATTAGGGCGGGGCAACCTGGAAACAGGAATGGGACAGGACGAGAGAAAGAGACACACACACACACACACACACACACAGTGGCACAGAAACAACCCACGAATACGCTCATGCGTAACAATGTTACTTAATAGGATGATCACATGTCGCTTGAATATCATGCTGTTACACGTTAGTTTAAGACTAACTTCTACACTTTATAGGGGCCAGAAAAACGAGCAGACAAAGCTGAACCAGGTACCGGTAGCAGAACTAAAACATCATCAACAGGTTTAATTTCACGTACAACAGCTTTCCTGTCATACCATCCTTTCATGTCCTCCTGAGCTACGGACAGTGACTCACGTGCAAGAGTGCATGCATTGTGCAAACGTTCTCTGAAACAGCTAACAAAATCCAAAATATTAACTCCATGTAACCTCCAGTCCGTGGAATATGTGGCCATAAATTAAGTCTGAAGGGGAAAATACCAATGACTCTTGAGTCGATTCATGAATTGCAAACAGCACTAATGGTCCTTCATCCCAGTCTTTTTCAGAACTCATGTAGTATTTTCTTAACATGGATTTTAACATCAGATGAAAACGTTCGATAGCTCCCTGGCTCTCAGGATGATAATCTCTTGAAACTCTGTGCTTAATTCCTAGCGAAGTTGAAACTTGTTTGAACACGTTTGACAGAAAATGTATTCCCTGATCTGTTTGTACGATTTTTGGTAACGCGAAAGTAGAAAAAAAAATTATCATTGCTTTGATCACAACAGGTGCAGTGATTTATTTATTTATTTTTTCTGAGCGGAACGGCCTTGGGAAAGCGGGTCGCAGAGCACATAATAGTTAGTAAAAACTGATTACCTGCTTTCATCTTTAGGAGAGGACCCACGCAATCCAAAATGACATGTTCAAAGGGTTCGCCGACAACAGGAATCGGAACTAGTGGTGCTGGTGGTATCTTTTGGTTCGGTCATGACAAACATGACAAGTACGACAAGTAAAACAACATCTTTCTTCAAGCCAGGCCAGAAGAAATGTTTAAGAATTCGTTTGTAGGGTTTTTTTGTCACACCTAAATGACCTGACAACGGGTGATCGTGAG
Source organism: Danio tinwini (assembly GCA_903798205.1). Classification (NCBI taxonomy): domain Eukaryota; kingdom Metazoa; phylum Chordata; class Actinopteri; order Cypriniformes; family Danionidae; genus Danio; species Danio tinwini. Next base: position 49,066 of record CAIGQZ010032037.1, on the reverse strand, counting down.
CCAAATTTAGCACTTGTTCACGATAAATTGTAGGCAGAACAATCTGACAAACAACATCCCAATCATTTTCTAAATCTCTGCTAGGATGGCATTTACGCAACAGTAATTCATTCTCAATCACATATTCACTCAGTTTGTTTTTCGTTTGTTTAAATTTTTTGTCAGAAGCAGAAAAACATTTCGTTAAGGACTCATCATTTCGTTGTGCATTTTTAACTCGTTTGTGCAAAATAGGTTCGGATAAATATCAGATTCGGGCGTAACTGTGGGCGAAGTATTGTCGGAGCGCGTTTCATTCTCAGCACCTTTAAAACTTTTAAAAGCGGCAGAAGTAGTGTTTTGCTCAAAAAACAAAGGTGGCAAAAAGGCCAGTTCTGTGTTTTTGCGCACGAGTGACTACACTAGCTAAAAATACACAGGAAATGTGTTAGAAATGTCATCAGCAGGGACGAAACAATCCGGTTTATCAACAACTTCAGGCAAAGGTGACACTTGTTAGAATGTTAGATCCACAATACGTCTGGTCAGATAAAGGAAGTGCATCAGAGATTAAAAACGAGTGAAGTGCGCCATTGTCCCTCAAGATTTTTATTTCTTTCTGCTCTTCAGTATGTCCGTTAACAGTCCCTTCATTAAAAATGGCTTAAAGCCAGCATCAATTTCATTTTCAGTAGATTCCAGACAAAGTTTTCACAAAATTAGCTGGTTGGTCTAGACAAGGATGCCCACTCTCTTCCTCTCTATTCACCATATTCATTGAACCACTTGCAGCAGCTGTCCGTCAAAACAACTACATCAAAGGAATTCAAACATTAAACATACACCATAAAATAAGTATTTACACTGATGATATATTATATTTACAAAATCCCCAAACAACATTACAAGAAACAATAACTTATTGACACCTTTTCAAATATTTCTGAATACTCAATTAATTGGAATACATCTGCTATACTTTCATTACACTCTGCCAGTGTGGATGCAGCATCCCAAACCCCACAAATTCCTATGTGCACCAACTACATCACATATTTGGGTATCAATGTTTCCGCCAGGCTGCCAGAGTTGTTTGCCCTGAACTATACTCCACTTCTTAAAAAATAGATGACGATCTTCAACGTTGGATGGACTTACCACTATCCATCTTGGGCAGCATATCAGTAACTAAAATGTCCATTTTCCCAAAAATAAACTATTTATTTTCAATGATCTGAACACAGCCCACTTGTACCTGGTTTAATCTCTAAATTCATTTATCACAAAATTTTACTGGAAAAACAAGACCCCAAGAATTAAATTGACAACCCTACAGAAACCAAAATCACAAGGAGGATTAAAAGCACCACATTTTTATTACACATTATTATTTAACTATTTTCTGGCAAATCAGCTTCAAAACATACAAAATTGGATTAAACCTAACTCATCAGAACATACATGGCAAGATATTGAACTATCAATCTGCAAAGACATTAACATTTCAGAATTACCTTTACACAGTCAAACAATCAAAAAACATTACTGTTTTAAAATGCCAACAATGGAAGCAACTCTGACAGCCTGGTGGAAATCAGATCACAAATTCCCCACTTACACCATCTAAATACACCCCAATCTGGAATAACCCTGATTTCCTAGCTAACAAAATGCCACTTAACTGTCGCACATGGGCAGATAAGGGAATCACACAACTCCAGCATATCTTTAATAATAATAACCTGGCACCATTTTCCCATATAGCCCAGACATACGGCATTAGGAGTAATTGCTTTTTGGAATATTTACAAATCAAATCGGCAATTAAATCAAAATTACTTAACCAATCAATCAATCTAGACCTTTCCCCTCAAATCTCAGAGTTTATCAGTATATCTTCCTCCAAACAATTGCTCTCCCAAATATACAAAATGATCTCAAAATCAGACAATTCATTACTTCTACCAACCAAATGGGAAACAGACTTATCTATTATTCCCAATGCTGCATTTTGAACTAAATTTTGCAAAAACACAATCTCCATGACTAAAAATGTTAACTTGCAACTTATACAGTACAAAGTACTTCACTGATCCCGACAAATCTGGGCAGATTTATGTACCTTTTTGCACATTCTAATAAAAAAAAAAAGAAAAGAAAACATCACTGATAATGTGGTTTATCCTAATGATTGTGTTACCCGTAAGGACAGATCTCTGCTGTGACCCCTGTGCAACTGCCATGGAAGCTGTATGTGGTAACATTATTACCCAGGGGCCTTAAAAAATAATAATAATTTGCTGGTTTTAATTTCCCTTGCTAATTTTTTTTGTTTAAGCACTAGACAATCAGAAATAATGTGTCCCGTTTTGTTGCAATAAAAACACTCTCTAGTCTCTATTTGTTGGTGAATTACTTTTTGGGCGTGCAGAATTTTGAGCTGTGAATGAACTCTGTGACTTTTCAGGTCGGGATACAGAAAACACGCTCTTGTGCGTTAACACATACTCATCCGCAAGAGTTGCAGCTTGTGACAAAGACGTGACTTTTTGTTCATTAAGATATGTGACAATTCTCTCTGCCAGGCAATTTTTAAAATCCTCCAAAAGCATTAATTCTCTCAACGCATTAAAATTTCTCACATTGTTAACAGCCAACCATTTATCAAAAATAACTCCCTTGTCACGGGCAAATTCTATGAATGTTTGCTGTGCAGCTTTCTTTTGGTTCCTAAAACATTGCGGATACGCCTCAGGCACCAACTCATGGAGAACAGCACTCTTAACTGAATCATATTTCAAACTCTCCTCCAAAGTTAATGATGAACAAACTTCCTGGGCTTTTCTGACTAATTTACACTGTAGCAAAAGACACCAAACTTCTTTAGGCCAACTAAGTGCGGCAGCCACACGCTCAAAAACAGCAAAAAAGGAATCCACCTCGGATTCTCTGAAGTGAGGCACTAAAGCTATATGCTTACTAATATCAAAAGCAGTGGACGAAACATCACTCACAGAAGTTACCAAATTATCATTAACAGCAGGACTAACATGATTTAACTGCACAGTTCGGCCAGAACCAACCTTCATCTAGTCTAACTCAAGCTGTCTGAGTTTTACCTGTGTCTCTGCGTCGATTTCCAATTTGCGGATATCCAGGCACAGTTTCATCTCAGCATGGCGAATCTCAGCCCACTCTTGGGCTTCTATCTGCATGCGGGCCAGGCGGACCTTTAGCCTCGCATCACCCCCAGACTCGACTGAAGTCGGGGAAAGTGGATAAAATGGCAGTAAGCCTGTCACCGGCTCCTTCTCCGTATCCACTAAAATACCAGGACTGTGTTCTACAGCCACTGCACCAGCCTCATCGCCATCAGCATAAGGTAAAATTAAAATTTTGTGTTCAATCAAGTGCTTTAAAATCTCATCTTTAATGAGGTCCTTCAGAGATTGCCTCACCACAGGAATGCGATAGTGTTCACCTAATTGCAACAAGTCATTTTTCTTGCATCGCTCAAAAACTTCCAATGTCGGATTAGCAACAAATATTTCTAAATCAAAGGTACTCATTGTCTAAATTCTCACAAATATTTGCATACAAAAGACAAAAAATGCGAAGGGAGAAAAATGATACTTTGTTTTACTATCACAGTTTTTTTTTCTTTGCACCATCAAATTACACACACACAAAACTATTATCCAGGACATATAATTAAGGTTTTAAATATCATTTAATACATCCCGGATGAACACCCAATTATGTGTTACGTCCTTTTAGATGTTAATATTAAACTAAGGGTATTTGACATAGCATATAATAGTTTAAGTGTGTGTGACAAATGGAGGGAGAAAGAAAACCACAGAAAACTGAATATCACTGCAATTATTTATTGCCCATACTTACAGTGAAACCAGTGAAAATATATTGAACGGTGAAAGAAAAATATTTACAATAAATTACTACCTGATAGAGAGGAGGTAGATAAAGGTGCTTAAATCAAAGAAATAAATATAACAAAACACATTAACTGTATTAAACAACTAAACTAAATATGAAAAGGAAAGCATGAAAAGAAACATCTTCAATGTACCAAACGTCTTAACTAAACTACTCTAAATAAAAAACAAAACATACACAAAACAGCACACTCTCCTGAACCTAATGGAAATAATACAACAAGTATCCTGAGTGTTTGTATATGTATATCGCGTGACTTACTCCTACACCCTCTCCGAGGTATTACTCAAAAGCATCAGTTAACTGGACAAGTTCACAAGCAAACACATTGCAAGTTTTAATCTCAAAAGGCTTTAGACAAGAGCATTAAAATCACAAGCAAAAGAAACGCATTCTCTCAGACTAGTCCTCGCAAGAGAGACTGTCCTCATCAAGACCCACAGAAAGAATGAGAGCGAGAGAAAGAGGTGGTCATTGCAGTTTGCGCTCAGCTTTTAAATGCTACGCCGACCAGCGATTGGCAGCGCAAATCCAGCATCAGCAGCCAATGTCATCAGCATGAAATGCGGATCCTCCAATGCCGTTCATACCTGTAACACACGCGTAAAATGACACACCCACATACAAACAAACGCACACACATAGAACCAAAATACGTTCTGCGAGCGAACGTAACCCCTTCATATATTCTATTGTGTCTTTTATGCTCATTGTTATGTCTGCTATGTCTCTTCCTTTGATCGCATAGGCCTGTGTTGTTTTGATTATTTTTGGCATTACTACTTTTAATCTATTCGCTAAAATTTTTGTTAATTTTTAAATCTGTGTTTAACATTGATTGGTCTGTAATTTTTTAATGATGTCTTCTTTTTTGTGTATTAATTTCATGAATCCCATTCCCGTTCTTTCATTTAATTCTTCTTTTTGCATTATTTCTTAAACTCTCATTAAAATTGGCATTAAAATTTCTTTAAAACATACGCAAAATTTGCTGTTTAAACCATCTATTCCTGGACTTCCTTTTGTTCAAGCTTTCTATTCCTCTTCTTATTTCTTCTCTTATTTCTTGGTCGCATTCTCTTTTATTCTCTTAGTCTATTTTTGTTTTTATCTGTTTTAATAATTTTCCCATTTGTAATCAATCAATTCCTTCTGTTTTAAATAAGTCCTCATAGTATTTTTTTTATTTCTTTTAAAATTTAAAATAAAATTTCTTTATTGTTTCTGCTTTACCTTTTTTTTTTTCTAAGTCAAAGAAGAACTTTGTGCATTTTCCCCTTCCACTACATATTTTGCTTTGCTTTTTAGTCTAGTTCCTTCATATTTCTTTTCTTCTATTTCTTTCATTTTCCCTCAATTTCTTTTATTTTGTGTGTGTCTTTTTCATTTTTTTCAAGTTCTTTTTCTAATATTTCTCTTTTTTTATGGTGTCTTTTTTTGTATTACGTTACAAAATGTTAATGTAGATTTTTTTTTTTTTTTATCAGAAATTTTACATTTTCCCACCATAGTCTTTTGTTTATGTATTTGGTTTTCCTTTTCTATTATTACTTTTTTTGTTTTTTGTTTTTTAAATTTCACTATTTAATGTCCATACCCCTGGGCCTCTTTGTATTTCTTCTGTATTAAAATAAAAAAATAAAAATGTATGGTCACTTAAAACGGTTTCATCGTACCTTTTTTTTCTATATAAATGTCTATATTTCTTGTGCATAACACAGTCTATTTTCGATTGGTTTACAAAATTCCCTACTATTTGTCTTCAAGAAAACTATTTTTTCTTCCCATTTCTGTCTCTCCAAATGTCTATCATTCCTTTTTTTCCTCCATTTGTAATTTTAAGTTCTTTTCTCCTTATGTCTGATTTAAAAACTATCCCTTCTGTCATGTCCTGTCTGCTAAAAATGGTGTTAAAATCCCCACGTTATTATTTCTGTATAGTTTTTTAAAAACTAAAAAATCTTAATATGTAAAAAAAAATCTTTTCACTCTCTTCAGTTGGTGCATGCACGTTAACTAAAATTATATCTTTCCCTTCATATTTTATTTTTAAAATCATGTATTTTCCCTGTTTGTTCTTATATATTACTTTACTCATTTGTAGTGCATTTTTTTTATTTTAACTGCTACTCCTCTCCCAGGTTTCTTATCTCCGTTACTATAATAAAAGTCCCCATCCCATTTTTTTTATATACATGTCCATCGTCTCATTTTTCCAATTTGTTTCTTGTAAAATAATTTTTTTTTCTTTTACATTTTGGAATTTTCTTAAGTCCATAAAATCTCTTGCATTAAAAGACATGCAATTTAAAACCATTAAAAGAAGAAAAAAGGAAATAAAAACTGTCATCTTAGTTGTCTTCTCCCAAACCTCTCAAAGAATCATATCTGTTGTGGCTTTTCAGTTGTCCTTTTTTCAGACCTTTTTTTCTAGCAGTTTCTATTTTTTATAAAGCCTTTGCCGATTGTCTTGTCTGTCTTTTCTCAAATTTGTCTTTTTCTACTTCCTCTTCATGTTTTCCAGTCTCTCTGTCTGTTCCCTTGCTTTGTTCTTTAAGATGCTCTTTTTCAATTATATCCAAAGCGTTTTTGAAACTAGACGTTGTCCATTGGTGTCCATGCTACATCCTCTTGTTGACTGTCTGTTTCTTTTTCCTTTTCTCTTTTTTTCTCTCCTCATCCGATGCTATTTCTTCTGTTGTAGTTTGTATTGTTTGTGCCGTTGTTTGTTCCTCTTCATAACTTTCCTTTTCACCATTTCTTTCATGCATTTGCCCACTCACCTGGATCTCATCCTCCTCCTCCTTTTCCTCCATCCAACATTCACACTTGTTTATATATTCTAGCAGTCCGGGCACTTAAACCTAGCCCTCCCTTCTCAATTTCCCCTACAATTGTCTTAAAAGCAATCCTTGGTGGCTTACCTCCCCATAAAAAATCAGTAAAACCTTTTTTCTACCTCTTTTCTATCCACATTGGCATTTCTAAAACATATAAAACATACCACAATTTTGACTCCATTAGAACATTTAAAACCAAAACTTTTCCTTTTAATGTTAGTGTTCTTAGTTTCCAGTAGTTTAGCCCCCTTTCTATATCTGTTAAAAAAACTTCCCACATCTTATCTCTAGCTGTTTTCGTATCTTACCCCATTAAAACTCCTAAAATCTTCATTTCTTCTTCTACTTTAAAATGTGTGCATTCTGCTAAATCTGTTGCCTTTCCAAACTTCATATAAACCGTTTTGTCTTCATTTAACTCCAGATCCTAAAAGTGAAAAATGTTGTACTATTTTCTGTTGCTTCTTTCACACTCTCTTTTCCTTTTACTATTAATGTAGTATCATCTGCATATTGAAACATTTTTTTATTTACTTAATTTTCTTCAATTTCAATTCCTTTTATTTCTCCTTCTTCATTGATAGCTAGGCCCAGGGGTTCTGCCACAAGTGAATATAAAAGTGCTGACAGTGGACATCCTTGCCTTATTGATCTTGTTATTTTAAAACATTCTGTTAAAAAGCCATTACATTTAATTTTTATTAAAATACCCTTGTATAAAATCCTTATCCATTTTCTAAAAACTCCTCCAAATCCAAACAAACTTTTTGAATACTTCGAATTAAAAACTTGTGTTCAACTCTGTCAAACGTTTTTTCTAAATCCAAACTATACTGTATATCCCTCCTCTTTTTTTTCCTTCATATATTCTATTGTGTCTTTTATGCTCATTGTTATGTCTGCTATGTCTCTTCCTTTGATCGCATAGGCCTGTGTTGTTTTGATTATTTTTGGCATTACTTTTAATCTATTCGCTAAAATTTTTTCTATTCTCCTAAACTTTAAATCTGTGTTTAACATTGTGATTGGTCTGTAATTTTTTAACAATGTCTTTTCTCCGTTTTTGTGTATTAATTTCATTAATCCCATTCTTTAATTCTTTTTGCAGAATTTTTTTAAAAACCTCCATTAAAATTGGTATTAAACTTTCTTTAAAACATAAATTAAATTCGCTGACCATATGGCTCATGCACAGCCTACAAGTCTTAACTTGGTGGCTGTGCATCACCCTAAAGTATTACTGCCCTTCTGCAGTTTCCAGCCTCGTGCTGTAAGCTAGGGATATCACCTCTTTGGGGAATCTCGCTTTTATAAAGCGTGTGCCATTTTCTATTTCAGTGCCCGGATATAACCTTATTTTAGGTTTAGTTATGGGAAATACTCCCCAGCTTTTCAATTTATCTAATATTATTTGATCATCCAGGTAAGCGGGCAAATGCATGAAGGAAACCAACTAGTCTCTATTTTGTAGCATTTTCACTTCACAAGTTTCTCCTTTTATTATTAATCCGTCCATCAATTTGTAGAGGTTTCTGCTTTTTCTAAAGTTAGTTCATATTCTTTGTCTTGTCTTGGCCTTATAGCAAGAATTTTCCCAGGTCCACACTCTTCGGCTACTGCATTAATTATTTCCAAAACTCTCACCTCTTTAACTTTGTCCACGTTTAGAATCACAGTTGCTTTCTTCATGATTTTTCCCACTTCTTTCTTGTTGTTTCTCCAGTTGTTGGTTTTCTTGTCGTTCCTTGTTTGCCATGTTTGTTTCTCCTTCCCGTCCAGTGTTGTTTTCCAATTTACTTTCCCCTCGTAATCCAGTGCCGTTTTCTTTTTGTCTTTCTCCAGTCTGTCCTGTGATGGTTTCCCCTCGTACATCTTCAAACAAATCTGTGCTGTTGTGTTGTAAATCCATAATTTTCCTCCCCAAAAAAGTGAAAACCACCTTCCAGCGTGCACACGTGCTGCTGTCAGGTGGTTTAAAAACAAAAAAAAAGAAATAAAAAAACACTATCAGAAAAAAACACCAAATAGACTCGAAATAACAAAAAAAGGAGAGCCTTTCTCTCCCCACTGCAGACAGTCACTTCCTGTTTCACTCACTAGCTCCCTCTAACGTGCTCAGGGTGGTATGGCCGTATGCGAATGTCGCAGTCAAGATCAGGGTATTTAAAAGAAGGCTCAGCAGCAGGAACCGAGCGCAGCATAGCTCGCATTGACACAACACCAAGAAAAAAAAACCTCCTTGTCTTCTCAAGTGTGTACCTGTCAGCCAATATTCAAACTTACGATGACAACATTTTTGTGCAAGTAAAAGCGGCCGATGCTTGAAAAAGTAAAAGAGCAGACTTGTGAAGCGCTATAGCTACTATATATAGATGTTCACCGGCCACTTCAATAGATACACCTCATTAGTTCTGGGTTGGCCCCTGTTTTGCCCTCACAACTGCATTATTTATTTATTCATTTTTATTTATTTATTTATTTATTCTTTTATTTATTCTTTCATTTATTCATTCTTCATTCATTCATTTATTTGAGGCATAGAGCACAAGATGACAATCTTTCTTCAAATATGTGAACTAAAAGCTCCAATGAATGCTGGACAGAGAAACTCAGTGAACACAAACATACCGGAGATGTAACTAAACAGAACGTGAGTGCTGTTTAGTTACAAATGTCATGTTTGTCATGTTACAGATTGCTAATTTTGCACACCTGACAGCTCATTAAAAATATCACAGGCCAGAGTTTAATCATAAGCAATGATCCAGCAGCTTGCATTTTACAAATGCAAATCTTGTCATTCGTGTTACAATAATAGAAAAGAGCATTAAGTAGTACAGCCATTTTTCTTTTAAACAATTTACACACAGATATTTTGCCATTCTTTTGTTTAACAATATTCCTTCTATTCCATATAACCAATCTTGCAATTGCTAAAATGAAATTAATTAACCTTTTATTTTTACCTTCTGTTTTACAATCAAATAAAAATAATGTTTCCCATTGATCATGTTGTGGAAAGTTGTGCTGGATCTCAACCAACATCTTCTAAGTAAAAAAAAAGCTGAGGTCTTCGAAGTTCTCAAGTTGAAGCAGTTTATTGTTACAGCAGAGATAATCAATCTCTCTCCTCCTAATGTTCAAAAACCCCACAGTTTATATACAGTTTCTTATCTATTGTTATCAGATGTGATATAGCATCACGCTATTTCTGGCTCCAATAGAATCCTAGCTTTTTAATTGATTGCTGTATGTTTTTCTGTTTTTAAAGGTCATATAGTATGTGCTTGCAATCATGTGTTTTGCATATGATCATGTTGTTTGTTTACTTTCTAACGATTCTCCTTATCAGTTTGGTGAGGGTTGTTTTTGTCTTGAGCAATACATGCATTTATCTAAAGGTATTGCATACATTCTGTCTGCATTCTTTCTTAGGTGCATGACCTGCCTGTGTGTCTTCTGCATCACTTGAGTCTATGTATTTCTATGTTTTAATAGTCGCAGATTATTTAGTGATTTCATAATAAAAGTTTCTCTATAATTCTACTATAATCACCAACAATCCTATTTCAATCCCCATTTCATTTACCATTTATTTAATTTTTCCAGTAAAACATTCTTATTCTTTGCATTAAAAAAAACAAATGTAATGTACTTCTTCTTCATTACAAACTTTACATCATGCATTATTTACCATACCTATTTTACACAATCTCATTTCGCTTAAACAATCTTGTCTTAAAATGTAATCAAAATTCTCTAAAACTGGACTTTTCCACCAAGCGCTCAAATTTTGCTCTATCTCCTTATTTTCAATATTGGGATATGATCTTTTCCAGTACTCTTCTGCTTTGGGTGTAACAAACACGTCTTTACATAAGCATGAAAAACACATTTTCAGTATACCGTCTTTGAAAGCATATTGACTTTCTTTTAAGTTAATCATTTTTCCTTCATCGCTGTGCGTTTCCAAATTATTTTCTATAATTTCTTTCCATTCTTTTGGTATCATGTTTTTCAAGTTTTTAAATTGATTTTCAATAACTTGTTTAGTTTCATTTTCATAGTTTTCTATTATTGCATCTTTTATTACTTGCACCTGTACATAACCAGGTATCACTTCATATAATATATCTTTAACTTGTTTTATTCCTGCATAATACCATTTCTTATAAAAAAAATTGTAGTATTTCCTTTTTTAATGTACTCATTTAAAAACAAGGGTTGCTTTAAAATCTCTTCTTTACTAAAAGTATAATCAATATGCTTTCTAAAATCTCCCCATGCTTTGATAACTTCTTTATAGAATTCTGGAATTTTATTCATCATATTCTCTTTGGGCTTCATCCATAATATATATTCTTGTATTTCCCCACATTTATTTAAAAAATATCTCATCACATCTTTCCATACATGTTTTTCTTCTTTACAATATTTATTTACAGTTTTTATTCTTATGCTTTTCATTCTGATTAGTGGGTCTATTAAACCTAAGCCCCCTTCTTCTACTTTACCAATTATAGGAGGTTTCCCTTCCCATATAAAATCTAATACAATAGCTTTTATGTTTTTATACACACTTATTGGAAAACTCACTGTACCTAAAGCATACCACATTTTTGATAAAAATAAGGAGCTTAATACTAAAACTTTCCCCTTTAAAAACAAACCTTAATTTCCAGAAATGTAATCTATTTTTCATTCCTTTTAAAACTTCCTCCCACATTAAATTCCTTGTTTCATTTTTATTTTCAGCAACTCTTATACCTAAAATTGTCATTGTTTTACTCCTCTTTAAATTATTTTTTTTCTGGTAAAACATTTGTTTTTCCTATTCTCATGTATTTAGTTTTTTTCCTTGTTAATTTTTGCTCCTGTTCCTTTACAATATCTGTTTAAAATTTCCTAGGCTTTCTCAATAATTTTAATATATTTTATTATTAAAGTGGTATCATCGGCGTATTGAAATATTTTTTTTGTTCTAACTCTGTTCCTTTTATACATAATCCTCTTATTTGCTTTTCATTATCAATTGCCAATCCTAATGCTTCAGATACAAGTGTGTATAGTAGTGCTGACATTGGACATCCTTGTCTTGTTGATCTTGTTATTTTAAAATCTTTCGTTAAATAACCATTAACTTTTATACAGCTTGTTATATCTGTATATAAACATTTATCCATTGTAATTATCTTTTTGCAAAACCAAATCTCTCCATTACATTCATCATATATTTGTGTTCCACTCTATCAAAAGCTTTTTCCAAATCTACACTAATTATATATCCTGTTTCTTTTTCCGCTCTCATATACCATATTATATCTCTTTTATGATATCAGTTATGTCTCTTTTTAGAACCGCATGCTTGATTTGTTTTGATTATGTTTGGTACAACTTCAACCTATTACCTAAAATTTTCGCAAAAATTTTATAGTCTGTCAGTTTTAGCATACTTAAGGGTCTATAATTTTTTAAGTCTCCCTTGTCTCCATTTCTTTTATAAATCATTTTCACCATTCCTTTTTTTCATACTATTAGTTAACTGCCCTTTTTCATAAATATCGCTGTATATTCCATTTAAAATAGGACTCAAAACGTTTTTAAAAACTTTAAAATTCAGCTGGTAGTCCATCTATTCCTGTACTTTTCCCATTTCTCAACGGATCAATAGCTGTTTCTATTTCTAAATCTGTTATCTCACTCTCACACATTTCCTTGTCCTCTTTATTTAATTGTACTGTTATTTTTTCTAATAAAAATTTCTCATCATTTAGAACTACTCCATTTTCTGTAAATAAGTCCTTATAAAATCGTCTAGTTTCATTTAAAATTCCTTCTCTGTCTTCTACAGTTTTCCCATCTTGTGTTTTTATACATTTTATTGTAGCTGCTCTCTGTCTTGTTTTTTCTAATTTACAAAAGTATTTTGTACTTCTTTCCCCTTCTACAATATATTTAGCTCTGCTTCTTATCATTAGTCCCTTACACTTTTCTTCTTAAATTTTATTCAGCTTTTCCTGTAATTCTATTATTTTGTCAACATTTTTCTCATCTACTTTACTTATTTCTTCATTACATTCTTTTCTAATTTTATTTTCTTTAATTTTTTTTGCCTTCTGTATTTTTTCTGATATATTTATTGAGAATACTTTTATTCTACTTTTCAGATTATCCCACCATAAACTTGTTTCTGTTTCAAACATTTCCTCATTCACACTATTGATTATTATGTTTTCTATTTCCATTTTATACCTTTCTATTTTTAACAAATCAGTGTTAAGAATTCACACTCCTGGTCCTTTTTCAGTCTCATTAAAATTCATCGTTATCCATAAAAAAATCATGATCACTCTCACTATAGTCTTTATATAAAACTTTAACATATTGTAATTATTTTTTCTTACGTAAAAACTAGTCAATTCGACTTTGCTTTAAAATCCCATTTACAATTTGTCTTCTTGAATAGTCTCTTTTTATACCATGTTGCTCTCTCCATACATCTACCAAATCACATTTTCTCATTAAATTTAGGAGTTCATTCCTCCCTCTGTCTGTTCTAAAATCCATTAAGTCATCTATATCTATTCTTTAATTAGCAATATTAAAATCTCCTAAAATAAATGTTTTAATTTTTTTCTATTAATGTATCCGTTTCCTTATATATTATATTATAAATTATATTTCTCCATTTGGTGCATGTATGTTGCATATTCTAAAACTTTTACCCCAATACATAACTTTTACAATCATTATTCTTCCATTTGTGTCTTTATAGTGTAATTCTACTTATTCAAAAATCCCTCTTTTTATCAAAATGACTACCCCTCTTTTCAATATCACCATTACTAAATACTTCACCATTCCACAATTTTCTCATTTCATTATTAACCTCATCTTCCCACTTTGTCTCTTGTAAACATAATATATCACACTTTTTTGTCATAAACAATAATCTTTCAAACTTTTCACATTTTGACAATCCTTTTACATTCAGTGATACCACACATACATTACTCATTAGGATAATTATTGGATAAACCAATAACCACCATTCATTCTAAATCACTATCATTCAAACAAATGTTTCTTGCATCTCCTTTTTCAATTTTTTCCTTTTCATTCTTTCTTGTAACTCTTCACTTCTTATTTTCTACCATTGTAGAACCAGTTCAATGTTTAAACCACTTTTAGATATTGATTGTAAAAGCTTGCTTGCTCTCAGGATGGCGCCGTGGATGGCTGCCTCGGTGTGGAGCTCTTCAGTGTTTGCACTATTTCTGTTAGTCTGTCCTGTTTTATGTTTATCAAACACGATCAGTTATACTAGGGACGAGCTGCTGAACATTCGGCAGTGCACACCAACTAATTACCAACTGGATTTTGATTTCTCTGGTGTTTTGCAGAACATTGTTGTGGCGAGGAGGCGTGGCCGAGAGCCGTGGGAGCGAAACGAGGCCCGCCACAGATGAGATGCACCTGTGGCGCGCACCTGCCTTCAATCCCACGGAAGGAGCTCTGGACTATAAGAGGAGGAACGATGGCAGAGGATAGAGAGAGAGGAAAGAGAGAGGACCAAATAAATATTTATTAATAAAAGGGGACGGCAGCTCCCCACGGAGACTGCCGTCTAAATCAAAACAAAACGGACGGCAGCTCCTCACGGAGACTGCCGTCAAACTGAAAGCAAAAGTAAAACATGTCCGGGCCCGGTCCTCTCTGTCTGTCCTCTGCCATCGTTCCTCCTCTTATAGTCCAGAGCTCCTTCCATGGGATTGAAGGCAGGTGCGCGCCACAGGTACATCTCATCTGTGGCGGGCCTCGTTTCGCTCCCACGGCTCTCGGCCACGCCCCCTCGCCACAATTGTCATCGGCGGAGCAGCTGCTTTGTGGAAGAAATACAAGACCTGGAGGCGTGGAAAAAGAGCCGGCATGCTCGTCAGGCTGAGACAGCGCAGCTTCAGAACGGCGCTGCCTAGCATCCATCTAGCGAATCTCCACTCACAACTTTAACAACTCTGCTGCGCTGTGTTTCAAAGAAACCTGGCTGAACAAAGCCATTCCGGACAGCGCATTACACTTACTGGACTTTCAGCTGTACAGAGCAGATTGCGATACGGAGTCAACGGGCAAAACACGCGGTGGTGGGACATGCTTTTACATCAACAGGACGTGGTGTACTGATGTAACTGTGTTAAAGAAGATGTGCTGTCCTGATGTGGAAGCGCTTTTCATTAACTGTAAGCCGTTTTATACACCACGGGAGTTTTCATCGTTCATTCTCATCTGTGTTTACACTCCACCACAAGCACACGTGAGTACTGCGTTACAACAGCTGTCTGACCTGATCACAGAGACTGAACAACGACACCCGGACTCTGCTTTTATCATTCTCGGTGACTTTAATCAGGCAAAACTCACACATGAGCTGCCTAAATTCAAACAGCACATCACATGCCCCACCAGAGACAATAACATTTTAGATCATTGCTACACCACAATAAAGGATGCATATCGCTCCGTCGCCAGAGCAGCTCTAGGACTCTCCAACCACTGCCTGGTTCATCTTATACCAACTTACAGGCAAAAACTTAAAACTACTAAGCCAGTATTAAGGAATGTTAAGAGATGGACCAACGACACAGAGCAGGTCTTACAAGCCTGTTTTGAATGCACTGATTGGAGTGTTTTTGAAGCTGCAGCCACCAACCTAGACGAGCTCACAGAGACTGTAACATCATACATCAGTTTCTGTGAGGAGTTATGCATCCCTACCAGGACCTACTTCTCATTTAACAATGATAAACCATGGTTTACACCAAAACTTAGACAGCTTCGTCATGAAAAAGAGGATGCCTACAGGAGCGGGGACAGGATTTTATACAATCAGGCCAGGAACACACTGACAAAAAGAAGATTGGTGTGGCCAAGAAGAGCTATGCCAAAAAGCTGCAAAACCAGTTTTCTGCCAACAACCCTGCATCAGTGTGGAAAGGCCTGAAAGACATCACGAATTATAAAACGCCGTCCCCCAGTATTGACAGCAACAAACATCTTGCAAACGAGCTGAATATTTTCTATTGTAGATTTGACACCTCTGACCAGACACCTCACACCCACCCGGACCATCTCCCTACACAGCCATCAACACCTCCAGCCATCTCCCTCTCCCCCCCTGCACTTCAGATCAGTGAGGATAATGGCTATCAGATCCTCAGTAAACAACCATCAACACCTCCAGCCATCTCCTTCTCCACCCCGGCACTTCAGATCAGTAAGGATAATGGGCATCAGATCCTCAGTAAACAGCCATCAACACCTCCAGCCATCTCCTTCTTCACCCCGGCACTTCAGATTAGTAAGGATAATGGGCATCAGATCCTCAGTAAACAGCCATCAACAACTCCAGCCATCTCCTTCTCCACCCCGGCACTTCAGATCAGTGAGGATAATGTGTGTCAGATCTTAAGTAAACAGAGGAGATGAAAAGCACCAGGTCCAGATCGTGTTTCACCAGCCTGTCTGAAAACTTGTGCAGACCAACTGGCTCCCATTTTCACACAGATCTTCAACAGATCACTGGAACAGCACAAAGTTCCATCCTGCTTCAAATGTTCCACCATCATCCCAATACCAAAGAAACCAAAGATCACAGGACTCAATGACTACAGACCTGTTGCCTTAACATCTGTGGCCATGAAGTCATTCGAAAGACTGGTGCTAGCTTATCTGAAGGACATCACTGGACCTTTGCTGGACCCCCTGCAGTTTGCCTATAGAGCAATCCGGTCTGTGGATGATGCAGTCAACATGGGACTGCATTATATCCTAGAACATCTGGACAAACCAGGGAACTACGCAAGGATACTGTTTGTGGACTTCAGTTCTGCCTTTAACACCATCGTCCCATCACTACTCGAGAACAAACTGACCCAGCTGTCTGTCCCTAGCTCTGTCTGTCAATGGATCACCAGCTTTCTAACAGGTAGACAACAGCTAGTCAGAATGGGCAAAATCACATCCGACAGCCGCACCATCAGCAATGGTGCCCCCCAGGGATGTGTTCTCTCCCTACTGCTCTTCTCCCTGTACACAAACGACTGCACTGCAAAAAACCCCTCCATTAAGCTCTTGAAGTTTGCGGATGACACTACTGTTATCGGCCTCATCCGGAACGGTGATGAGTCTGCATACAGACAGGAGATGGAGCGGCTGGCTTTATGGTGCAGATACAACAACCTGGAGCTGAACACGTTTAAAACAGTGGAGATGATAGTGGACTTTAGGAGAAACCCCCCTGCCCTCCCCCCACTCACCATCATGAACAGCACAGTGGCTGCAGTAGAGTCATTCAGGTTCCTGGGCACCACCATCTCTCAGGATCTGAAGTGGGACATTCACATAGACTCCACTGTAAAGAAAGCCCAGCAGAGACTGTACTTCCTTTGTCAGCTGAGGAAGTTCAACCTGCCACAGGAGCTGCTCGTACAGTTCTACTCAGCTGTCATCCAATCCATCCTCTGCACTTCAATCACCGTCTGGTTCAGCTCAGCTGCCAAAACCGACCTCCGTAGACTACAGCGAATAGTCCGGACTGCTGAACAAATCACTGGCACTACCCTTCCTACACTTCAAGAACTGTACTCTTCCAGAGTGAGTAAAAGGGCTCGTAAAATCACTCTGGACGCCTCACACCCAGCACACTACCTGTTCGAACTGTTATCGTCTGGTCGGCGCTACAGAGCACCAAGCACAAAAACAGCCAGACACAGGAAAAGTTTTTTTCCTCAGGCCATCTACCTCATGAACAGTTAAATATTCCCCTACTGTGCAATAAACGTGCAATACTTTCTCATACGCACTTGTACACAGCACCTTATAACCAGTATATTTACAGCATATCTGTACATACAACTCAACATCCAGATCTTTTTGACTAACTGCATCTCTGTTTAATGTTTTTTGCCTTTTCTTTTTTGTATTTAATTTTGTGTTGTCACTCGTAACTTTATGTACACTGGAAGCTTCTGTTGCCAAAACAAATTCCTTGTGTGTGTGAAGCACACTTGGCAATAAAACTGATTCTGATTCTGATCTTTTTTTCTTTTTCTTTTTTTTCCAGTCCATAATTCCCCCTTTCAAAATCCATTCCTCTTACCTCATTTAGTGCTCTTATTTCATTGGTCCCAGTCCTTTTTTCCTCCTGTCTCTCTTCATTGTTCAGTTCTATAGTGTCCCCATCAAATTGTTCCTCAGCAAATTCTCCATTGTTCGGTTTACCTTCCTCCTTGTTTGCTCCTCTCAGTTCCATTCCTTTATCCTCTTGTTCGTATTTGTCCTCATCTGTGTTGTTTTCTTCTCCTGTTTTGTCCTCCTTCCTTTCAGTTGCAGTATTAGTAAGTGACTCTTGTATTTCCATTCTTTCAATGTCCTCCTCTTTTTCACAGTTACATTTTGACGATGCCCTCTCGCAGCCTTGGCACTGCGAAACTTCGCAGTCCCGCACATAATGCCTCTGCTGAAGACATCTTCTACATGTGAAATTTGGGCAGTCTTTCTTCTCATGCTCTGTACTTGAGCAAAGCCTGCACATTTTCAGTTGATTATCATGAATCACTCTGAAATATTGCATCCCTTCTTCCGTCACAAAGCCAACATTGTATGGTAAACATTTGACTTCTTTAGGAAATTTTACCTTGACAAAAGTGTGTTCTGTCTGCCACCATTGTTCCTGGATGATATTTTCTCTTATTGACAGTATAGGAGTTACTCCCCAATTACTTAGTTTCTGTTGTATCTCCTCATCCTGTATATAACTGGGCAAATTCAAAAAAGATAAAAATTTTCTGTTGCACACAGCTTTTTCATCTCACATTCTTCTCCATTAATCATCAGTCTGTTTATCAATATCTCACCTGCCACCTGCCACCTCACACTTCCTGTAGTGCAACAATCCACTACCACACTAGAGGGCGTGCTCAGGGTGGTATGGCCGTAGGCAAATGTCGCAGTCAAGGGTATTTAAAAGAAGGCACAGAAGCAGGAAGCGAGCGCAGCATAGCTCGCATTGACAAAACACCAAAAAGAAAAACCTCCTTGTTTTCTCAAGTCTGTACCTGTCAGCCAATATTCAAACTTACGATGACATTTTAGTGCAAGTAAAAGTGGCAGATGCTTGCAAATGTAAAAGAGCAGACTTGTGAAGCGCTATAGCTACTATATATAGATGTTTACCGGCCACTTCATTAGATACACCTCATTAGTTCTGGGTTGGCCCCTGTTTTGCCCTCACAACTGCATTATTTATAGATTTATTTATTTATTCTTTCGTTTATTCTTTCATTTATTCTTTCATTTATTCATTCTTTCATTCATTCATTTATTCATTTATTTGTGGCATAGAGCACAACATGCCAATCTTTCTTCAAATATGTAAACTAAAAGCTCCAATGAATGCTAGACAGAGAAACTCCGTGAACACAAACATACCGGAGATGTAACTAAACATGAACGTGAGTGCTGTTTTTCTGTACAACAAATGTCATGTTACAGATTGCTAATTTTGCACACCTGACAGCTCGTAAAAAAAGATCACGGGCCAGAGTTTAATCATAAGCAATGATCCAGCAGCTTGCATTTTACGAATTGCAAAACAGTCTCGGGCCGCCGGAGATTTTAGTGTGTGAAATGAGCTAAATTCTATTTTGATATTGGGTAAAAGGCCTAGGGTAACATCACAACATTATTGATGGACTTTGTAAGAGAGCTATTTAGCTTTTTAACACAGCAACTGTACAAAAGTATACAAAAATAAATAAATAAAAACCTGTCAAATAAAAAAAAATTAAAAACATGAATCACAAAATACAGAAAAACTGCAATTTTTTTAAAGGCATTTTTTTACAGTGTAATTGATGTCATCAAATGAATTGGAGTTATTCATATAATGATATTAACAGGCCCTTTGTCTGACGCCCTGCATGCTATTGATTTAAAAATGAAAACAAATAAAATATAGGACTTGAAAGCTAGGTTCAATATTTTATCCATTTATGTGCACGCGGTAGAGGCACGCCAGTAGACCATGAAAATGCCAATGGGCATGCCAATGGGTGATGTTAAATTATTGTAATGCTAGCTTGCAGTGTCTAGGGGTACTTTTTGTAAATAAATCGTATGTAAGGGCTTCGGCCCCCAAAAACTTTGGAAACCTGTGTGGGCTATAGCTTAAGTTGAGGAGCTTGTGGCACTTAACAGTTTCACTGTGTGTTGCCATTGAGAGGGAGAAGAATAAGCCTCCCCATCACCCCCCAGGAGCAGGAAAGAAAGAATGACACAGCTGGGGACACATACCAGGTGCTGTAAGCTTTTGGTTTTTGTCAGCTAATACACTTCTCTATAGTCAAAGCTGGGACATGGAGAAGTGTATTAGCTGACAAATGAAGGAGAAGCAAAAGCTTACAGCACTTGGTATTCCCAGGCGGTCTCCCATCCAAGTACTAACCAGGCCTGACCCTGCTTAGCTTCCGAGATCGGACGAGATTGGGCATGCTTTTTAAAATTTTTTATTAAAGAGTAATTTTACACATATTTACAGATATAATTGACTTCAATATAAATTCATTGTTGGATAGTACTATTCCCAGGTTCCTTTCGGTCCTTTAAAAAAAGATATGTCCAGTTCACAGTTCTTTAAAATCTGACAGACTTCAACTGTAAAACATTGTAAAAAAAACATCAAATTTCTTTTATGATTAAAATAACAAAACAAAGATTGCACATACTTTTTAAATTTCTTTTGAAAACGTTCCATACATTCAATAGCACTTTTTCCTTCCTCATTACAATCCTTCTTTCCCATATTGAGCTTTTCATCAACATTATTAGCAAATTTATTAGCTCTTTGTTTTTACATGTACATTCATTTCCCATTCCAAGCATTTAAACCTTATTCCATTCTGTTTCTTCCTCCCCTTTTTAAATGGAAATAATTTCTTTACATTTTTCTTGTAAATCATCCAACTGTTTGCAATGTAAAAATAGATGTAAAAACCGTTCATCATCTTCGTTACACACTTTACATGTTGTATCTTGTTCCATCCCAATTTTGTTTAAAACAGCCTCAGTAAAAATCACTCTAATAAAAAATTCTAAATTCACCAGTTTCGTTTTTGAAAAAATACTTCTAATGTTTTCCCATATGTCGCTCTCATTTGTTATCTTTGTATTTTTGCATCCAGTATTCATTTGCCACAGGTTTTGTAAAAACTGCATCCCTAAAAGCACAATAAAAAATTTTAACAGTACATACCTTAAAAACATTCAATTTCTCTCATATTCTCACTTATACTTCCATTCCTTCAATGGCATCTCCTTTAATGTTTTCTCTCCCTAGAGGTTTAAACTGTACACTGTTTAAAAATTTGCCCCATGCTCTCAACAATTCCTTATAAAAATCTGGCACCCTCTCGGTCATCCAGTTTCTTGTTTTCATCCATAAAATACTGTCTCCCAAATTAAAATTACCACATTTATTTAAAAAATATCCCATAGTTCCCTTCCATGTTGCTTCATTTTCTTGGTCAAAGTACTTTTTTATTATTTTGACCCTCAAACTATTTTTTTCTCTGTTCCACTTTCATCTACACCAGGTCCTCCCTTATCTACTTCCCCTATTAGAGTGTCATGTGCTATTTTTGGTGGTTTCCCCTTTAATAAAAAATATTTAAAGAACACTTTTTCAGCCTTTTTTCCACCCACATCGGCATTGCAGACGCATACAAGTTATACCTCAACTCTGACACCATTAAAACATTTAACACTAAAACCTTCCCTTTTAATGTTAATGTCCTCATTTTCCAGAATATTAGTCTTCTCTCAATCCCTCCAAGCACTTCCTCCCACATTGTATCATCTGCTTTCTTTTCATCCTTCCCCATTAAAAGTCCTAAAATCTTGATTTCTTTGGTTTCTTTAAAAGTGAACTCTGCTAAATTCACTACCCCTCCTAATCTCATGTATTCTGTTTTACTTGCATTTATTTTTGTTCCTGATCCTCAACAGTATTTTTGCACTAGTTGCATTGGTTTCTCTACACTTTCTATATCTTTAATTAAAAGTGTTGTATCATCTGCAAATTGAAATATTTTCATTACTTGTCCTTTTATTCCTATTCCCTTTAACTCCTCATCTTGTTTTATCATTAATCCCAAGGGTTCTGCCACTAATGGATATAAAAGTGCTGATATCGGACACCCTTGTCTGATCGATCTTGTGATGTTCACATCTTTTGTTAAAAAAACATTACATTTAATTGTTGTTGTTGCCCCTTTGTATATAATTTTTATCCATTTTTTTTATTCTTCCCAAAATCCAAAACTCTTTAAAATGTTTAATAAGAAACAGTGCTCAACTATGTCGACAGCCTTTTCAAAATCCAAGCTAATTAAAAACCCCCATTTTTTTCTTTTAGTTCATGTATCTTATTGTATCTTTAATGCTAATTGTTGTGTCCGCTATATCTCTTCCTTTTACTCCGTATACCTGGTTTGTTTTTATTATACTTGACATTATTTCTTTAAGTCTGTTGGCTAAAACTTTAGATAAAATTTTAAAATCTGTATTTAGCATTGTTATTGGTCTGTAATTCTTTAAATCAGTTTTGTCTCCTTTCCTTTTATATATATGTTTCATTAATCCCATTCCCATTCTTACATTTTAATCTCCTTCGTTAAAAATCTCCTCATATACCTCTTAAAATCCCGGTTAAAATATCTTTAAAAACTATATAAAACTCATTCCCCAACCCATCTATTCCTATACTTTTATTTTTATTTAACTCATTTATTGCTCTTTATTTATTCCTCATTTAATAGTTCATCACATGCTTTTTTTCTGTCTCTCCTACTGTTGTTTTTATTTGTTTTAATCAGTCTGCTTTGTCCTCCTTTACCACACCTTCTGCACTAAATAATTTGTCATAATAATTTTTAACTTCTTCCATTGTTTCCTCATTTATATCTGACTACTCCATCTCTTCTTAATTCTTTAAATGTTTTGGCTTTCCCCTGACTTTTTTCCAAGTTAAAGAAAAACTTTGTACACTTTTCTCCTTCCACTGTATATTTGGCTTTACTTCTTAATCTTGCCCCTACATATTTTTTTCTTCTATGTCTTTTAATATTCTTTCAAGTTCTTAAATTTTTTGTATATCTTTCCCATTCTTATTTAATTCAGTCTCTAATTGTTCCTTTGCATCTCTCTCATTCTTTCTCCTGATTTTCTGTATTAGTTTGCAGTATTTTCTTGTATATTTTTACAAGATATTTAACATTTTCCCACCACAATCTTTTATCCTCCGTGTATATTTCATTCTTCTTTTCTTATTCTATTATTCTTTGAATATTTAAAATATAGTCTTCATTTTTTAAAACATCTGTATTTAAAATCCACACTCCTGATCCTCTTTTCACTTTACTTCAGTCTAATTGCATAAAAATTGGTTTGTGGTCACTTAAACTAGTCTCCTCATATTTAATATTTCGAATAAAATCCTCAATATTCCTTGTGCACAAAATAAAATTAATTCTTGTTTTACACATATAATTCCATACTAACTGTCTTCTTGGGTACTCTTTCTTTTGTTCATTTCTTTCTCTCCAAACATCTATCATATTGTTTTCTTCCATTAATAATTTCAATTCTCTTCTTCCTTAATTTGTTTTAAAAACCATTCCCTCTCCCATTTCCATTTTGCTAAAAATCCCCCTTCATAATATGTGTTTGTTTTATCAGATTACTTAAATCGTTAAAATACTCTTTCTTTTGGTTCTCTTCTGTTGGTGCATGAACATAAATCATAAATATTGTTTTTTCTTCATACTTCATTTCAAATACTAAACATTTTCCTTCATTGTCATTATATATTTTGTTACACGTCACCCCACTTTTCATTAATTAAAACTGCAACCCCTCTTCCTTGTCTACCGTCACCATTATTATATAACATTTTTCCATTCCACCTTTTTCTTATTTCATTCATCCTCTCGTCTTTCCAATTTGTTTCTTGTAGCAAAATAACATCCTCATTCTTACACATTTCTTTAACTTTATAAAATTTTCTTACATCTAAGAGTCCTCTGGCATTAAAATGCTGCTCTTCCTCTATTCAACATTCACATTTGTTTAAAACAGCTCTGCAATCCGGGCACACCACTGCATTGCAGTTTCTTATAAAGTGCCCCCTCTCCCCACACTTATAGCACTTATATTCAGGGCAGCCTTTCACCACATGCTCTGGGCCCATGCACAGCCGACAAGTCTTCACCTGATGGCTGTGCATTACGCTGAAATATTGTGGGCCATCCTCTGTTTCTATTTTTGTACTGTATGGGAGGGAGACAACTTCTTTTGGGAAACATGTTTTAATGTACCTTGTACCGTCCTCAATGGTTGTACCTGGATAGTAGCGCCTTCTAATCTTTGATTTGGCTTCAACTCTCCAGCCTTTCAATTTTTCTATAATTTTGTCATCAGCAATGTAAACAGGCAGGTGCATGAAAGAGACAATATATGCTTTGTTTTGCAGTCTTTTAACCTCAGAGGTTGCTCCATTTATGTCCAATCCATCATCAAATCTTCAGTATCCTCTTCACATTCCAGCATAATTTTCATAATCTGTTATTTGTTTTGGTCTCATTGCTAAAAATTTCTTCTCCAATGCTTTTATTACTTCAGTTGCTCTTACATCTCTTATATTTCCCACACTCATTGTCACAGTTGCTTCTTTTAAATATCTTCGTTTTGTAAAATCTTTACTTATTTCTTTTCCGTCTCGTTGTCCTTTAGCCAGTCAATTGTCTTCCTTATCTCGTATACCGTCCACCATTGCCATGGCTGCTTCTGTTTGTCCGTCCATTATAAAAAATGAATCCTCCCAAACAGCACAGGCTGTCGGGAGGATTAAATGAAAATGTCAAAGGACAAAATAAAAACTGCTCAAAAAAGGTAAATCAAAAACAAAACAAACTAAAGAAAAAGCTTTGATGATCCTTCCTCACCTACTGTGGTCACACACTTCCTGACACACACTACTCACTAGCGCCCTCAGATTGGTATGGCTGTATGTGAGTGTCGCAGTCAAGATCAGGGTATTTAAAAGAAGGCACAGCAGCAGGAAGCGAGCGCAGCATAGCTCGCATTGACACAACACCGAGAAG
>CAIGQZ010032037.1:0-21824 GCA_903798205.1 Danio tinwini | reverse complement strand
GGGCCTCGTTTCGCTCCCACGGCTCTCGGCCACGCCCCCTCGCCACAGTTGAGTTTAACAGTAAATCCTAGTCAGATTCTCTGCTTGGTGGTTTTCTCAGGTTGCAAGGCTAAGAACTTAGCACGTGCGAGACGTTTGTATGTGTATCCGTATGTTTGTCTGTTTTACGTAGAGTAGTTTACTGTGTGTGTAACTTAATAAATTTGTGTTTCATTTTAAGATCTTTGTCTGTGTTTTTATGTGTTTATAAGTTACTGCCTCAGTTACATGGTCTAGCTACCTTGCTTGTGAAATCCTGTGTATATTGTTATTGTTGGCCAAATAATAATGATAGAACATAGATGTACTAAAGATAAAGTTACGCTTCTTACTTCTATTAGGGTGGACCAATAGATGACATAAGTGTGCGTGATAACCTATTTTTGACTGAGCCAGTCGTTTGAATCTTCTGATTCGAATCTCTGAGAATTAATTTAAATTAATTCGAACTGATGAGCTAATTCTTAAATTACTGGACATATTAGATTGTCCAGGCGCTACATTTTATGGTGGAGGATATTTAGGCAGTAAATTGAACTAACTTTTAAGCACATAAAACCCCCGAAACATGTTATTGATCGTTTCTATCTTTGACCGTAAAGATAAATTAGAGGAAACAGAATTTGCTACATATTTGTCATTACTCTATCATTGTACCATGCGTTTTATTGCTTGACTGCATGCTGAAGTGTTGTTGAGAAAGTAAAACTGCATTTAACTCATCCGCCTCCGGCTCTGAAATCAGCTGTTTTTCTCCTGGCAACGGTGTTTAGAATAAATCAACCCACCTTTGCCGTTTTATTCACTAAGAGTAGTGAATTAAAGAATGCGGTGCTCAGATAACTGTGTTGTATTGTTGGAGAAAGTATTTGTCTTGATCAAGTTTGTGTTGTTCAATCCACAGCCGTGTTACTGCTTAAACAGACTCTAACACGAAGTGCCGAGATCACGGATCTCACATTAATCTCAGGTACCCTGTTGATTAAAGTTTTGCTTTGCACTGATAAGATAAATGATCCAACCAGTGCGTGTGACCGCATAGCGAGGACCCGCGGCCTCCATAGTGTATTACACGATAATCGCTAAAGCTGTGTTCATTGGTCACTGATTATCAGAAAGATAAGATTCTGAATAGTGTTGTTGTGCAGTGTGAAGTGTCATGTTTGCAAGCTGCTATGTTCGCCACTTGATGGCTGGTTGTCAGAGCAACGACCTGAAAGATTCGAAACTTCAGTCATTAGCGTATGCGCAGCTCGCCAGCGCCGACTGAAAGTAAACAAAGCCTAGAACGAGGCTAAGCTAACCGACGCTAACGCGTTGCATTGGAGTTTGTGTGTTTAGTGATATCGAAGGCTAGCACGCTGTTGGTTTTGTTGAAACAAATTATCACTTAATCCCCTCGTTAGAACTGTAATGTTTCACAAGTGACATAAATGCTTTTATCAAAACTACTCAACTTGTAAGAACGACCATTTCTTACAACGGTTGACTTGGAGGCCGATTTATAAGCATAGTGTTAGATTTAATCATAACGTTAATTGTCCTTTAGGCTTTAATGACTATTTCTCTCAGTTAAGTTGTGACCACCATCACTGCTGTTGTGAAATTTCAATTTCATTTATAGTTAATGATGCTCGGCTGCCCAATACAATAACACCCTATTGAATTTATATGGGCAGTATCCTTTGGCTAGCTAAACCCAAAATTAAACGTACAAGTTTCTCATTACTTTGGCTAACTAGCTAACTTGATAACCCAATAAATCAACAATTTGGAGGTATCCATTCGACAGCGCCACCACTTGGTCAATCTTAGTTTTTCCAACAGAGAAAACGATCTCTTTTGTCCTTTTTTTCCCTACTATCTTCTTTCAAGTTGACTGCTGCTGCTGCTTGAGGCATTGCACCTGTGAGAATCATAAAGCAGAGAATTTTAGAAACATTTGACAAGTGTTTGGGAAACTTGAATGCTGTATTGCTGAAGTTGAACTTGCCTGAGTCTCACCCTCCTTCCCTCCTCATTGTGGAATCCTACCCATCAAAGCTAAAAGCAGATCAACAAGAAGATAAGCATCGTCAGTCCCTACATTTAACACGCATTCAGGGACAACTTATTTGGTGTGGTGTCAATGCTATTGATTAAGAAACCAACACTGTTGTTGTTATAACAATTTCTCCTGTTTCAGAGGAAATTTTAAATAACAGCTGCAGTCCTGGTGATTAGAGACCTTAAAATTTAAAAGTTAGCTTAGGAGCATTCTTTTGTTTTAGATTTAAGGAAGCTAAATCATCTTTCTCTCTAGGAAAGTGCAAACACCAATCTTCAACCTATTCTTTACACTTCTTATCACTTTTATACTTTTCAGTTTCTTAGCTGTGCCATCTGTATGTGTTTACTGATTCTTCCCACAGAGTTTACCAGTTAGACACGCATCCAGCAGAGGATCACAGCCCAGAGAACTACATTCACCCAGCAATCACACACTAGAACATCAGTACACATTTAACTTCTTACTCTTAACATTACACACTGACATTGTTGTCCTCTTGTTCTTCTGTGTTTTGTTCTCTCTTTCGTTTCTATTCTCGCCCTATTTCAAGGTCCCCAAGACCTTGTCGGCCATTGGACGGACTTAGAAGCATGGCTGAGTGTGGTAACAGACAGTTTCCTCCCTAAGGCCGCCGAAAACCTGCTACAACTGACCCAGGCTCAGCTGGATGAGAACCTATCAAGCATGATGTCTCAAGACCCAAGCCAAAGCTACAGTCACAAAGACCTAGCCAAGATAACTGGAACTTTGAGTCACACACTAATTGCCTCCCTCAAGCTAAGTGACAGACATGCCAGCCAGATCCAGCACAAGCTGACACACAGACAACTCCACATCGAGCAACTAGAACTAGAGGCTCAACAGAAAACTGAACTGTCCACCAAGATGGATCAAGAATTCAAGGAAGAGATAGATAAACTGCGAGAGAACCTAGCTGCTGCCACCCAAGAATTGGAGCAAGCCAAAGCAAACCACGCTGATGCTACCAACAAGCTTGAATATGCAGAACAGCTACTGGAAGAAGCAATGGTCGAAGCAAGAGACCAGAAAGCCAAAAACAGAGCTCTTGAAACTCACCTAGATGAGGCGAGAGAAGAAGTTAATCGACTCACACAGGAACTGGACTACTTCAAAGAGGAGTCTGCCAGTGTCAAAGATGAACTTAAGTATGCCTACAAACTGCGACGTGAACCCGCCAAGGAAAGATATGCACTAGCCCTCACCTTTGCCAAGCAGGACAGGATCCCCTGTCCCTGAACTCACACATAGTGAAAAGGATGAGGAACCGAGACGAAAACGCTCACCAGCTCCTTCTGCAGAGCCTGACCTCACCCCAAAGCGACGAGAGCCTGTGCTAGTCAGTCACAGATCAGCGCACAGCATGGATCTCAAAGACCTCGATAAGCTGGCCAGGAACATTGGCAAGTTCACCCCAAGTTCACCAGGTGGTCAAGAGATTCACGCCTATCTGCAAGACATTGATTTTCACCTGGAAATGAGACTCAATTACTCAGACAAAGATATACAAATACAAAGATTGAGCTTACCTGCTTCGAGCTGCATCCAGCCCTGAAGTACGCAGCTTCCTAGACCGACAGCCAGCTCACACAAAGAATGATTACCGCTTACTCCAAGAAGCCCTCATCAAAGAATTTGCTGGCCCCGAATTGGGGAGAGGACTGATTGCTGCACTTGAGATGAAGCAAGGCCGTAATGAGCCCCCTCAAGCATATTACAGCCGACTCAGACGTGCCTATTTTGGAACTCGGAATGAACCTGAAATGGAAGAAGATCCGAACTTCAAGATTATATTCCTACGAAACCTCCATCCTGCTGTAAGCCACCATCTGGGAGTCCTTGCATGCCCACGAACAATGACTGTGCAGCAGTTATGAGATTTAGCACATAAAGCCTATAGCAAACAAAAGATGGCTTCAGAAAAGAGCTCCAAAACCACCACTATTCTGGCTGTCGAAACCCAAAGTCCAGAACTGGCACTAGAGGGTGCCCAACGTCCAGACAAAACCAAGCAGTCTGCTCAAGAGGAAAAGGCATCTGCACCCTGCAGACGATGGGACTCCCATACTGATGCTAGATCTAGACTGAGGAACGGTCGCTATGATAGACCCTCTGGATGACAACGCTCTCCTGAACGCCACTGGGAGAGATCGTGGACTCAATCCACTTCATTCGGTAATCAAAGGAGAAAAAGCTTGTCACAATCCAACGGTGTCTCCAAGGGACGACGACAAAACCCTGGATCGATAAGCCCAAGGAGTCAACGAAAGCACTCACCCCGATTCTCCACTGACCAAACTCAATCTCAATCCCAACCAGAAGAAACTACCCCATCTGGTTTCGACCCTCAAGAAATGATGAGAATGATGATGAAAGAATTCTTCCAATGCAAAGAAGATGACAGGAAGGGGGAAAAGAAGGATAAACTGGAATCAGCCTGACTAGCCGTCGAACAAAGAAGAAGTGACCACCTGAACCAACAGACCCCTGAGAATAGCACTGTACCCCCTTACTCTCAAAGAGCCATACCTGCAGCTACCTCAAGTGAAACAGGAAACACGCTCGAACGCCCAGCTATAGAGTTAAGCACTAACTCCACAGTTACCACAGCAGATCACAGCAGCATCCCACAGACGAAAGTGCCATTCTGGTCGTCTGCCACTCCTCCGACGGACCTCAAGCCAACCCTAAAATCCTACCTGTCCCATGCCAAACTCCTGTCCCTCAACTATTGGGTGACCTCATCAAAAGAGGTGTAGCAAGGAAATTCTACCTGTCTATTATCATCGAACGCCAAGTCCAAGTCGAAGCTCTCGTGGACACAGGAGCTGACATCACCCTAATGTCAACAGAACTCCTCGAAGCAGTCCAAGAAAGAGCCAAGAGAACCAACAGAACTCTCAGACTTCAAAGGTGTGAACTGAACCTCCAAGTCTACTCCCACACTGGCCTACAGCTGAAACAACTTGCTCCAGTCCACCTGACAGTGGGACCAATGAGCCTTGTTCACCCAGTGTACGTGTCACCACTCAACACGTACCCCCTCCTCATAGTAAAAGATCTGCTGAACCGATTCGAACCTCTAATCGATTTCAAGCATCTGAAGATATGGATTCAAGTCCGGGAGCCATTGCTCTTCCAACCAGTTTGCTCCAATGAGCCACAGTGTCAAGCTACAGGCACTGACCCCATGTCACAGACAACTGCTGCAACTTCCAGCAGTAAGAATCAAGACCCTTTCCTCTGCTCACTGCAAGCTCCTGACTCAGACTCCAGCCTCGTTCAAATCAGGACTGAAATAGACATTCAAGGCACCCTGGTGTCCAACGCAGCCCTGGCACTGTGGGCAGAGAACTCGGCTGTCAGTCTAAAGCTCTTCCAAGCCTTAAAACAAAGACACCAGACTCTGCCACATGTCTCAAAACACAACCGCTTCCCACTCAGTCCTTGTTTGACAGACATGGCCACATCCAAGATAGTCTGTGCTGTGGGCATCCGATGGAACAACAGACTGCTGAGTCACCACTTCCTCGTTGTCCCTAACCTGCCTTATGACATCTACATCGGAGCAGACATCCTAGTCTGGGTCAATGCCTGTGTGGACATTATCAACAATGTCGTGTGGGCCCCTCTGTCGAATCAACTGACCATGTCAGTCAATTTGAACACCCTTCGATCTGGTCAAACCATACCAGATGCATGTGCCAGGATCAATGAGAGAGAAGTCACAATCCCTGCATACAGCAAGAGTGTCTGCGTTCGCCTCAACATGCGACCTGGCCAAACTCTCAGCAGTAGGCTAGCATTCTTCCAGCCGTCCAGGACATGTCTAAAACTGGGTCTGACTATGGAAGCCACCCCTCTCATTGACACTTCATCACGTGCTGTGTACATACTGTTCAACAACTGCACAGCCAAAGATATCATGGTCCCTAAAACCAGTCACTTAGGATGGCTCATCAACCAGGCGTTTCATGACTTCGACCTCATGGTACCTGTCATAGACCCAATACCCGCCCAATCACTGTCTGACGAAGATGATGACACAGTAATGTTTACACGACCACATGGAAACATCACCATAACTTTCGTCCTGCCAGTGTCTCGGGACAGTGTATGCCTATCTGAAATGACGGATGACACCCACCTAATGGTCTACGCAGTCTCAACACAGCCTACAACAGAAACACCTAAGCCAATGGCCATCCAAACCCAAAGTCCCTCAAATGACTCTACTGAAGAACCCTATGCTGGATTTGAGGCACAACTCCAACAGATCCTTAGTAAGGCTGATGCCTTCCACAAAGAAGCGGATCGCCAAGGACTCAAAGAAGTGTTGTACAAGTACAAAGATTCCTTCGCCAAAGACTCCCTGGACTATGGCCTCACCAACATCCATACTGTGTGTATACCAACCCACCCAAGTGCGCCACCCACATTTGTGAGACAATACAAAATCCCAATTGCCTCATAAGATCCAGTGCAGGAAATCATCGATTTCATGTTGACCAAGGGGGTCATTCAACCCCTGTAACAGCACGTATTCTGCTCCAATTTGGCCAGTACTAAAACCCAGTGGGAAATGGCGACCTACTATTGACTACCGCAAGTTGAACCAGCAAGTTCCCCTGTCACGTTGGCCTATGACTCAGTTGGACCAGGAAATTCCCAAAATCAAAGGCTCGACAATCCTCTCAACACTGGACATCGCCTCCAGATTCTGGACAATTCCAGTCCACCCTGATGACCAACACAAACTGGCATTCACCTTTGACAATCAGCAATACACCTTCACACGGTGCCCTTTCGGCTATGCTAATTCACCAGCGGAAATCAACATCTTCCTGAACAAAACCTGCCCTGATGCCAGAGCCAGAGGTAATCTCGTCTATTGATGTCGATGTCAGAGCCAGAGGTAATCTCGTCTATGTCGATAATGTTGTCCTGAAAAGCTCAAAGGTAGATGATCATCTCAAGGAAATCGATCACGTCCTTAACTAGCTGACAATCGCAGGAGCAAAGATTGCCCTTCACATTGTCCTGCTCGTCGGACGAAATGGCATTGAACCGCAGTCTAGCCGTACCAAGGCAATCCAAAGCATTAAAACACCAACCTGTCTGAGTTAAGAAGCTTTCTGGGAGTGTGCAATTACTCACGACAATTCATCGAAGGCTACGCCGACATTGCACGACCACTAACCTCCCTCCTGAAAAAGGATGAACCTTTCGTGTGGGCAGAAGCCCAAGATGAAGCTATGTGCGCACTCAAACAATGCCTGTGCTCTGCTCCATGCCTAGCCTACCCAGACCCAAGGAAGCAGTTCTACCTGGATGCAGGTTTCTGTAAGCATTGCCTCAGCGCAGGGCTGTACCAGCTCCACGACAAAGACAAGCGAGTGGTCGCCTGTGCCAGCAAAACCCTGCTTCCCCCAGAATGCAAGTACTCAGATTGTGAATAGTCTTTACTGTGCACTGTGTGGGCCATCCAGCGTTTCTCCAACTACATTGGAGCACAGAAAGTGATCATAGAGACATGCCACCAGCCAGTGACCTTCCTCAACAGCCAACGAATCAGAGTTGGCGTGGTCACCAATGCACGCATAGCTACCTGGCTAATGGCACTTCAAGGACTGGACATGGAGGCAAGATATGCTCAAAACCACAAATCTTTCCTAGAAAATGGGCTAGCAACCTGCCAGAACTGCTCGACTGACATGCCGTGCACCTCAGCAGAGCCCAATGATCCAGTACCCTCACAACTGACGAATCACAGATACTTTGAGGAGGCTGCTGTGATGTTGATGGCTGCTCATACAATCAACAAGGCAACTTGAAAGCTGGAGCGGGCGTGGTCTGGGTCAATGATGACCCCTGCCCACCACAACAATTCAAACTCAGCCCTCACTCGTCACAGTATGCAGAAATCGCTGCTGTTCTCATCACACTGTATCTAGCTGCATCTCACAACGTCAGAGAACTCCTCATCTGTACCTATTCAAATTACGCTCGAATGAGCTTCACATGCCATCTAGTGGGATAGAAACAAAATGGCTTTAAGACGGCTAACAACAAACCTGTCAAGCATCAAGAACTCTTCCAGTCATGCGACTCTATTGTTACCGAACACGACATGCTCGTTTATTGGAAAAAGGTCCATGGACATTCACTCCAACCTGGGCAGGATAAAGACTTTAATGACCAAACGGTTGCCCTCGCCAAAGCAGGCGCATTACATGGAGAGCCTTGGACACTTCAACCCCACCCACCCAACCCAAATGTGTCAGCCATTACTTGCCGACAGCACACCACAAATGTGCAAAACCCCACCTCCTTCCAACTTGCTCTCTCACCACAGCTTGCTGCTACTGATCTTATCACCTATCAAGCTTCTGATGCAGTTTTACAAACTATGGTCGCTCACATCTCTGACCCTGTGGCTAATCCACTCTCAGCCACTGACCTGGCCAAGTCCTTTGAGCTTCGTCACCTCAACTCTATCAAGCACCTGCTGCATCTTACTGACGGCATACTCGCATATGTCCCCGAAGTACTCACTCAGCCACGGCTCATCATACCTCGTGGCCAGAGGGGGATGATGCTGATGTATGCCCACGATGCACCATGCGCTGGACATCATGGCGCCAAAGCCACCTATGAAATGCTTAAACCAGTAGCATATTGGCCTGGCATGCAACAGGATGTAGGGGAGTACGTAAAAGGATGCCTGATGTGTTGCCAATTCCAACCAGCAAACCCAAACTACTGAGCACCGTTGCAAAGGAATGGAATGACCTTCCCATGGTCGGACCTCCAAATCGACAAATCCACTCGACGCGGGGCAACAAATACTTCCTGACAGTAGTCTGCGAATTCACAAAATGGGTCGAATGTCTCCCTGCTCCCAACGATACAGCAGAAACTACAGCGTGTCTGTTAATGAACCACATCTTCTTAAGATTCTGCCTGCCTTTTGGGGTCAACTCTGACAGAGGAACCCACTTTACAGCCGAGGTCATGCAGGAAGTGTGGAAACTTCTGGGAATTCAAGCCAAGCTACATATAAGCCACCACCCAATCTCCTCTGGTCAAGTGAAACGCACTAACATGACAGTGGTCAGCATGTTGAAAAAGTATGTGTCTGCCAATCAAAAGGACTGGGACATCAAGCTCCCTCTTGTACTGATGGCAATCAGAGCCACCCCTCATCGCTCTACAGGGATACCCCGTTCGAGATGATGACAGGACAACAGATGACACTTCCATTACACCTGCTGTTTGTAGATTTGACACCTCTGACCAGACACCTCACACCCACCCGGATCATCTCCCTACACAGCCATCAACACCTCCAGCCATCTCCCTCTCACCCCCTGCACTTCAGATCAGTGAGGATAATGGGCATAAGATCCTCAGTAAACAGCCATCAACACCTCCAGCCATCTCTTTCTCCACCCCGGCACTTCAGATCAGTGAAGATAATGTGCGTCAGATCTTCAGTAAACAGAGGAGACGAAAAGCACCAGGTCCAGATGGTGTTTCACCAGCCTGTCTGAAAACTTGTGCGGACCAACTGGCTCCCATTTTCACACAGATCTTTAACAGATCACTGGAACAGCGCAAAGTTCCATCCTGCTTCAAACGCTCCACCATCATCCCAATACCAAAGAAACCAAAGATCACAGGACTCAATGACTACAGACCTGTTGCCTTAACATCTGTGGCCATGAAGTCATTCGAAAGACTGGTGCTAGCTTATCTGAAGGACATCACTGGACCTTTGCTGGACCCCCTGCAGTTTGCCTATAGAGCAATCCGGTCTGTGGATGATGCAGTCAACATGGGACTGCATTATATCCTAGAACATCTGGACAAACCAGGGAACTACGCAAGGATACTGTTTGTGGACTTCAGTTCTGCCTTTAACACCATCGTCCCATCACTGCTCGAGAACAAACTGACCCAGCTGTCTGTCCCTAGCTCTGTCTGTCAATGGATCACCAGCTTTCTGACAGATAGACAACAGCTAGTCAGAATGGGCAAAATCACATCCGACAGCCGCACCATCAGCACTGGTGCCCCCCAGAGATGTGTTCTCTCCCCACTGCTCTTCTCCCTGTACACAAACGACTGCACTGCAAAAGACCCCTCCATTAAGCTCTTAAAGTTTGCGGATGACACTACTGTTATCGGCCTCATCCGGAACGGTGACGAGTCTGCATACAGACAGGAGGTGGAGCGGCTGGCTTTATGGTGCAGATACAACAACCTGGAGCTGAACACGCTCAAAACAGTGGAGATGATAGTGGACTTTAGGAGAAACCCCCCTGCACTCCCCCCACTCACCATCATGAACAGCACTGTGGCTGCAGTAGAGTCATTCAGGTTCCTGGGCACCACCATCTCTCAGGATCTGAAGTGGGACATTCACATAGACTCCATTGTAAAGAAAGCCCAGCAGAGACTGTACTTCCTTCGTCAGCTGAGAAAGTTCAACCTGCCACAGGAGCTGCTCGTACAGTTCTACTCAGCTGTCATCCAATCCATCCTTTGCACTTCAATCACCGTCTGGTTCAGCTCAGCTGCCAAAACCGACCTCCGTAGACTACAGCGAATAGTCCGGACTGCTGAACGAATCACTGGCACTACCCTTCCTACACTTCAAGAACTGTACTCTTCCAGAGTGAGTAAAAGGGCTCGTAAAATCACTCTGGACGCCTCACACCCAGCACACTACCTGTTCGAACTGTTACCGTCTGGTCGGCGCTACAGAGCACCAAGCACAAAAACAGATAGACACAGGAAAAGTTTCTTTCCTCAGGCCATCTACCTCATGAACAGTTAAATATTCCCCTACTGTGCAATAAATGTGCAATACTTTCTCATACGCACTTGTACACAGCACCTTATAACCTGTATATTTACAACATATCTGTACATACATTCAACATCCAGATCTTTTTGACTAACTGCATCTCTGTTTAATGTTTATTGCCTTTTCTTTTCTTGTATTTAATTTTGTGTTGTCACTCGTCACTTTATGTACACTGAAAGCTTCTGTTGCCAAAACAAATTCCTTGTGTGTGTGAAGCACACTTGGCAATAAAACTGATTCTGATTCTGATTCTGATTCTGTACCAACCAGGTGACATGAATCTAGTCACCGCCTATACCAATCACCAGTACCTGGAAGAGCTGCATCAGCACCTAAAGTCTACTTTCGCCTTTGCACAGCAACAACTCCAAAAGAGTGCGGAAGTATGCAGGGCCTACTACGACAAAAAGGCCTGGTACCAGGAATTCAATGTCAAAGACAAAGTGTGGTACTACAGCTTCGCCCCATTATGACAGAACACTCCTCACCGTCTGTCCAAGAAGTTCCTGCCTCACTAGACTGGATCTCATGAGATCGTTGACAAACTCTCACCTGTGGCCTAAGGAATCAAAATCAGGTAAGGGCACAGTGACCCTGTTCTTTGATGGGTCCATCGAAACCAGAACAAGAAGCACTGGGGTCCCACCCAACCAGAAATGGGAGAGCACCAAAACCACTGACACTGACCAACTGTCCTTCCCTCTACACTACACTAACATAACTCCAGACAAACTAGGGAACACCTAGTTAACTGGTGCTAAAACACACCCCAGCCAGAAGTCGCGTCGCCGAGACCAGCATCCGGGATAATACTCCACGAACATCCGGGGTTACTGATAACGAACTGTAAAACGCATACCCAAAAGGTGTACGCACGATTTAATCCCTGTGAAGTTGTCAGAGCTCACTACACTCCCTCAGCCTCCCAAACCATTTGGGCCGGTAGTCGTTGGACCCAGGAAATTCTTGCTCATGCCCAAGCAGATGTTAAACACATGCTGCACCAATTGCAGAAAATGACGGTAACCCAAGCTAAACTTACTGGGTACCACCGGCGTCCCAAACGATTTTTGGGCACTTTGCTGGTGGCTGCAGCAGCTGTAGGAACTCATTGGCATGAGCACCACTAATGCAGTAAATTTGGCAACAGTAAGGCGGCATGTGGGTGAAATTCAGGCTGAAATACCTGAAATCCGCCAACAGCTTGCAGTCCAAAGTCGTGCCTTACAAACTTTTGGAAAATCGCTAAATGGAACTATTACAGTCCTTAACACGCATAGCACTCTCTTAAACCAAACAATCAAATCCATCAACAAGCTATTCTCGTGATTCAAAGCGATTTAGCTCAAACTCAGCTGTTAACCACACTTATGACTGACATGCTACGAGAAGTGAGCTCCTCAGTCGATGATTTGGCTATGGGTAGAATTCCACATTATCTGATACCCCTAAGTCTAGTTCGAAACGTCCTGGCTTCTGCCACTACGGGCCCCACTAGCCCTATCCAAGCTCACCTGGCTTTCTCTCTGGACAGTGCTATTCCCTTCTACGTGGACCAAGAAGCAGGTGACCTAGCCTTTTTGCTTAGTCTACCGATAATTGACACTGCCAATATTTACCGGCTCAAAGATGTCATGAACGTTGGATTTTGGCAAGGAGACACCTATGTCAAAATTCAAACCCCTGACGTCATTGCGTACCACGATAATAATGAGCAGTTGTATTTGGCCCCTAACCTAAAAATGTGCACTCTTACCAAAGAGATACATTTTCTGTGCCCTAGTAAGCTCTTCGTTCATGAAAACACTGATGGCATCTGCGGCCTAGAATCGGTTAGACCTGATACCAGCTGTCCCGCCGAAGCTATGCCACGGTCCCAAATCGAGGCAACCCAAGCTGAACTTGTCGGTAACCGATGGTTAGTTAACACACCCGTGCGTACCGCTACACTTACGTACGATCAGTGTGACACCGCCATGCGCATTAACCTTCCCAATCAAACTTTGTGGATCACTGTCCCTAAGGGCTCGATCCTTCATATTGACGATTTGGCCTTATACCATCTTCCCAAGGACGAGTATCAAACCAAACTCGAAATCTCACCATTTTTCAAGCAACATTCCTTCACACTTGATCCCAAATTGGAAGAAAGGATCAAGGAGGAAGGAACACAATTAATCGATTTGACCCCAGTCAACGATGCATTGGAGGCCATTGCATCCCCGCCGATACAGCTGTGTGTTTCTACTCTTGTAGGCTACATGGTAACTTTGACGCTCACTTATCTCCTCCACAAGAAAGTGACCGCCATCCGAGAAGCATGTAACAAGTGCACACCTGGCACTCGGCGTATTTTCCGACATGACGAGGACCGAGAGCCAGATAATTTGTTAACCCTAATCGAGTTACCTCCAGCATAGCCTGCCGTCCTCACAATTAGCCAAATTAATTGATCATTGCAACACTTATCAAGGTTCCCCTAAACTGTCAAGTGTTTCTAACCTGATTATGCCAATTTGTCTAATGCCTTTACCAGAATTCAGTATGTGATGGAAATGTTGTTTGTGTCTTGTGTATGCCTGTTTTTCCTTTTGACTGCCTCTTGTTCCAGTGCCTGCCGATGTTCCCTCCAGCAACATCACCATTCAAATGGGGGAAATGTAGTAACTCAGCCATGTTTCTAAGCGGAGTTAAAATTCAGCAGTCAGAGAAGGCTCTTGCTCCCCCTCGTCTCCTTCTTAATTAAGTATCGCCTGAAGCTTAATTCCAATACACACTCTTCTTCCCCTTTTTAAAACAAAGACGTGTTGTAATCCCAGTTACAAATTAATGGCCTATCCTGCGCATTTGGGCTATCTGCCGTTCACATGACTGTGATAACCGAATTCCACACCCAAGGGAAGAAGGACCCATTTGTCTGTCTCCGGGTGTATGGCCTCCCGCCTCTTTTCCTGTCTGGAGAAATAACCCAGTTATCATTCTCTGAACAAAGGCCAGCGCGATTTTTGGACATTTCACGTTTAAAAGTGCGTTTTGTTTTAATGTTTTATTGCTAATAGTTTTGTACGTTTTACTATGCATGTAAGCAAGCGTTTTCACTATAGTGTTGCATGTAAATAAAACAATGCAGTGTGTGTCACGCACGTAATTAACTGTATTTGATAAAGGCCATCGTGTTTGATGTCAAAATGGAGCCATAAGGCTTCAGAAAACATTGGTGTAAATGATAGAACTGTATCTGCAAATAGTAGTTAATTACAGAGTTTCATTGAATTTTTGATAACAGTAAATAAAGTGTTACTTCCAACGCGTGACCACTGATTTCCCTCTCCTTGGGCATAGACAAACAGGGAGAAGAGAGGCGTGGTCTCGCTCAGGAGCCATTGAGTCATTGAGTTGGCTGGCCTAAGTCCTGCCCACTATTAAACCTGCAAACTTGCTAACTTTTATGCTTTCGCTTGGTTTCACAAAGGGGTTTCTACACACAAACTTTGCGTTGCACGCTTTACAACACGCCTTTACAACACACCTGCCGGACACCGCTCTCGGAAGAATCACCCCGTAAGGCCTGCGTCTGCCTGCCGTAACATCACCACGGCAACAAGACCCCGTTCACAGGAGCCCACGCGGTTTCTGTGTACGTTCGCGACTCGCATGAACTCAGTCTGACCCTGTCCTGCTCGTATAACTGCTTCCCCGTGAACACTCGGACATTGTCTTATCCAGCAGTACGGTCAGTCATTCAACTTCTCTGAACTCTGACTTCCTAAGTCTCATAATTCTGCCAAGGAGCAAGCCGCTGGAGGAATCCCCATTCTGGAAACTTCCTGCTTGATGACGTCAGTCACGGGGACAACGAGTCCCACGCTCCAGAAGACGAAGGAAAACGCCTCTCCAACAAAGGACATCCCAACTATGTCAAAGCGCTGCAACCAATCGCCGGGGTTCCCCTCAACCAGCTGATGAGTGTGTTTTACGTAGAGTAGTTTACTGTGTGTGTAGCTTAATAACCTTGTTTCATTTTAAGATCCTTGTCTGTGTTTTTGTGTTTAAGTTACTGCCTCAGTTACATAGTCTATCTACCTTGCTTGTGAAATCCTGTGTATATTGTTATTGTTGGCCAAATAATAATAATAGAACATAGATGTACTAAAGATAAAGTTACGCTTCCTACTTCTATTAGGGTGGACCAATAGATGATGTGTGCGTGATAACCTATTTTCGGTTATCGATCAGGTCGTTCGAACCTTCTGATTTTCTTCTGATTCTGAGAATTAATTTCAATTAATTCAAACTTATAAGCTAATTCTTAAAGTACCGGACATATTAGATGGTCCAGGTGCTACAACTATAATTCCTCATTCTCCAAACCTGTGCACCGAAACCCATTGGACATATCCGTGTACATCTGCTAATATTAACAGTTGG
Source organism: Danio tinwini (assembly GCA_903798205.1). Classification (NCBI taxonomy): domain Eukaryota; kingdom Metazoa; phylum Chordata; class Actinopteri; order Cypriniformes; family Danionidae; genus Danio; species Danio tinwini. Next base: position 6,417 of record CAIGQZ010032037.1, on the reverse strand, counting down.
CTCTTCTCTCTCATGTTCATACTTACTTGCCACAATAAATGTGTTTGATTTTATCCCTCCCTCTGTCGTGTTCTAACAGACACACCTGGTTCACTGCTATACATAATTGAGCTAGCCTCTACTATCAGGTAGTCTTCACTACAATTTTGGTCCTTCGAGCCGGATTAGCAGCTGTGCTGGGAGTATGGGACAGAGTGGTGGAGGATTCTGGGCCCCACATACTCGACCCAAAAGGCAAATAAGACAGCCATCATATTTGAGAGACTATGAATTTGGTGCAGTGCGAACAAAGGTGCGTGAGCCCATACATAACAGCCCAGCACACCACACATATAGAGAGGAACAGTGAAGCCCACAGCCTCATGTTAGGTGGAGTAGCGCACCTAATGAGCATGACTATTACTCCTTTCACCCAGATGAGAGCCTTGGAGCTATGAGCCTAGGATGGCCATGCACCCCAATGCCCTATACTGAAGAGGCTATTGAACAGAGTGTCACATAGAGAGAGCATGCCAATACCAAGGGCTGATGAGAGTTTACAGCATAGTTATTCATCACTTCCTGATACTAGAAGGGTAGGAAACCCAGAGAAATCCTCAGACAGGGTGCACACAGTAGCACAGCAGGAACGGGTCACAGAACACTGGCCAGTGGCACCACCTCAATTATCTGATGATTTCATTTTACCAAGAGAAGAAGAATGGGATGATAGACTGCCACCACCACCATGGCCCTCTTCACAATATCCACCAGCATCCATAGTATGGGAGTCACTGTTATAGATGTTTGAGTTTGAGATGGGTGAGTTGTAGCTCATGCGGGACAACGCAACATATAGTATTACAACACATTCACGTTTGCACTCCACACCACATGACTCAAACCGCCCTTTGCCTAGCCGACGTCATGAACAATATAGCACACAGTCTTGGTTACAGCAGCCAGAAACTTACCCATCCATCATTAATTCACAACGGCGAACTACTCATGCTGAGGTTCCTGCATCTTACTATCATCCCAGGCCCCACCAAACTTGTCCAAACCCTTACCAAGATAGACAGTTCATGCCAGTAATACCCCCTTTAAATGGAGGAGAGTACAAAGGGCCAACACCTAAAATACCTCTCTTTGTTCATAAAGATCCGATGGAGTTCTCTAGGCTAAAATTAGCCTTAACAAACTTATTACCTGCTGATGCCACAGAGCTCTTTAAATATCAGGTTCTTGTCTACCATTTAAGACTTGAGGAAGCTTCATGTAAAGATGAGAGCAAACTTTCGGCATCAGATGTTCAATCGTCATGGGCATACACACACACTACTTGATCTGGCAGAATGACTGAGATATGAGTCGTGGCGCCAGGGCTATGACAACCCCACAGAGGTTCGCATCCAATGGCCACCTAGCAACCGGGTTGAAAAACGCCACAGTAAGCCAGCAGCCACTGTGCTACATGGAGCAGAGAGCTATATGCCGAACCAAGCAATCAGACCTGAAAGTCAGAGCTTGTGTGTGGGAAAGGGAAAAGTCAAGGTGAAACCCTACTGCCCATACTGTAACTGTGCTGAGCACTTTTTTTAAAAGTGTCCCAAGATTCAGAATCTCACTAATGAGGAAGTTAGAGAGTGGATAAGAGCTAAGATCACATCAGGCTGCCCAGTGTGACCTTAAGAGGCTCTACAGTGTATGTCAAGGCAAGCATCTGAGAGTTCTGCATGATGTCAATGCATATCCCAAGGATGAGCATCTCAAGGCAGAGAGCTGTTTTGTTAGCACTAGTACAGAAGTGCTTTATCTTGACAGGCCCACAACGACCTCTCGAATTCTGCTAAAAATTGTCAGAGTTCTCTTGCATAAAAAAGACAAGACACTCGACATGTACGCTATTCTAGATGATGCGTCAGAGCATACAATGCTCCTCACAGAGGCTGCCGAGAAGCTTGGCCTACACAGAAAGCCTGAAGACATCGCTCTTCGTACCATACGGCAAGAAGTCCAAACACTTAAGGGATCCTCTGTCTCATTCAGTATCTCATCTCCCATCAATCCCAGGAAAACCTTCCGGATGGTGAAAGCATTCACTTCACCACACCTTGATCTAGCCGACCACTCATACCCCATCATGAGTCTGAAAAGAAAATCTAAGCACTTGGCAAACATCCCCCTCCATCTGTTCAGCCGTGTCAAGCCACTTGTTCTAATCGGAGCTGATTACCCCCACCTACTGACTTTAATTGAACCAGTAAGACTGGGCCCTTCAGGAGGACCAGCAGCTGTCCATACCAGACATGGATGGACACTCCAAGGACCCACACCCTTTGCTCATTGGGTGTCAGACACCAGTCTGTGTCTTCTCACAAGTGTCTCACCTGAGACAACAGAACTGTTGGGAATGTGGAGAAGCTGTGGAGGATGGACACTCTACCATGTCAGAATGATAAACAGGAAATGTGATCAAGGCAGGATAAGGAAGCAGTGGAGCTCGTAGAGGCTGAGACAAGACGAGTCAACGTTGCAGGCATTCTCAGGTATGCCACACCCCTACTTCGGAAACGAGACATACCCCCTCTCAAAACTAACAAAGAAGCTGTCCTCCCAAGCCTCAGGAGTACAGAGAGAAGGTTGAGCAGGGCTCAACGAGCTGATGAATATGGAGCAGCTATTCGCAAGCTGGTAGAAACTGGAGCAGTCAAGAGGATTGACCCAGGTGAAGCCTCCAGCACTGAAGAGTCATGATATATACCCCACCACTTGGTGAGTCACAACGGAAAGAACCGTTTGGTCTTCAATTGTTCTTATCAACACCAAGGTCGAAATCTAAATGACACTCTCCTTCCTGGACCAACTCTGGGAGCCTCCCTTCTGGGTGTCTTACTGAGATTCAGGCAACATGCAGTAGCAGTCAGTGGAGACATCAAGAGCATGTTCCATCAGGTTCAGCTCTTACCAAAGGATCAGCCCCTCCTCAGGTTCATTTGGTGAGACATGAAGCGAATGGAACCACCAGATATCTATGAATGGCAGGTCTTACCATTTGGGACTGCATGCTCACCCTGCTGCGCCACCTTTGCCCTCCAACTGCATGCAAGGAATCACAGCAAGGAAGTAGATGGAGTCAGGCATTCAGTTGAACAGTGATTTTATGTAGATAACTGGCTTCAAAGTGTGGATACTGTAGATGAGGCCAGGATAATGACCTAATGATGACCTGAAAATCCAAGAGCTCACAGGAGGGAGCTCCTGGCATTACATTGACTCGTTACAGAACCCAGCGGACGATGTTACACGCGGAAAGACCTTAGCAGAGTTAGCAGGACATAACCGGTAGAGTCAAGGGCCACCCTTTCTCCTTAAGGGGTCTGAAGAATGGCCATCATCACCAGGAAAGCAACCTGATTTGGATACCACTGAGTTCAGGAAGCTTACTTCATGTGGAATGATAGCAAGAGCTGAGAGACAAGAAACTCTGCGGGGGCAGTCTTTTGTATCTTGGAAGGAAATGGCTGAGGCCACCGCCCAGGAGCTGCATGGGGCGGCAGATAGACCCCCAAATGCAGCAGATTACAGAAAGGCAGAGATGATGATATTCCAGAAAATTCAGTCAGACTGCTTCCCAGAGGAATTGTGTCACCTTCGCACTGGAAAGGAAGCGCTTCAAAGCAGTCGTTTATTGACCCTGTCCCCAGAGCTTGATCCAGATGAGGGAATCATATGAGTTGGAGCGAGGCTTGGATGAGCCGAATGGTTGGATCCTGCCCTGAAGCATCCTATAGTCTTGGATCCTGCACATACTGCCACAAAGCTTCTGATACAGGACTATGATACTCGTTTTTGCCATCCAGACCCTGAGCGAGTGTTCGCAGAGATGCGCCACAATCTTTGGATCATTCGAGGAAGGGAGGCAATTAGAAAGGTGCAACAGCAGTGTCAAGAATGCCGCAGGTGGAAGTCCTACGTCTACACAAGCCAGCATTCTACTCCACTGAGGTCGATTGCTTCAGACCCTTCTAAATTAAAATCGGACGACGCTCAGAAAAGAGATGGGGAATCATATATAAATGTGGAACCACACGTGCAGTTCACCTGGATCTTCTGCACAGTATGGATAGTGACTCTTTCCTTATGAGTCTTAGACGATTCATTGCTCGCAGAGGGACTCCAGCTGAACTTCTTTCGGATCAGAGTACGAACTTTGAAGGAGGAGTAAAGGAGCTTTATGACTCCTTCAACAGCATGTCCTCAGACCTCCAACAGCTCCTAGCTAAACAGAAGATTGACTTACGCTTTAATCCCCCTGCCGCTCCTCACTTCGGGGGTACTTGGGAGAGGGAGATCAAGTCAGTCAAGTCTGCTTTACATACCGTGATAGGTGTTTAATCAGTCTCAGAAGAGGTACTGTACACTGTTTTACTTGAGGTTGAAGCCATTTTAAACACAAAACCACTGGGCTACACTTCATCCAGTGTTGCTGACTTGGATGCTATAACCTCGAATGTTTTTCTGATGGGGCGGCTCGATGGGGCCCTACCTCCTATAGTGTACAGTAAAGATGAGGGCCTAAGCAAGCAGAGATGGCGGTACTGCTAAGTTCTGGCAGATCACTTTTGGTCCCGATTCATTAAGTATTACCTACCATCTTTACAATGCCGACAGAAGTGGCATGGCACCCCAGCTAACCTCACTGTGGGTACAATAGTCTTGATGATGGACCCCTAGTTCCCCAGAGCTTTCTGGCCAATTGGTAGAGTGATAAAAGTGCATCATAGCACAGATGGTCAGGTGAGATCGGCAGATGTTATGGTCAAGGCAAGGCAGGGTAAGGCAAGATCTACACCCGTCCGGCAGTCCGACTAATTATTATCCCAGAAATCCCGGAATCTGAGGATGAGAAATGCTCTCCAGTGACTTCCAATTAAAAATAGAGCCTTTTACATGAGCAAATTGCACACAATTTGGGGGCGGCTGTGAAAAAGGCCATTGAGTTTCAAAAGGCCATGTTGACTTTCAGAGACTTTTATTCTAAAATCGCGGTACATACCGCAGCTGGAATAGGCGCTACTGAATACAGAGAGAACTGTTGTAGCATCAGCCGTTGTCGAGCTCGGCTCATTGTCTAAAGTGGCGCTGGAAACGTGCATTACTGCTATACTGAGTGTCTGACTGGATATAATTGTGCTTCTGTGCGTTTTATGAGAAGAAACCACAACTTACAGGCTCATCTAATCAGGACATCACAAAATTAACAGCTAAGCAAGTGCAATAGATATTGTGAGGAACGAGATCTTATGTTTGTCTATGGCCAAGTGACACGCTTATAGCACTCTGAAGGCTCTTTGGACCACTGTCTTTACACACATACTACAAACCAATCTTGAGGCTGGGCCTAAACGTCATGTCTGTATGCTACTGGTAATAGTGCACTATAATTCCTCATCCTCCGAACCTGTGCACCGAAACCCATTGGACATATCCGTGTACATCTGCTAATATTAACAGTTGGCTCTTCTCTCTCATGTTCATAAAAAATGTGTTTGATTTCATCCCTCCCTCTGTCGTGTTCTAACAGACACACCTGGTTCACTGCTATACATAATCAAGCTAGCCTCTGCTATCAGATAGCCTTCCCTACAAGCACTTTGAAATAATAGAATGTATAAAAAATAATATAGAGAAAAATAAGTATATGGTAAAGAACATGTACTGACAGGGTACAAGGTTAAAAAAATAAAAATAAAAACATGAATCGCAAAATACAGAAAAACTGCAATTTTTTTAAACAGAATTTTTTTACAGTGTAATTGATGTCATCAAATTAATCAGAGTTATTCATATAATGATAATAACAGGCCCTTTGTCTGACACCCTGCATGCTATTGATTTAAAAATGAAAACAAATAAAATATAGGACTTGAAAATCTAGGTTCAATATTTTATCCATTTATGTCGTAGAGGCACACCAGTAGACCATAAAAATGCCAATGGGTGATGTTAAATTATTGTAATGCTAGCTTGCAGTGTCTGGGGGTACTTTTTGTAAATAAATCATATGTAAGGGCTTCAGCCCCCAAAAACTTTGGAAACCTGTGTGGGCTATAGCTTAAGTTGAGGAGCTTGTGGCAATTAACAGTTTCACTGTGTGTTGCCATTGAGAAGGAGAAGAATAAGCCACTCCATCGCCCCCTGGAGAAGGAAAGAAAGAATGAAACCGCTGGCCTTTCCCTTGCTGCTCTGAAACAGACAGAAGTCACAAAAAAAGAAAAGCAAATGTAAGTAACGAAGCAATCGAATTTAAAGCGTATAGATACTAGCAGCAAAGCTGGGACATGGAGAAGTGTATTAGCTGACAAATGAAGGAGAACCAAAAGCTTATAGCACCTGGTATTCCCAGGCGGTCTCCCATCCAAGTACTAACCAGGC
>CAIGQZ010032024.1:2725122-2739517 GCA_903798205.1 Danio tinwini | reverse complement strand
ACACACACACACACACACACACACACACACACACACACACACACACACACACACACACACAGAGAGAGAGAGAGAGAGAGAGAGAGAGAGAGAGAGAGAGAGAGAGAGAGCAGCCCACTCCCTTCAGATCATCAACACGCACGATCAAATCAAATTTGCTTAAACTAAGCGTTCTAAAGTATGGCTTTATTTCTTAATCAAGGATTCTGACACATCAACGTGAAGCAGACGCTTTACAAAAGTTGCGTGTAGTGTTGAGGGCGCTTGGAGTCAACTTAGAGAGGAATGGGCTGTCTTTGACAGCTTCCGTCATCATCTGGCGCTTTCACTGAGCACATTTACATGGTTCCATATTCTCCTTTATCCATATTTCTTTGCACATTAAACACACGCAGGACCGGAGCAAGCTGAACTGGTGCTGTAGGCAAACCGTGATCACGCCGCCATCAACCCGAAAGTGTAATAGAAACTTACCGGTTTGCGGTTAAAAGTTAGCACCGGGAGGGAGGGGGTGGGTGTCGCGGATGAAAGTGAGGAGGTTGCCTCTATGGGCGTGCCCGGCCCTGAACACACGTCGACCACAACAGGAAATAAAAAAAAAAATGCAACTGCGATAAATGCGTTAATTTTTTTTACGCGTTAAATATTTCAAATTAATCACGTGCGTTAACGCGCTAATATTGACAGCCCTAATATATATATATATATATATGCCTAAAGTCAAACAGCACATCACATGCCCCACCAGAGACAATAACATTTTGGATCATTGCTACACCACCACAATAAAGGATACATATCTCTCCGTCGCCAGAGCAGCTCTAGGACTCTCCGACCACTGCCTGGTTCATCTTATACCAACTTACAGGCAAAAACTTAAAACTACTAAGCCAGTATTAAGGACTGTTAAGAGATGGACCAACGACAAAGAGCAGGTCTTACAAGGCAGTTTTGAATGCACTGATTGAAGTGTTTTTGAAGCTGCAGCCACCGACCTAGACAAGCTCACAGAGACTGTAACATCATACATCAGTTTCTGGGAGGAGTGATGCATCCCTACCAGGACCTACTTATCATTTAACAATGATAAATCATGGTTTACACCAAAACTTAGACAGCTTCGTCATGAAAAAGAGGATGCCTACAGGAGCGGGGACAGGATTTTATACAATCAGGCCAGGAACACACTGACAAAGGAGATTGGTGTGGCCAAGAAAAGCTATGCCAAAAAGCTGCAAAACCAGTTTTCTGCCACATATATATATATATATATATATATATATATATATATATATATATATATGTAACTAATTCACATATTCCACGAACTGAATCATAATATAACATAATGTTTCTATCTCTGTCAGTGACTCTGACAGTTAAAATGAGTAGCCTATTCACTAACTGGTTCTGTCACTGTGTTTAATCCTTTCTGTGCATGACTGTTTAATAGATAATGCCACATGCACTGTAATGTGGTTTATAATGGTAGTTCATTTTTAAATAAAAATAGTAAATGTTTGTTACATTTTCTCTGGAGGAAACAGCTGTGATTATGAGGTGAGCACTGAGGAAACAGTAGATTGGAAACCCGATTGCTCCTATATGACATTGAAGTGATACAAGTGTATAGCAAAGAACTGGAAATAAGCTGTTTTTATAACAATTTATCGATAAACACACACCTTGTTCTCTCGCTCTGCACAGCTGTGGTCTTCTCAAATGAAAAACGAAAGTCGGAGCCGAATTCTGCTGCCGCCTTCATATCAAATTTAAAGGGGACAGAGACTATAATTTGGTCTACAGTTTATGAGCTATGAGCTGAAAAGTTTTAGGGGGTCTGAGAAGAAATATAGGGAGGCTACAGCACCCCTAAAATAGACCTAGCGACGCCCATGTCTAAACATATACATTTTCTTTTCAGAATAGACAAACATAGGCCTAATTTATCATTTTTTTCAAACTGGTGATGCTCATGGTTTGCTTTTTTGATTGATCCATTACAAATTTTGATTGTTTGTTGTCACTTATGAAAATTAACAGCAAAACCAAAGCTGAATTTTAGTCACAGTTTAACAAAATTTGTTCATATAAATAGTTACAATTATTATATTAGTTATAACTTGGTTTTAGTTGTATTTTTGGTAACACCATTATATAGCTGCTCAACTGGAACATAATTTTTCTGTACATTTCTTTATCTACGATTTCCTACCAGTTCCTCCCCGACATCATATTCATCATTCCTATGGCTTTATCAAAGCGCGTTTAGGTAGACCTAAATAGGCTACTTTTACAACACGTTTTGTATAGCCTACTGTATGTTGTGTTTTTTGTTAGTAAATACCAATTCATAATACCTTGAAATCCAGGCAACACATTGAAAACAGCCTCATAAAGGTGTGTGTCAACAAAGATTTGTGTTGTCTCTCATGCGTTTGACCCATATGTTCCACTCTCCCTCGTGCACACACTTGTCTAGATGTAATTTAAATGACACGCGTGTTTTATTGCACTGGCTCCATACAGTCATTCATCTTCACACACACTCGTGTAATCAGCAGATCGCGCTCAGTGTGTGAAAGCTTTCAGCACTAAGGTGAGAGGCAGAGGGAGGGGTTTAAACTTGCCGAGGCTTGAGGATCTGAATGACTGTCATCGCTCTTCCTCGGTAGTGTGTTTGTGTGCGTGTGTGTAGACGCGTGCATTGATTTCTGCTGCTCCACGGCAGATCTTTGCGCTCAGAGGAGTCGTTCAGGAGCACCGGCTCTCACTTCTACCGGAACGGAGCGGACACCCGTGAGCATGGTAGACTCACACTGAAGCCACCACGGAGAGATACGCGTTTATACCGACTATGGCTGTAGACGGTAAGCGCACGGTGTTTGTTTTTACTACGCATAACAAACCAATTGAATTATAATGTTACTGAAGCCACATGCGAACGGAGATCGCGTTTATTTACACTGTGACATTACTTTACTGTACTATATTATTCTAAAAACAGTTTTTATTTACTAATACAAACTATGCTACAATTATTTACACAGTTTACAATAGGCTACCCCTTTTAATACCCCTGTGCGTCAAAGTCTTTGAATATTATATTGTAAATTGTAGTATGTTCGTTAACGTCATTATTTACATCTATGTAACATTTTTATACATATTTATTTACTGCTGTTTTTTAGCTGTTTTTCAACTTGGTCATCTGCATTTTAATTGTGCCTTAAAGCCTTAAGTGTATTATTTATTTAACAATATTGTGGCATACTAATATCCAAACTGTATTTCCTTATAATTATTATTTGTTTTGCTGAATGCTTGCATGTCGGTCATTAAGTGAATGGTACAGACTTACACACTGTGTGTTTATTTACATGGTGGTAAGTGTAATTATTTACAGACATTTATGACTTCACTGTACTTCTGCTGTACTGAAATGTACTGTTTTTGTATACTATGCACACTATACAGCAACTGTACTCTTTATAGCTTACACTTTACAGTGGGATATTATTGTACAAAATAACCTGATGTACAAAATCGTAGCATTAATGCTTTTATGGACTTCAATATAGTATATTTACATTGTTGTTTACATCCATTGAATATAATTTTTAGACACATACTATACTTGATATATCCAGCTGCTTGCAAGAGTTTTAACTTAATGAGTTTATTTACAGGGTGACAAGTAAACAGACAATATTGTGATTTAGACTAATATTTAGTGCACTGAAGCTTACTATATAAGTTTCCACAATATTTATACATTAAATATACCTTCTTTAACTAATTGTATATGACTAATACATTATACCAGGGTAGGGAACCTATGGCTCGGGAACCACATGTGGCTCTTTGACCAAAAATCTGTGGCTCACCAGCTGTCTCTCTTCAATAATATTTTAAAGTTCAAAAAATTATAACTCACTAGAAACCAGTTTCCTATTGAAAATAGAATTACAATTCCTTTTTTTATTGAATTTTTACAGCAACTTTAATAAGAACTCAGTTTATAATAAAAGGATGTTTCAACTAATGTGCGTGTGTGGCACTGTGCATTAACTTAAATCGCTACACCAAAGAAAGGGCAAGCAATTTACATTTCTATGGTAACCTTGTGCACGTAAATGCAAACAACATTCATGAGTGGTGATGGCAAAAAAAAATTAAAATCTATAATTGTCCTTTCTTCATACATTGTGATGTGTCATTTATTTTTGAGTTGTGCATGGATATAAATAAATGTTCCATGTATTATATACACACCCCTTTAATGGCTCTTTAAAAAATGCATTTGCTAAAAAAAATCTGAAATGGCTCTTTTCTGAAAAAAGGTTCCCGACTCCTGCTCTATACAATATGTTGATAAAATAATTCATTTAATAATATTTTCCAGAACTTCAATTTAGTGTTTATAAAATCTTTTTATTTTAGCAAATTTTATAAAATTATTTTAGTGTACTGCTTTTTAGATCTATTTTGCTGTAGTATTCACATTTTAATTCCATCTTGTGATTGATATTTTTTTTATGATTTTTTTTTTTCTGAATGCACTGTCAATTTTTTTCATGAAGTTAGCTATGCAGCACATTTTTTGTGTTTTTTTTTAGCTAGGTTTTTGTGCCCGTCATGTTGACATTGTGCTTGACTCGAAGGGTGCTCGAAGGGAATGTCAGCTATACTTTACGGGTTCACGCTGGACATCAACATAAAGTCTAGCTGACATCCTATATGATGAACAAACACACTCGCACACATGCTTACAGTAATCTCAAAGGCCTTTACTGTATGTAATCTTAAGAAATATTTGCCTTTCTTTGGCTCCAGGCGATTCTAGGTAATCATAGTATATCTGCAGCACTCCGTGTTGTGCTGAAATGGACAGCAAGACCTTGCCTCACTTTAACCTCACAAACCACATCCTTTTGTCTATTCTTTCTCCAGCCACATTTTTGATTCTGTAACTCAAAGTGACAGTTTACCCAAAATAAAAAAATGTATAGTTAACATACTCTCAGAGCATCACACATGTATTGTAGGTGTTTTTTTTTGCTTTAATTTAACATTACAGCTGATTTTACATGAAACCATGGTTAAAAAAAAAACCTTTTGTGATTCATAAAATGTTACAATGGGTGGCACGGTGGCACAGTGGATAGCACAGTCACCTCACAGCAAGAAGGTTGTTGGTTCAAGCCTCGGCTGGGTCAGTTGGCATTTCTGTGTGGAGTTTGCATGTTCTCCCCGTGTTCACGTGGGTTTTCTCTGTGTGCTCCAGTTTCCCCCACAAGTCTAAATACAGGTGAATTGAATAAACTAAATTGTCTGTAGTAAATGTGTGTGTATGAGAGTATGTAGGTGTTTCCCAGTGATGGGTTGCAGCCGGAAGGGCATCCGCTGCGCAAAACATATGCTGGATAAGTTGGCAGTTCATTCTGTTGTGGTGACCCCTGATTATTAAAGGGACTAAGCCGAAAAGAAAGTGAATGAATGAATAAAAATGTTACAATCACTTTGAGAGTCAAATAAATCTACCTAATCTAAAAACTAAGGGAATACCTGTGGTTCCTGATCATATACTGAGGTAGGGCTGCATCATAATTATATCAATCATATCAATCAATCATAATTATATAACAATTGTGATTAATCAAAAGCTACTCATCTTGTCAATAGCAAGGTTGCATGATCAGCAGTAAATTTCCTTCAAAGCCAGAGGGTGCTCTTGTGCAAAAACCCAGGAAATCCACATACTGTAGCATAGCATTATAAATAGCATTAAACTGCTTTCATTGACTTAGTGTGATTTAGTAATTATTTCAAACATTCAACGGAGCTTATGAAGTCAGTTTGGAGTGAAAATATATTAATAAATTTGATATTAATTTAGCTTTGCCATTATATACTCTCAAACAATGACGTTTGGTGTTTGTTTGAACAATTTATTTAAAATGAGTCATGTGCATGTGGAATCAGAGTGAAATTCAATACCTTTTAAGATACTTTAGAATTCAACTAACACTGACCACATTCAAACTTACAGTAAATTTACTGAAGAGTGATTGTGTAAGAAAGCACAACTAAAGAGCCTTCGCTTGTGATAACTTATTTTCAATGCAATATAATTCAGAGGGGTTGGAACTCATTTTTTATTTGCTGCAATTGCACTTTCATCATCCATACCAAGATTCAACATACATTAGTATTGGCAGTTAGTGGTTTTAAAGTCTGCATGAACCAGAAGCTGCAACGTTTTATTTTATTATTATTTTTCTCCTATTGTGATGCAGAAAACAACACAATTCTTGAGTTGCACAAAACCTAATTGTTTTATGTTCAACCTACTTAAATTTGTAAAAACTAATAAGCTAACTTAATCCCCTCACATTGTCTCAACACAAATCGATTGTGTGGAATTTTTTTTGATTGTATGTTATTATTTTTGACTCTCAAAGTGTCAATTTCCATTGCGTTGCATTTAATAAATCAGCTGAAAACCTTTTAAAGTTTTACTTAAAAAAATAAAATTGTCCTCAGATGGCCTGAGAGTGAGTAAATTAACAGTACGTTTTCCTATTTTGAGTTGCACTATCCCTTTAAGAGAACTGTTTGTACCTACAGTAGAATAGGATGTTCTTTAACATGTTGTGGTGAAAAAAAATGCGTAATCATAGTGTTTCTCCAAAGGAACACATATAGTTTTTTTTATCCAATTAGGAGGACACATTTTAATTAGTGTTATATTCTGTGAGCAGAATACTATTAAACTTTAAGCATTTTTTTAATATATGAGCACACAGAGCCTCATATTTACTCTTGCAGCGTTTTATTAGACAACTTCAGAGGACGGATTATTTGCGGTACTATCTTCTATTGCAGAGATATTGTCCCATCCTTCTACTCCCCTTGCAATATAGTTATTGTTTGTCATGGTTTCATTTCACACAGTCCCTACTAAAAAAGGTTTCCAGAAAAGCTCTGATTCATATATAGGTTTGTGGTCGCTGCTAATATAAGCCTTCATCAGAGTGCACAGATGTTAGGTTAACCCCCTCTCGCCCCGTTTCACACACCCTACAGCTCTGAACCAATCCCCGCATGCAGCAGGAGGATGGGGCTGCTTTTCCCGCTACCTAAGGGACTACCAATGCATTAAGTGCATGGACACACGCGTATCGCTCATTCATTCATGCATGCAGATGGATTAGAAATGCTGGATCCACAAGCCTCACTCACTGAGTCAAACCCCGTGGCTGAAAAAAAAGGAAAAAGCGAGTAAAGGAGTGGTAGTGATAAACAGAGAGTCATTCCTGGCCTATTTTGCTCAGATTGACATGCATTGGGTAAAAGGAGTGTGTATTTTGTCTCAATGTGCATTTGTCGGTTATCAGCAGAAGTGATTCCACGCTTGACCAGTCTGTCAACACCATTGACTGTGTTTTTCCTGAAACTGGTAGACATTTACTTTGACTCCGCATGTCATTGGAAAATGCTTATAATGAATTTTATTAATTCCAACTGCCTCGCGTGGGTCGGCTTGCAGAGAGTTATTTATTTTATATATTTAATGTTTTGTTTGAGTTTTAATGGAAATTAATTTTGTGTGTCATTTTTTTGCTTTATAAAAAATAAATAATTAAGAAAGAGAAAAATAAATAAATTGAGCGTAACTTTCATATTTAGTGTTATGAAGGGTTGTGAAGGGTTATTTATTATTTCACCTCAGTTGCGGAAAAAAATAAACCACTTTTCTTTTGTATTTAATTCAATTTGATTGGGTCCATCAGTTTAGAAAACATATGTACAACATCTATGAAACAAGGAATGCTTAAAAGCAAAAGTGCTACTTTTTTGCTTATTTTATTTTATTTATTGATAATGTGTCATTTAAAAGTAGTTTAAATCATTATTTAATCTGTGGGACTCCTTTTCTTGGTGGTGGTGGTTGTAAAATGGTCTATTTGTTGTGTCCATTTGGCTCTACTCAAACAACAGGCTCATATTATGTTATTTTGAGTTGTTTACATATAACGGAATATCCAAAATAAAGTAAACAGTATGCTACTCAGGGTGTTAAAATTCAGCAATTAGCCACCTATCAATATTTCAACCAAGCAGATTTCACATATTTTTATTCTAGCTCAGCAAAGGAGGCTGAATTTGTTCTCTATACTGTGATGCTGCTATTCAGTATTGACACTGTGGTGTACAAAATAATTAGCATGACACTGCATGACAAAAATATTAGAGGGATACTGCACTAAAAATGATTCAAAGATGATTCCTTGGATTTAATTCAATTAGATTCATCTTTATTTGTATAGCGCTTATACAATGTAGATTGTGTCAAAGCAGCTTCACATGGAAGTTTATAGTGAATTGAAACAGTGTCAGTTCAGTTTTCAGTGTTTAGGTTCAGTTCAGTTTAGCTCAGTTCAGTGTGGTTTAATAATCACTACTGAGAGTGGAGCCAGTGGCGACAGCGACGAGGAAAAAACTTCACCAATTGGCGAAAGTGAAGAATTTAAAAAACCTCGAGAGAAACCTGGCTCAGTTGGGCACGACCATTTCTCCTATGGCCAAACGTCTTGTGCAGAGCTGCAGTCTAGGCGCAGTAGCTGGACCTCAGCGAAGACACGTCTGTCCTTGGAGCATCACAGGAATCAGTCTCATGCTCTCCATCATGACCACCACAGCAGCAGCTCAGGATACGGCCTGGTCCAGAAACCTTGGGATTGTCTCGTCGCTGGTCTTGGATCGCATCAGTGGCACTGCATAGTCTGAGGGTCTCGAGATGAGTACCCCCAGGTGGAAATACAGAATAAGGAGAATAATTAGCGTAGCTGCTGTTCATAGTGTATATAAACAAGAAGCAAAATCGTGTGTGGGGCACATCATGCGTCATATCGCTATGTAATGCACTGAGTGTATGCTTTGCTAAAAAGATAGATCTTTAATCTAGTTTTGAAGAGTGAGAGTGTGTCTGAGCCTCGGACATTATCAGGAAGGCTATTCCAGAGTTTAGGGGCCATAAATGAGAAGGCTCGACCTCCTTTACTCTATTTTGCTATTCTAGGTACTACAAGAAGCCCTGAGTTTTGAGATCTTAAAGAGCGGGTTGGATTGTAGCGAGACAAGAGGTTGGTTAGATAAACAGGAGCTAGACTATTTAAGGCTTTATAGGTAAGAAGCAATATTTTAAATTCAATACGAAACTTAACAGGCAGCCAGTGTAAGGAGGATAAAATTGGGGTGATATGATCATATTTTCTAGACCTGGTAAGAACTCTGGCAGCTGCATTATGTACTAGCTGAAGTTTGTTAATAGAGGATGCTGGGCAACCAGCAAACAGAGCATTACAGTAATCCAGCCTAGAAGTCATGAAAGCATGAACTAGCTTTTCTGCATCTGAGATGGATAGCATACTTCGCAATGTAGCAATATTTCTTAAATGAAAGAAGGCAGTTTTTGTGACATGGGATATATGATTTTCAAAGGTTAAATTGCTGTCTAATATGACACCCAGATCTTTTATAGTAGAGCTAACTCTAACTTTGTATCCCTCTAGTTGCAGGTCGAGTTGTGAGAACTGCTGTGTACAGGGTTTAGGCCCAATAAGTAATAATTCTGTTTTGTCTGAGTTTAAGAGAAGAAAATTGTTGGTCATCCAGTCTTTAACATCTTTAATACACTCAGTTAGCTTAGACAGTTTAGACATCTCATCCGGTTTAGTTGAAATGTATAATTGAGTATCATCTGCATAGCAGTGAAAACAGTGATCCCGTGTTTTCTAATAATGTCCCCCAGGGGAAGCATGTATATTGTAAACAGCAAAGGGCCTAAAACTGATCCTTGAGGGACGCCGTACTTTACCGGCCTTACTTGTGAAAGTTGTCCATTAATATTCACAAACTGGTAACGATCAGCTAAGTATGACCTAAACCATTGAAGAGCCTGTTCTTGGACACCTGTAGAATATAAGCGGTCTATGAGAATATTGTGGTCAATGGTGTCAAATGCGGCGCTAAGATCTAGTAGAACTAATAGTGAGATGCACCCTTGGTCAGCAGCTAAGAGTAAATCGTTAGTTATTTTCACTAATGCGGTTTCTGTGCTGTGATGAGGCTTGAAACCTGACTGAAACACTTCAAAAATATTGTTTGTCTGCAGAAAGGAGCATAATTGGGTAGAAACAACTTTTTCTAGTATTTTAAACATAAACAGAAGATTTGACATAGTTATTAGCAAAGAGCAATTTCTGTTCATTACACCATGTTAATAGCCATTCATTCAGAGCAAAAAGTCTACTGAACCTTTAATTTCCTCGGCGGTAGGTAGGAAGCGGTCCAGAAACGATGATCTGCGTGGCGGGCGAGGTGCGTCCAACCATCTCGATCAGGCTCCTGAAGTCCCTCTTCAGGATCTCCAACTGGCGGAGCCCGGTGTCGTTCGTCCCCACATGGAGGACAACGGCATCGAGGCTCTCGCCAGCGCTCAGGATACTCGGAATCTGTGTAGAAATATTCTTAACGCGAGCACCAGGAAAGCAAAATGAGCGTACTTTATTACCTGAAGTGGAAGCAGGACGGACGTGGCGGACGATGGAGTCACCGATGATAGCCACATCGTGACCCGTCTCGCCGAGAGAGGCGAAGCGGTTCTCCGTGGAGATCTCGAACACGGGAGGAGGAGACTCTCTGCCCCGGGGCTTCCTGAGCACCCTATGCGGCTGCACCCAGGGGCCGTGGTAGCCGGGTGTCGGCGTGAACGACCCCTGGGCACACAGCGTCCTAGGTGCGCTGGGCCTGGACAGAGAAACACGTGGGGTTGAAGTAGACGGAGTGTCACGGCTGTATTGTGCACTTACCTTAGATGAGCGGACTGGTGCACGGGGCAATCTCACTTAAATGAGCAAAGCCAGTAAGTGAGAAAATTAGGGAATGAAAGCAGTCGGTAGCTTTAGCTGACTAGCGATGCTAGCAGGCCAAAGCTACAAACAACAGGCGGATGCTCGAGAGACAGAACGTTTTTAAAGTAGATTTATTTGTATAAAGTGCTAAATGTTGTATAAAATGTATTTAGGGATTGTTCCCCCTAAGTAGTATTTAGGGAAAGTGGAGGTATTTGATAATAAAAATGCAAATTGTGAATCTATGCAACAGAGAGCTACAAACACAGCCCAGCTAGCGTAGCAGTGGCAGTGACGTCACTCGAGCATGCGCACTCCGCACTGTCAGCTTTTCAATTTACAATTTTTGTATTGTAATTTACAATTTTAAATTACAATTTACAATTTTTTTTTACAAATTTACAATTGTTTTTTAAGTTAAGTGTTTGTAAACACTTTTTTTGGGGCTGAATTGAAACAAACTAACCTGAACATTAATAAATTAAATTTGTTTGTTTAAATTTAACACATAAATTTTGCAGACATCATTGTTTTTAGTGTGATCACCAATATCAAACAGTGAGATTAGCCAGTAAAATTTATAACATTTATTTACAGCATCTATTATTAAATCTTATTTTGAAGTATCTTTAATGTGGTTTTAAAACACAGTTTACCTCAGCAAGAAAAGCAAAAAAAATTAGAAGTAGAATGAACTGATATATGAGAATATATGCAAATTACATAAATTACATGCAAGTTTGGGTCAATCGGTACTTATGAAAACATTCAGGACTGCATTGTTAGTACCGCATCTGTAGGACCCTAGTTTTTTGTGACAACGCCAACTAACAGACTGGATTATAGACGCTCTGATAAGATGGATGACATGGATGGCAAGGAAAGTGTAAGTATCGGTTTTCTATTATGTTTTATTATAAACTGTTAAAGCATCTATTTATTATGTACTGTTACTGTTTTATACTGTGCAATGTTTATGCAGAAATGCCCGATTAGCCTGCACGATTAGCCCAACTTTCAAGGGTCTGGGAAAAATTTTATGCAACAATTTTTTTTCCAGAGGAAGACAAAATTTAATAATAATACATATGGGAAGGTTTACACAGCTAAAACCAGAGCTGTTAATTATGAATTAATTTTCTAGAATTAGTTTTTTATTTTTTATTAAATATTACAACGTTCTTAATTTGTGGCCATTGTTTAATGTTGATTTAATGGCTTGTTGACTTAACACGCACATTAATTAAACCAAGTTAAAAGCATGTTGACGTGCAAAATGTTTCAGATTTATCTATATATTATTAGTGTTAAAACTTATAACATGTGCTGGATAAGTTGGCGGTTCAATCCGCTGTGGCGGCCCCAGATTAATAAAGGGACTAAGCCGAAAAGAAAATGAATGAATGAATGAATGAATGAATAATTGCACCACAAAGGGTTATCCTTTTGAATTTATATACATGATAATACATATTTTCCCCATGATGGGTTGCAACTGGAAGGGCATCCGCTGCGTAAAACATATGCTGGATAAATTGGCGCCCCCTGATTTCTAAAGTGACTAAGCCGAAAAGAAAATGAATGAATGAATGATTATACATTCATTTATTCATTCATTTTCTTTTTAGCGTAGTCCCTTTATTAATCTGGGGTCGCCACAGCGGAATGAACCGCCCACTTTTCCAGCACATGTTTTACGCAGCAGATGCCCTTCCAGTTGCAACCCATCTCTGGGAAACATCTATACACACTCATTCATACTCATACACTACGGACAATTTAGCCTACCCAATTCACCTGTACTGCATGTCTTTGAACTGTGGGGAAAACTGGAGCACCCGGAGGAAACCCACACGAACGTAGGAAGAACAAGCAAATTCCACACAGAAACGCCAACTGACCCAGCCGAGGCTCGAACCAGCAACCTACTGTGCCACTGCATCGCCATGATTATATATATATATATTTATTTATTTAACTTGAACTTGATTCTCTCTTCCTCTCTTCCTTGTTTCATTCACAGGAGCTGAAGTCTACAGCCAGCCAGTCTGAATGCTGCTGATTAACCTGCGGGGTCATTTTTGTGCTGTTGTATTGCATTAATGCAAACATGAGTGTGTGGATATTTATATAAATGTACATTCTTGAATCATTTTTGTGTCTTGACTCTTTACCATCTTTACATTCTGGCTGATTAGTTCAATCTAAGCGGGTTTTTACAAATGTTTAAAAAACGTTTTTCTTTTACATTTTAGGTGTAAATGTATTTGTTTTATAGAAAATTGTTACTCAAAGGAGGCATTTCACACTTTAACCTCTGGTGCATTTTACATCAAAAACCATGATGTTACAAAACTACGGTCCTAGAAATGCATTTTCGCTATATCATCTAAACAGATAGGTGGCACTGGAAAGGCAGTCCTGAAACTGAAGTTTTCTCTATTTAATCCAATTCGGCAAAAAAACTAGGGTCCTATACTGTAAATGCGGTCTTATACATGTGGTCCTGAACATGCAGCTACTCCAGTTTTTCAGGATCATACTACTGGAATCGGTCAGTCAGTCAGTCAGTCAGTCAGTCAGTCGACAGCGGCCTCTGGTGGATTTATGCAAGAACAGAAATATGTCCAGAAATGTGTACAGGGGTAGGCATCAATAATGAGCCTAGGTTGGAAAGTTCAGTGCAATTTAGAAGGTTAGACAGCATGTTATTATATTTTATTTTTTCTGTATTTTTTGGATCTGCCAGCTGTTCCGCAGATCTTTACAGATCTGGACTTCACTAGACTTTCCTATCAGCTACACACTATTTTTCAGTTTTTTTTGTTCTTTTTTTTGATCCAGTATTTTCACCGGTCAATATGGATTCTTGCATCTGGATTCTTATGGTTATTATTTTTAAGCAACGTCACAATTTTTTTATTCAAAACAGAAACTATTATCCAATGAATAATTTGTCCAATGTTTTATTGCTCACCCCTTTTCCCCCTGTAATTGATATAAACATTTCAAAAGTCTAAAACAGTCTGCAGTAATCGACGTTACATAACAGATGCTGTTGATAGAGCTTAACTACTATTGAACCCAGAACATTCCTTTAACAATAGTTTCAAATCTGCTCTTTTACAGGCTTTTGTGCTAAAGCCTCTTGATCTTGTTTGTACTCACAGCGCATTGTAGGTCAGATTAAATGAATTTTACTTCAACCAAATGACCAAAGTCGCATCCATGTGAACTGATTCTCACATGAGCACTTGAATAAAAGGAGAATACGAGGTGAAATGAAAGGAAGCTACTGTTTTCTTTAGCCACACAAACATGCCCTTTATTAGCTTACTCTCACATGTTTGTTAAGGATTGGCTCTTGACAGCTATTTGGTGTCATGCCCAAAAGTTGGCTTTTGAAATGCGATCCTGGCACAAATGGCAGTGTGTGTGTGTGTGTGTGTGTGTGTGTGTGTGTGTGTGTGTGTGTG
>CAIGQZ010032024.1:2711400-2725112 GCA_903798205.1 Danio tinwini | reverse complement strand
GTGTGTGTGTGTGTGTGTGTGTGTGTGTGTGTGTGTGTGTGTGTGTGCACGTCCTTGTGTCCTCACAGGCACTGTATCCACCTTAAACCATCAGTCCATCCATCCATTATTTTATCCCCCATCCTTTTGTGTCATATCTTTCAAGCAGACAATGGATTTTGCTAAAATGGATTTTGTGTGTGTTTATAGTTTTGTAGAATAGGGCTTGCTTGACTGTGTGTGTGTCTATGAGCTTTCATTATGTTTTTGTGCTGCCATATGTATGTTTGGTGTTTAATTCCAATCCTGTTGTAGGTCTTAATATCCTCTTACAGTGTCATCGCAGTTCACTCAGTATCTGTGTTAAAACAGAATGTAAAACAATAAAAAGATGTGCCCGTTGTTTTCTTGCAGCAGTCTATTTATGTAATAAAAGATGTTCTATTTAAAGAAGCCATAGTCAGATAGCATAAGTTAGTGTTTGTTTTACAAATCTGCACAGCTGCAATTGATGGACATTTTAGTCTCTGTTTTAGTCTCTGATTTTGATCTGATTCAACAGTTTGCCATCAGGTATATTCACACCCACCCTAGTCAAAAACAATAAAGGAAAGGGGATTTCTGTCAAAATTTGGAGCCAAAATGTCAATTTCTACAGGACAGTATGACGCCTCGGTATGGACTGCTTTTCCACTGTTACTGTACCAGTTTGTCCAGTGGGTCGCCATGTACGTCGGATGATTTGAGACGCAGAGCGGAGTTTACAGCAATGATGGTGTTCGAGTCCATCAAAGAATGATTCCAGAAAGCAGATAATACAAAAACAAAAGTAAAAAATAAATAAATAAACAAGTAAATAATGGGGTGTGACTGTGGTAAAATCTAGAAACATGGTAAAAATCAGGCTGGCGTGAGGGCTTTTCTTTTACCAAAGTTCTATTGAAAACACTGTTGATTGGGTTTTAGGGAAGTGGGTGGTTGCTGGTCAATCTGTGCTTTTTAAAACACTATCAGTTGGGTTTAGGGAAGGGGGTGAGTGAGGATTTCAGTCATTTGGTCAGTCAGTCAGTCGACAACGGCCTCTGGTGTATTTACGCAAGAAAAGCAGTTGCGAATGGTACTCACGAGAAAAATTTGATATCTTAAAAAGCGTACACAGTGGACTCTAGTGGGTTCATGAAAACAAAAACTGCAAAAAAAAATCCTGGGATGTATTTGGTGAACTACTTGAAAACAATAACTTTTGAAATTGGCTTTCAAGGAAGATTTTTTTTTTTACTTTGAAAACATTGATGTTTTGTGAATGCATATTACATATTTGTAAAAGTGCAAAGTTAGAGCTAGGTGATTAATTGAAATGAAATTACAAATGCGATAGAGCAAAGTTGCGATTATTATGCACATGTTGTCAGTAAAGCACGGCTGTGTGATCACAAATAAATCTTCTCTGAAGGCCAGAGGGCACTCTTGTGCAAAAACTCCAAATACCCACAAAGAAGAAAAATCATCATGGGGTGTCATTATAAACAGAAGCTTTCAATGATTCAGTGACAAATAATCCAGAATAAACTCTTCAATCATCTCATGGAAAGATTTATTTCCAGCACTCATAGAGTTTGGAATCAAAACATGTTTTTAAATGTGTTATTTTCATATGCAGCATTTACTACAAAGCCATAGTTCATTGAAAAGCTACAAAAACAGCTGTCATTATCACAGAGCAATTATCGAGATAATGTGATATTGGATAACTTGTTAGTGAACGTTGATTTTGTAGTAAATTCTGCTCCATCTGAAAGCATGTGCTGAGGTTTTACTAAAACTAGCTTTACTGGTAAAATGTGAATGAAACTCACCTCAACAGTTTTATTTAAGTTTAAATTGTTTTTGTGTGAAGGTCATGTGATCAACAGGAAGCTCACAGCATCTAATTTCTCATATGCGTTCTGTGTTCTCTCAGTTTGAGTTTGCTCTAAGGTAACCTATATGGTAACCTGCAAGACCGATCCGTTAACAGAAGAACGCAAATCCATGCACGGACACAGCCATGGCCTTTGCTTCATTGCCTGCCCCATTATAGACCTGATTTATTTTGGAAATTGCACCGCGAAAATGAAACGAAACTAACGATATTCTTCAGGTGTAGAAAAACTGAGGGGAAAATGTCAACGAGAAGAGACGAGCACAAAGTCATTTTTAGCATCACTTTTAAGTGCTAATGATGATGTTAAAGACATAATCTAATAGCACATTTATCAAAAATATCTCTACTTACAGGAAGTATTTTTTCCCTGGTTTTAGAGACTCGTTGTTTTAGTCTAAAATTCATTTTACTGAAATGCAATACTGAAGTGTCTTTCACTGACATATTTTGCACACTGGTAATATTATTCCTGGGACATGTTTATAAAAGGTATGTCCTAATTTAATTAATTATAGTTTAAAGCTCTAGACCCTGCATCTCAAATATAAGGAACAAGGAGTCTGAATAAGGGAATCATCAAGTTTGTGTTTGGGTATTAACATTAACCCAGTATTTGTTGCTTCCCTTTACTTATATGTTTTTATATTAATATATTTCATATTTATATTATTTGCTTATTGAGTTTATTATTTATGGATCAATATTTGCATTAATGTTAATTGTTTTGTTGTTGAGTTCAGAATGTATATTTTTATTATTTTAAAGTAATTATAATATAATGCATTTTCACTTTTGGCTAATTATTGCTCACTGTCCTTTTTCTAGAATCTTCAATATGTTTGCTAATTTAATAGAATATGTGTTAAATGCTCCAGATGGGTGCAAAGTACGAATCACTGGTCCCTTTATTAAAGATTGTTTAATTCTTCATTTTTCAAGCTGCTAGTTGACAAAAAAATCATTCCGACAGTTCTTAACTAGAAGAAATCAGGGTTTACTTTTCGGTTTTATTGATTGTATTTAATAAGCAATATAATCATTGTGGGCTGGTTTGCAATGGCAATGCTTCTCAAGGTAGCAAGGTAGGGCTCCAAAATTATTCTGCTTAGGGCCCCCAAATGTACAGGGCCGGCCCTGGTACCCCTGTATACATTTATGGTACTTTTTTGCAGATTTGTTTTTCGCAAATCGACCAGAAGCTGCTGTGTACTCTTTTTCAGATCTCAAATTTTTCTCGAGCGCCATTTGAGCCTGCGGTTCTCACATAAATCCACCAGAGGCCGCTGTCATCAGACTGACTGACGGACTGACCAATCCTCTTTCCCTAAACCCAACTGAGTGTTTTTAAAAGAACCGATTGACAATCCAGAAAAAGATAAGCCACCTGATTTTTACCATTTTTTTCAGACCTTACCATGTTCTCACCCTGTTATTTACTTGTTTATTTTATTTTTTTGCCTTTTTGTAATATCTGCTTTCTGGAACTATTCTTCGCCAGACTTAAACCCTGTTTTCACAGTCAACTCCTTTCTGAGCCTTTGTTGCGTTTTATTGGTGGGACAATGTAAATACAGATCATTTTGACAACATTTTCATGAGTACAATTTTTGTAATGCAATTAATTTAGAGTGTTTTAATTAGAGTGTGTATCATTTATTTAGTATTCATTTCACTGTACATAATTTGCTCAGGAGTTTGCATGTTCTCCCCGTGTTTGCGTGGGTTTCCTCCAGGTGCTCCGGTTTCCCTCACAGTCCAAAGACATGTGGTACAGTTGAACTGGGTATGCTAAAATTGACCGTAGTGTATGAGTGTGTGTGTGTGTGTGTGTGTGTGTGTGTGTGTGTGTGTGTGTGAATGTGGATGTTTCCCAGGGATGGGTTGCGGCTGGAAGGGCATCTGCTGCGTAAAACATATGCTGGATAAATTGGCGGTTGTTTTTCATATGTCGCTGTGGCAACCCCAGATTAAGAAAGGGACTAAGCCGAAAAGAAAATGAATAATTTGCTCGTTTGATTTTGCTTTAAATGTTAATGGTGCAATCTTGTTTCCATTTCTGGTCAAATCTATTATTTGTCTATCTCTATTTTGTGGTTGTTGGAGAGTTGCTATGTGTTTGTCAGGTGTCCTGGGTGGTTTCTTGAATGATATGTTTACTAGGGTCTTATGAAAGGTTTCTTCCAAGGCTTTGATGGGTTGTTGGTGTGTTGTTCTGTGTGGTTTCTAGGGCAATGCTTGGTGGTTTTCTGGATGACAGTCAGGGAGTTGTCTTGAATTGCTTTTTGGTGCTGGGTTGCATTGTTAAACAATTACTGTGCTGCTCTGAATGGTTACTCGTGTATTTTTACACCCTTTATTTTTAAAGTTTTGTTCAATTTTAAATGTTTATTTTTGAAGTTGCTGAGTGGTTGTCAAAGTTAGAGATGGTTGGTCCATTTGAGTATTAGTAGACTGTCTGCTTAATATCTGCTGATACTGCTCCTTCAACAGACATTTAACTGACTATAAGAAACTTTGCAAGTACATGTCAACTTACACTAACCCTAACCCTATCCCTAACCTAACAGTCTACTTATAATCTAATCAGAATTAGTTGGCATGCAGATGCAATGTCACTTAAATTGAACAAATGGACCATCAAAATAAAGTGTGACCAAAAAGAATAATAATATTAAAAACTTAATAACCCTATAATTGTTGGAGCATAAAATGAACATCTTAAATTTACCAAAAAGAAGGAAAAAAGAAAAAAATACATACCTAAGTAAATAAATAAAACATTGCTGTTAATTTACATACCCCACATACAGTTAAACATGTACTGTAGGTGACTCTTTCTTCAGTAGAAAATTAAAGAGATTTCAGCTGAAACTGTGGTCAACAGTGATTCATAAAATGGAAGTCAAAGACTGCCAGCCTTTGACTTCAAAAGAAATGAAAAACAATACCTGTGGCTTGTGATGATACATTGAAGTGAAAGGATCAATCTGTGCAAGAAACCGATCATTATTTACAACATTTAATCAACATTTAATAAACAGCAAGGGCAAACAGCCCTAAGCGCATTTAGACAGATTGATTACTTCACTTCATAAGACCTTAGTGTGTCCTCAGAAGTCACATGTATTCATCTAGGCTGTTTAAAACCATGTTTAAACCATGTTTTAAAATCAATATGCTCATCCATACTGCCATTTTTGCTCAGTCTACAGTATACAGTACATTGTAAAACGGATAATACATGACCATTTACAATTACTGGAAATGCACATATTTTTCCCTCATCTGTACCTGTGCAATGATTATTTGTGAGGAACTTGATGAATCTGGGAATAATACACAACAGTACAAAATAGGGCTGCACAATATATCAATTTAGTCTTGTGAAACTGTTAAATTGTGCAGCCCTAATACAAAACACCAGTCAGAGACCAATTATGGATTGTGACACCTTTGTTCTTAAAACTCTGCATTTTAGTTTGTCCACAGTAAACACAACCTCACCAACGAAGGCCTTGTCTACACTTAGGCCCCGTTTACACTAATACGTTTTAGTTTTAAAACGCAAAAGTTTTGCTACGGTTACGCCATCCGTCCACACTACGCCGGAGTTTTCGAGCCCTGAAAACGGAGCGTTTTGAAAACGCTGGAGAGGCCATTTTCATTCTAAAACGCTGCTGCTCCGTCTCAGTGTAGATGGGGGAAAACGGAGACATCTGAAAACAGAGGCGGGACTGCAAACATTCGCCAAATCTGATTGGGGCTTTTTCCTCAATATTAAGTAGTCTCACACAGTTCAGTCCTGCATCTCTTCTTGTAAGTTCAGACTTCGCAAATTGATAAGAAAAACAAACTCCCGAGTGTGTACTTTATAAAGTCATTCACATCACCCTGGCTACGCTGTTTCACTCTTAACAATAAAATGAAAACATGATGTGAGGAACTGTCTATTTTCATTTTGATATTATTAGCAACTTAACAGACATAAAAATGTTGAGGCGTCAGGGGGCTTCATGATATGAGCGTCATCTTCATGCATATTTATAACAAAACGGAGCCTATAACATTACTGCCTCCTTTCATTTTCATTGAAAATACGAAACATACCCTCTCTTACATTTAATATCAGTTTTAATAATTAATAATGACCATTATAAAAGTATAACGCACAATAAGTTTATACAATAGAGAAAATAAAGGCAAGCAATCAGTGTGCAGAATCAGTGTCCATGGTTATATTAACATATTAACCTAACTTAATTTAATAAAATATGTAGTTAGATGTAGACAACAAGATTAATTAAATATTTTTAATTTTTAATTAAATTAATATTTTTAATAATTTTTATTTTGGGCTGAACTGTCACCAAAAACTTTAACCATTACCAATTATGTAGGCAACAAGCCTGTACATATATACAGTGCTCAGCATAATTGAGTACAGCTCATTTTGAAAATTTTTATTTTGATCTATTTCTCAGTGAATATAGGCAATGTATTTTGGTGCATTTAAGCAAAAAAGATTAATTAAACAGATATATTTATTAAAATAATATTTTGGTCAACAAACCTATTTAGAAAAATAATATATACAATTAAATTCAAGCTAAATATTGCAAAAAAAAGCAAAAGTAAAAAAAAAGCATGCATATCCCTACATAAATAATACAACACCATATGTACGTGCTGCTTGCATATTATTGTAGCACAGCTTGTGCCAAATATAGTTGCATCAGACTTTAGCCTTTTTTTAAGAAACTGAATAAAACAAACAAATGTAAAGTCATGCCAATTCTCCTTAGACCCTTAGACCCCATTGGGTTAAATCTTGGTCTTTGAGTTTTGTTCCAATCCCTCACGCTAAATATAATCTTTAACAGACACTGCTTATAAATGTGTTGCTGCAAAACATTTTTCTAGATTTTTAGATTCTAGATTGATCTGTTAGAAATAGGGCTGCTCAGTTTATCATTTCATCATCAATATCACAATGTGCAAACCTGTATTGTCACATCACAACAAAACTGGCATTAAAATTAACCAGAGTAGGGTGGCATGGTGCCTCAGTGGTTAGCACTGTCACCTCACAGCAATAAAGTCACTGGTTCGAGTCCCGGCTGGGTCAGTTGGCATTTCTGTGTGGAGTTTGCATGTTGTCCCCGTGTTGGCGTGGGTTTCCTCCAGGTGCTTCGGTTTTCCCCACAGTCCAAAGACGTGCTATAGGTGAATTTAATGAACTAAGTTAGCTGTAGTGAATAAGTGTGTATGTTTTTTTCCAGTACTGGGTTGCAGCTGAAAGGGCATCCACTGCATAAAACATATGCTGGATAAGTTGGTGGTTTATTTTGCTGTGGCGACCCCTGATGAATAAAGGGACTAAGCCGAAGGAAAATGAATGAATAAGTGAATTACCCAGAATCACTGGAGAGTAATCTAATATTGATTAGATATTTATTTGAATGTGTTTTTAAGACCTGTGACTGTAAGATTTCAAGCCAATTTAAAGCATTTTGGCACAGGAAAATTGTAGTTTGCCCATATACAGTAGTGTTATTTTACATTTGATTATTGAATTTCTGTTCTGCAATACTGCTAAACTCCACCAAAAACCATAAAACACTGTTTCATTTTTCACCTGCACATTCACGTTGCTGAGTCTAGTTTCAGTACAAACATTACAATGCATTTTCCTGGTTTGTTTTCTTGTGTTTTGATTCTTGCTCTTTTTCCCATTTTGATTCTTCGCCCCCTAATATGACCTCTCGTCTGTATATTGACCACGTTTATTGGATTTCCCTTGTAACACTGTTTTGCTCCTGTTTTTGACCTTTGCTTGCACAACCTCAACTTTAATTAAGTGCATTTGGATCAGCACGTTTTTTGTCAGTGTCCCACTTCGTAACACTGGATAAGTTGGCGGTTCATTTCGCTGTGGCGACCCCTGATAAATAAAGGTACTAAGCCGAAGAAAAATTAATGAATGAACAACCCACACTGTAAAAAAATGTCCGTGATTTTAACAGTAAAAGTCTGTACAATCTACAGTGAAAACCAGTTAAATAATTAGCAGCTCATTTCTGTACAAAATACAGAAAAATAGCTGTAACAGATCTAACCTTTGTTTTTGATAAACTAATCAGTGTCTGAAATCTCACCACACACCCTCATTCAATAGTCCTTAAATTTGTCAATTATTTTAGTCCACTAGACAGTGTGAATGACCACAAATAAGTGAATTCAGACACTGATGAACACCTGCTGTTATACCTGCTGTTAACAAGCACAATCACTGAAGGAAAGAACAAGAAATAAAACTACAGACACAGCCTCACACTAAACCAACTGAATTAAAGCTTCACTGATTACTGTTTGACTTCAATTATCTTATATCTGCAAGAATATTTGATAGTAAACAGAGGTTTATATTTTTTTATTGAAAATATTTCATTTGACCTCACCATCATGGAGATCAAAGGCTGCTTTAGTTGGGCTTTTGAACCTTTACTCTTCTATCTTGATGTTTCTCTGGCTGTTATAACTGTGTTTCTGAAACTCATCAGTTATAGCAAGAAAGGCAATGAGAAACTACTGTGTGTACTTGATCGTTAAAGATATAATTTCTAGTATTTTATAAGTTAGTTTTATAAGTTTATTTGATATTGTTTGGGATATGTTACAGCCTCCCATAGAGGTTCAATAAACAATTATCAAGGAATTAAATTTTTATTAGTTTCATGCACAAAACCTTGAGATCTCCAGCAGCTCATTATGACACCCAGACATCAAGAATCAGTATATGAACCTTAACCATGGTTGCTAAAAAAGCTGCTTGATTAATTCATACTGCAATGCATGCTGTGTGCCAGCATAGTACAAAAATCCCAGCATGCTTATATTATGCAGCTTAAAGCTCTTACAATCTCTTTCCTTTCCTTAATTTTATGTTGTTTTTGGGAGGTAATATTTCAGTAGATTGTTTTGTATTGTTCTTGGTTGATTTTTATTAGATTTTAACTTTTTGTTTGTCACCATTGTTGAGATTCAAAGACTAATTTTTGATGCCATTGTGTTTTTAAGTTCTGCCATAGATCAAACATTCTCATTGTGAATGGTGTATTTAGACCGGTTAAACAGTTATTGGCTGCTGTAGGTCAAGTGGTTTCATTTACATATGGTATTCATTTCTCACTCATAACTAAGAAGATCTTCCATGAGCGCACAAGTAGGTGAGGGTGGTTTTGATATCATAGTTAATCTTATCAGACTTTTTTTTTCTTTTGGCTTTTCGTGCTATACAAATAGTGTGATTAATACAATTAATTACAGCAGCCAAAGTAAAAACTAACATCAGAACAAGTAATTAAAGAGCCCAACTAATGCAGACTCTGTCCTCCATTATGGTGACTTCAAATGAACAACAAAAATTTCATTAAGCGCTTTTGTTCATGTGCCAGAAAGTCAAAGGTCAGTAATAAGGCAAGGCAAGGCAAGTTTATTTATATAGCACATTTCATACACAGTGGCAATTCAAAGTGCTTTACATAAACAAGAATAAAAAGACAAGTGTTAGAGGATAAAAAAGCAAACAATAAGAATGATTAAAAACAGATAAAAATGTGTTAAATGCGTTATAAAAGAATAAAAAGAAAAGAACAATAGTGCGATCTGTCGGACGTAGCACAGTGCTCATTCAGTAAAGGCACAGCTAAACAGATGTGTTTTCAGTCTGGATTTGAATGTGTCTAATGTTGGAGCACATCTGATCATTTCTGGAAGCTGATTCCAGCAGCGAGGGGCATAGTAGCTGAAAGCCGATTCACCCTGCTTTGACTGAACTCTTGGAATTTCTAGTTTATATGATCCTAGAGATCGGAGTGATCTGTTAGGTTTGTATTCAGTCAGCATATCTGTAATGTATTGAGGTCCTTGGCCATTTAGTGATTTATAGACAAGTAATAATACTTTAAAATCTATTCTGAATGTAACTGGGAGCCAGTGTAGGGACCTGAGGACAGGTGTGATGTGCTCTGATTTCCTAGTTCTAGTCAGAATCCTGGCCGCAGCATTCTGGATGAGCTGCAACTGTCTGACTGTCTTTTTGGATAAGTGAAGCTCCTGATGTTTGTGGAGTTGTTTAATGATCTCTGCTGAGATCTTGAGAAATTACATTTTTATTGTGTCATTTTGTTTTATATTTGTTAATTATTATTTTATTTAGAGTTTTATTCTCAGTTGATTTCATCTTTGGTTTTGGCTGTAATTTGTGTTTTTCTTTCCTTCAGTGATTCTGCTTGTTAACAGTTGTTCATCAATAATTCTCAATCCTCCTTTAATTAGACACTTAATTATCTCATAAACTTCATCACTGTCTGAGTGTGCAACCCTTTGTAGTAAGGGCACTAGTGAGGATTTTGCTCTGGGATTTAAGGGGTTAAATGTTTTTGATGAAAAATACAGACTGTGGAATGTATTTTTAACAGAAATATTCTGTAAACTGAATTTACGAATGTAAAATGTTAAAAAACAGTAGATTGCTGGCAACCACAGTAAAAAACAAAACAAAAAAAAAACTGCAAAATACTGTAAAACGTTTTTTTGTGTCACCATTGTGGAGTATAGTAGCTTCTGTGTGCAAGTCCAAGATGAACTAAGAATATTTGTTATGCTGCATCTTCTTTTGTTTAAACATAACTGTAGTTACTAGTGCAGTGAAAATCTGTTTGTTAATTGTAAACACACATGAACACATTAGTGCATTGAATGACTTTACATATTTATGCACTAAGCTACATATTTGTGAACTGAACATTGTAGCAGTGCATGAAATATGGTTATTTTCCGTAAATTTTAGCAGTTCTATAAACTTCTGTATTTTTTTACGGAAAAATTCTGTCAACGACAGCTTCAGCCACAGCCACAGTATTTGTCCGTAAATTTAACAGATTTTTTTAACAGTGCAGGCTCATTATTGGTATGTACACCTATATACATTTCTGGACATCGAAAAATACATCTTTGGAGGTACGTTTTTTTGAGGTTCTTATTTTTGTGAATCTACCAGAGACAGCTGTCAATTGGCAGACAGACTGACAGACCTATAACCCCACCAACCCCCTTCCCTAAACCCAACCCATAGTGTTTTCGAAAGCACTGATTGACCCGATCACCCTCTTGCCTAAACCCAACACACAGTGTTTTCAAAGCAATCCAGAAAAATAAAAGCTCTTGTGGCAGCCTGATTTTTACCACATTCTCAGATCTTTCAAAGTTCTCACCCTGTTATTTACTTTTTTTTTTTTTTGGCTTCTGTTTTTGTTTTACCTGCTTTCTGGAACCATTCTTCCCCAGACTCAAACCCCATCGTGGTCAGCTCCTCTCTGCCTCTCAAGTACGCAGTGAGCTACTGGACAAACTGGTATGACACCAATAAAGTGGAACCTGAGTGGAACCTGAGTGGAACCTGAGGATCCAGTCTACAGTTTACAGATGCTTTTCACATTCTGCATAGACTGTAGTGATCCAAGAATATCACCCGCTTCATCCATATGCTGCCTCATTACAGATCAGTGCTACACTTCTGAGACCCCCTATGCATAATAGTGTGATTGAGGGGATGGGAGGAAAAACAAAAAAGTGGGGGAAGTGTCCAATAAATATTCACCTGTCAATCCCAGTGGACTTTAAACAGATTGATCAAGTGTTCTTGGGAGGGATCAATTTGCCTTAAATCAACAAGCACCTTTTGTGAAAGTGGAGAGAATGGAGTGATGGTTAAAGAATAGAGAAGAAAGGTTTGTTTCATTTGTCGGGAGGACTGATGGCTAGGTTGACCTGTAGGCTATGGATAATTGCTCTTGCAGAGGATGAAGGTTTTTACACTGAACATCCCTAAGTGTTCTCATCTTGGTTTTCCTCACTCATACCTAGGTATGGGTATTGTTATGGTTTTAACGGTATTACTACTTCTTATCTATACCACTTATCAGTACTTTTTGTAGTGTTTTTTTTTTCATAAAAAAAAAACACAAACAAATTGAACATGATTAACAACATTTTGTTTTATTAATACATTTTTAATATAAAATGAAACAAAAATAATAATTGTAAAACAAATATATATATTTTTTTTTGCTGTAAAAGAATGTACAATGGTTTGAAGGAAAATGACTTAACCACTTTTCTGTAAAAAAATCAACATGTTTGAATTTTCTGGCAGACATCAGGATCTTTCTTGGTGTGTTGTGCAACCCTGCAGTTGAAAATACCCTCTTTGAGTTGCAAAATGCAGTATGAGATATTGTTTATGATTTTTCATTAAGATTTATTTAGACTACTGCAGAAAAAATTACTGTTTTTATTGTAACCAAATGTGTGTGTTTATTTAACTATTAATGTTATACTAATTTAGGTGATTGACTGCTGGCATACTGTGGATGATCTAACGTTACCGTTAGTAGCTAAGCAGTCAAAAAAATTTCATTAATTTTCATTGCAGTTAGTGCACTTTTAAAAAATACTTTCACTTAGCCAGATTGCTTGTGTTTTCGCTTATACAAGAAAACAACTTGTTGCATTTGTTGCGACGGGCATTGTCGCTGTCCACTCGGGAAATACAACCCGTTTGGTTCACTCCATAAGCTTACGAGTTGTGTGTGTGCGCAAATCTGGGTCGCGAGCTATGTGTGCTAAGAGCGGCTGAGAATTGTGAAGGTTTTTATACTTGACGCACCTGCAGAAACACAAGCATTTCTCATGTGAGATTGCCAACTGTGCAGACGAATATCAAATTTGGCAAATTAGAAAAAGGTTGGTCAGTTAAAATATGCTACTGTAAGTAATGTTTATTCAGCAATATTTCTCCAGTAGCGATAGCAGAACTGCTAAAGCAGAGCTTATCGATACTTTGGTCATTTATAATTTAGCACAGATACCAATAAAGTACCGAGTTTTGGTACCCAACCCTACTTATAACCCATTGTTCCCTAATTCCTCCAGTACAGTGGTCACTCTTGATTCTTCTAAACGGCCATTCTGTCAGCTCCTCTCATCTTGTTGTATTAGCAAGTGCACGGGCCCGTGTCCAATATCTCTTAGTTAATTAGCGCTCCACGAAGGAAAGAAATGCACGATTGGGAAAGATAAGGAATGAAAGAAGAGAAGGGTGTTAAAGGGAGAGACAGCTAATGGAGAAAAGAAAATGGAAACTGCTGTGAGTGTTGTGTTTATTGGAGATAATGCAGTTGGTCTAATTTTGATAGAAATTGATGGTCTTGTGTATATTAGTTAGCTTCCATTTTGAGATTTATTTTTTTGTTTTCAACCAGAGGCTCCAGGATGACTGTTAACTATTTAAATTGATACATGCTTATTGCAATAATCTTACTATAATCTCAATTAAAATAATCCCACAAAATCAAGATGTAACAATTAACAAAACATGTTAATTGTTTCAATATACCATTAAAAAGGTTTAATTAACCTGCATTGCTATCAACTTTTAATACCAAGAATCTACAATTAGCATCTCATTGCCATTGTATATGCAAATGTAACATTTATGGAATATATTTATGGTGTGTGGCAATTTTTTTCAATAATCACTTTAATAACATGAAGATACTCTTTAATTTATTTGTGTGACATTTAATATGCATAAATAATGTTGTATTACAAACAGTGAAAGAAAATTAATAATTTTGGTCATTATTAATTTTCTTTACACACACACACACACACACACACACACACACACACACACACACACACACACACACACCATACATATACCACACACACCACACTTCACACA
>CAIGQZ010032024.1:2686164-2706400 GCA_903798205.1 Danio tinwini | reverse complement strand
TGACTGTGGAGGCCATTTGAGTACAGTGAACTCATTGTCATGTTCAAGAAACCAGTCTGAGATTTGCACTTTATGACATGGCGTATTCAAATCTGCAACAACTGGGTGATGGCATAGTGTCAACAATGGTATTGGAAATATTCCTCCGAGATTTTGGTCCATGTTGACATGATAGCATCACCCAGTTGTTGCAGATTTGTTGGCTGCATATTCATGATGCAAATCTCCCGTTCCACCACATCCTAAAGGTGCTCTATTGGACAGAGATCTGACTGTGGAGGCCATTTGAGTACAGTGAACTCATTGTCATGTTCAAGAAACCAGTCTGAGATTTGCACTTTATGACATGGCGTATTATCTTGCTGGAAGCAGCCATCAGAAGATGGGTACACTGTGGTCATAAAAGGCACGACGCAATGCTCAATTGGTACTAATGGGCCCAAAGTGTGCCAAGAAAATATCCCCCACAGCATTATATCACCACCAACAGCCTGAACCGTTGATACAAGGCAGTATGGATCCATGCTTTGATATTGTTAATGCCAAATTCTGACCCTACCATCCGAATGCCGCAGCAGAAATCGAGACCCATCAGACCAGGCAACGTTTCCCCAATCATCTATTGTCCAATTTTGGTGAGACTTTGGCGAATTGAAGCCTCAGTTTCCTGTTCTTAGCTGACAGGAGTGGCACCCGGTGTGGTCTACTTCTGCTGTAGCCCATCCGCCTCAAGGTTGGACGTGTTGTGTGTTCAGAGATGCTCCTCTGCATATCTCGGTTGTAATGTTGTGGATATTTGTAATGGAGTGGTTATTTGAGTTATTGTTGCCTTCTATCAGCTAGAACCAGTCTGGCCATTCTCCTCTGGCATCAACAAGGCATTTGTGCCCACAGAACTGTCGCTCACTGGATATTTTCTCTTTTTCAGACCATTCTCTTTAAACCCTAGAAATGGAGGTGCGTGAAACTCCCAATAGATCAGCAGTTTCTGAAATACCCAGACCAGCCCATCTGCCACCAATAACCATGCCACGTTCAAAGTCACCTATGTAAGGAATCAGCTCTTTGGTTTAAATCACGTTTAAACTTTGGGGATTCTAATCTAGAGATTCGAACATAATTCACATAGAATTATTGAAAGCTTACACATAACCTACTCATTTGTCCAGCAAATAAAATGATTAGTGGAAAGCAATCCTCTATTATATTATTATGTGGCTAACAATAACAATATAAAAACAGTATCTAATTATTTAATGAGCAAGGTAGAAAGCTGAGACATTCATTTATAAAGTGTCTCAGCACTTATCTGAAGCTGAGACATTAATTTATAAAGCACACAACACACGGATCTTAAAAAGAAACAAAAGTTTATTGCTACTCTACGACACACCGTACTAATCTACATAAAACACACAAATGCACATACATACACACAAGCAGTTTGAGGAGAGTTAGGAGAGCGAGTAAGGATTGAACTTCTTGCATTTGCTAAGTTCTTAGCATTGCAACCTGAGAGAAACCATAAAAGCAGAGAATTTCGCTATTCTTTACTACTTAAACATAATTCACACCAGTTGAGCAATGGATAGAAACCTTGTTTGTGTTACTTGCGATTCTGATGGAATTTCAATTTCCTCGACTTGTCCAAAGGGAAATCCTGGTGAAGCTGATTGGTCAGCGTAGCAACTTCAATGACGTGCTGGAATTACCTCGTCGGTGGAGAGGGGTTTCCTTACTTTCAGGGAAGCTTGAAGTCAGTTGCTAGGGATTTGGATGTTGGACGAAGCGGTTTCACGTTTCGGTTTCATAGAGTTTCGGCTCTCTGTGGAATTCTGTAGTTATGGCAGTGTTTAAGAGTTCTGATGAATTGACCCGATGGCTTGTTGTTGAAGCGGTTGCACAAGCAGATCGGGGGTCGAGCCGGCAGCAAGAGAAAGTCAGGGTTTGCTCCATAATGCAATGAGGCTTCCGGCGAGTCGATGTAACGGCCAGCACGAGAAGAGCATCGTCCAGGCAGCGACAACGGTGATGAGCGGCAAAGATGACCAGCAAAGACGACTAGAACTTTCATTGTTTAAAGTTTTATAGGTTTGGATATAGGTGTGGCCTACACAGGGATTGTCCAATCAGAGAAGCTGCAGGGTGGGCGACACACCCCCATTCCCTCCTCTAGGAGGCTGGGTTAGCACATCATGTGAGAATCATGCATTACCTGCCTTTGATTGGAATTTGTTAAAATAAAGTATCATAACATGGAGACTTTTCATAGTATGGTTTCTTCATATAAACCAATGCATTTGAAACTTTCTTAGCTTTCAATCAATACCAAATATGAAATGTTTCACAAACGTTCTGTAGATTTCATGCAACAGCAACAGCTATAACTTATTACCTATTCATAACAGTTACGTTAAACACATGGAACATGTTCACACAAAAACCTACAGAAACATAAAACAAACATACATTACTCACATAAACACAGTTTAATTGAATGTCCGCCTAAACTCTGGAAGTTTCTGATCGCTTTTGTGTCTGCCTAAGAGTGTGTATTCCCTCGCAGACACCATTTGCAGGCGTGAAACAACAGGGGTTTGTTGAGCGCTCTCAAAAAACGGTTTTGGGGGGACTTTGAGTGTAACCTCTTTATTGTTTTAAGATGTAAAGTTAATTAGGATGGAGTTGAAATCGCAAATGGTAAGTGGTCCTGTGGATTAGCCTTTTACTGCATGCCTGTGGATTACTTTAAAAATGGAATAAAAGCTCAGACATGTAGGCACCATTCAATTTTTTAAGAATAATGTGGTGTGTGATTTGTACAGTTCTGGAAAGATCTGTTGACTCCCCACACCTAAATTACCTTTCTTTCTCATTCTGATGCTCAGATTGAACTGTATCAGATTGTCTTGACCATGTCTACATGCTTAAGTGCATTGGGTTGCTGCTATGTGATTGGCTGATTAGACATTTTTTTATATTATATATATATTGTTTACTATTAATATTTATTAATTTATTTTGCCATATAAAGTTTTTATGCAGTGCTTAATTTTATTTTATTCCATCAGTGTGTTCCAAAGGCCCACTCACTTTTTGTATTTAATGTAGTATTAAAGCAGTCCTTAAATCTGAACACATTAAACTGTCAGGGACTGTGTATAATGTAGGATGGAGGTTTCTTATTGGCCGCAGAACAGCTGCGATGCAAAAAGCAATTACACAATTACACAGATTTTTATGTCTGTATTATCAGTCTCACGCAGCTCTACTGCAGCTAATGGATGCATCATAAACCTGAAAACGCGAGCGAGGGACTCAGTGAGCCGCGTCATACTGCTATTCTCATTTGTGTTTCTGTGTGTGATAAACAGTTCTACACATTCAACCCCGTCCCTCAAAACATCACCTGTGGGCAAAATCTCTGTCCTTTCCTCTCAGATCAGATCCCTTCTGACCTTCTTTGACTGTCTGCTCATCCATACAAACACAGATTTAAGCTGGATGCTGTAATATTAGGTGGCTATTTAGATTGATCACACAGTTTATCCATTGAGTATGGTAGTAGCACAGTATTTTTTACAACTGAGTTAAGGATGATCTGTGCTTTCTCAGTACTGGGTTGCAGCTGAAAGGGCATTCATTCATTCATTCATTCATTTTCTTTTTGGCTTAGTCCCTTTATTAATCTGGGGTCGCCACAGTGAAATAGGAACCCCATCCCCAACCCCAACCCATCACTGGAAAACACACATACACTTCAATTCACACACATATACTATGGACAATTTAGCTTACCCAATTCACCTATACTGCATGTCTTTGGACTTGTGGGGGAAACCGGAGCACCCGGAGGAAACCCACGCAAACACAAGGAGAACACACAGAAATGCTAACTGACCCAGCAAAGGCTCGAACCAGTGACCTTCTTGCTGTGAGGCAAGAGCGATACCCACTGCGCCACTATGCTGGCTGGAAGAGCATCCGCTGTGTAAAACATATCCTGGAATACTTGGCGGTTCATTCTGCTGTGGTGACCACTAAAATAGAGACTAAGTCGTAGGAAAATGAATAAATGAATAATCAATGCAACATAAAAGCCAGATTTTTTTTTATTCTCAATGTGTTACAATGTGCATTGTTTTCTGTTGCCTCGTGCTGTGTAAAATTAAAGTTGAGTTTTACATGCAGCACCACTCAAGAATGTCAATTCCAAAACAGTGGACCAATTAGAAGAACTCAGAGGCGGAAATGCATTGTGAGACAACTCTTTGATTCGAAGGCCACACCCATATCACCCTGCAGCCCAAGACCGGTTACTCACTAAAGCTAAGCAGGGCTGGTCAGTACCTGAATGGGAGACCACATGGGGAAACTTGGTTGCTGTTAGAAGTGGTGTTAATGAGGCCAGCAGGGTGCACTCAACCTGTAATCTGTATGTGTTCTAATGCCCCAGTAAAGTAAAGTAAAGTAAAGGGGACACTATACTGTCAGTGAGCACCATCTTTCGCATGAGACGATAAGCCGAGGTTGTGACTCTGTGTTCATTAAAAAGCCCATGGCACTTCTTGTAAAGAGTAGGGGTGTAACCTCAGTGTCCTGGCCAAAAGCTGGTGTGTGGTAAGCCGTTGTTTTGTGGCTGCCGTTGCATCATCCAAGTGGATGCTGCACACTGGTGGTGGTGTAGAGACCCCCTTATGATTGTGAAGTGCTTTGGGTGTATGACCATACTCAATAAATGTGCTATATAAATACACATAACATTACATTACAAGGCAACTTAGCGGAGGAGGCACTTAAAAAAACATTCCTGAGAGGTGCATGTCTATGTTTTAAGATGCAATGAAGCATTCTGTGTGAATGGCTGTTTGTTATATATGAAAACCTATAAACATTTGTTGTCATGATTTTTCAAGTGACTTATGAAAAAAAATTCCCTGATAGCATTGAATAAAGCAGGGGTGTTCAACCTTGTTCCTAGAGATCTACCTTCTTGTAGAGATCAGTTCCAACCCTGATCAAACACACCTGAACCAATTAAATAGGACTTGAACAGAACTTGATAATTACTGGCAGGTGTGTTTGCAACTGAAATCTGCAGGAGGGTAGATCTCCAGGAACAGGGTTAAGTACTGCTGGGTTAAAAGGTTAGTTTATGTCACATTTCAGGTTGGGGAAAGGACGAGGAATTAAAGGCAGAACTAAAATGGGTATTTATTAATTATAACATAAAGCAAAATAAGAACAAAAACAACCCAGAGGAGGAAAACAGGACAAAAGCAAGTGCCTGAGTGCGGTCAAGACAGTGCTCATACCAAAGACGAAGACAGATAAGAACAGGATAAGAGAAAACTCGAGGCAAGCACAAAATACAAGACAGGACAGGACTAGTGTCTGGACTCTGATACCGAAACAAGAATTGATAAGAACAAAGTGGCAGAATCCTGACACTTTACCAAAAAAATTTAATTCTGTGATCATTGTCAAAAAATTACAAATCTATTTGACATTCTTCCTTCTGTTGAACACAGAAGAAGATATTTTGAAAAAAAGTGAAAACGTGTAACCATTACAGTATTTGTATTTCCTACTATGGATGTCAATAGTTACAGGTTTCCAGTTTTTTTTTGTTCAAAATATGTTCTTAAGGCCCAATCCCAATTCTATTTCTGTAGGCCTACCCCTTCCCCTTGGCTCTTAAAACCGAGGATGAAGGGGAAGGGCTTCAAAATTGACCC
This sequence comes from Danio tinwini, assembly GCA_903798205.1. Lineage (NCBI taxonomy): Eukaryota > Metazoa > Chordata > Actinopteri > Cypriniformes > Danionidae > Danio > Danio tinwini. The sequence continues at coordinate 2,700,662 of CAIGQZ010032024.1, read as the reverse complement.
CTATGAATTGGGACTATGTCATTACGATCTCTTGCTTCATATGAAATCAGAAGATTGTGACTGCTGTAGTTATTCCAGCTGTGTTATTTTTTTGTATTTATCTTCAGGAAATCACTAAAGGCATATATTATGTTTTCATAGCGATCTAATGTGGCAATAAGATAGTAACTGTACCGTGTATTTACACAGTGACCATAATTATTGATGTAAACACACCAAAAAGCCCTACGCCTTCAAGCTAAAGAGAATTGGGACACCCCTACCCCTTCACGGGAACGCGCAAAACAATGGGTAAGGAGAAGGGCTAAGAGGTAGAATTGGGATTAGGCCTTAGTGTTCAACAAAATAAAGATAACCATGAAGGTTTGGAACTACTTGAGGGAGAGTATATAGAAGTATATAGAGAGTAAGAGCATTTTCATTTTTTCTTAAATGCCAAACAAAAGGCCACACTGCCAAAATAAGACCTAATCTGAATTTAAAATAATTAGACGTCATGGGGTTTGTGCTGTTGATGCTGTCATGCAATAACTATAAGTTAAATATGAGTAAAAAAGTAGAATTTGGGCCATATTTTCCTACATTGCAGTATATATATATATATATATATATATATACACCCCCCATCCCCCCACTCTTTTGTCTAATAATTATATTGTAAGGTTATTTAGTTGGAATTGTCAGCTAATTTACATATTAAGCTTTTCACTCATCATAGCACACGTGCTGCTGATGATGTGACAATAAAAAGTGATTTGATTTGATATTAATTAAGATTTAATTAATAAGGAAAAGGTGCAGTATCAATATAGAACCATCAACTTTGTCATTGTTGCAAATTTTAGGGGTCAGATGAGAATAAAAGGAGTTGATGTTTTTTTTTTTTTGCTCTTGAATGGTATTAAGGGATGTGAGAGAATAGAGTATTCTCCTTTATGTTGATAAAATCTTAGTCTGCACCAATAAGTATTTTGATATTTTAATAGACTGCAACTATTGTAAACTTTAAAAAACTGAAAATTTATTTAAAAAAAATGCTGAAATATTTAAATAAAATAGCTTTTCAATAAAATGTGACCCTGGAACAAAATAAGTCTTATGTTGCACAGGTTTATTTGTGGGAATAGCCAAAAATACATTGTATGGGTCAAATTCTTATAATTTTTTTATTTTATAAAAAACATATGCATATTAAGTAAAAACCATCTTCCATTTAGACATTTAGTACATTTTCTACAGTAAATATATTAAAACTCAATTTTTGATTAGTAAAATGCATTGGTAACACTTAATGTTGACAACTTTAAAGACTATTTACTCAAAATTTAGATTATATTTTGAACCCACAGATTCCAGATACTCAAATATAAGTATCTCTGCCAAAGTTAGAATGCTGTTTTTGTGAAAGCTTTAATGAAAATATTTCACATTTATTTTGGTCTTGTTATTATACTCCCTCTATATATACTTTTTGAATTAATGTTGAAGCTTTTATTGCTCATATTGTTTTAAAAACATTTCCCTTATCTTATAAACATGCAATTTTAGGTTATTATGTTAAGGAGATGCTGGTTTTATTATTAATTCTTATTATAAAATTATATGTTATTATTATATAAATTTCACATACACAAATGTAAGTTTGCAAAAAGCAAACCTCTCTTCATGGTGCTAGAAAAAGAGATTAAAATGTATATAAAAGTGATTTATAAGTCTAAAAATAGAAAAACAATTGAAACGGTTAATATATGCTCAACCTTTAACATTTTTACATAAAAATGTTTGTATCCATGTATTTTCTGTACTAAAAGTGCATTTAATAACTTTTGTTAATAACTAAAATTGGAAAAATGTATAACATACACTCACCGGCCACTTTATTAGGTACACCTGTCTGACTGCTCATTAATGCATATTTCTAATCAGCCAATCGCATGACAGCAATTCAATGCAATTAGACATGTAGACATGGTCAAGACAATCTGCTGCAGTTCAAACTGAGCATCAGAATGCAGAAAGGGGATTTAAGTGACTTTGAATGTTGCATGATTGTTGGTGGCTGGTTTGAGTATTTCAGAAACTTCTGATCTACTGGGATATTCATGCACAACCATCTCTAGGGTTTACAGAGAATGGTCCAAAAAAGAGAAAATATCCAGTGAGCGACAGTTCTGTGGGCACAAATGCCTTGTTGATGCCAGGGGTCAGAGGAGATTAGCTAGCCTGATAGAAAGGCAACAGTAACTCAAATAGCCATTCGTTACAACCGAGGTATGCAGAAGAGCATCTCTGAACACACAACACATCTAAGCAGGATAACGTGCATTGTCATAAAGTGGGTCCAATCCAGAACTAGTAAGGTGTACCTAATAAAGTGACCGGTGAGTGTATTTGTATGTAATTTGATAATTATGTACCCTTTCCTCTTTTTTATTATTATTATTCTTTCATCATTCAAATAATGTATACATCTATAAAATTGATATATCATAAATCTAACAACATAATCACATTGACACGTTTTTCTGATTTTACAGTCCATTGTCACAAATGTGCAATTAAATAATAAAGAACACAATTATTCCACAAATTAACTTTCAAAGATGCAGTGAATATTATAATATTTTATAAAATATTACTATTCTTAAAAACCTGAAGTGATTCACCAATATATAATAAAATAAAGAATCATAACAGAATAAAGAATCAGTGTCAACAATAAAGCTGCATCTTTTCCTACTGTGTCTTTAAAGCAAGAGTTCCTTATTTACTCTCCCATAATCACTGGGCATCAGTTGTGTTTCCTAGAGGTCATGCATTATCTCTGTGTCTCTAATCTGTACGCTGTGACACATTGCTTCTCTTTGCTGCGTCTGTGTGTGTGTGTGTGTGTGTGTGTGTGTGTGTGTGTGTGTGTGTGTATTTGTGAGGTACTTGTGTATTATTGACCTTTTAACATGACTGTTCTAATAATCCACTCTGAAAGAGTCCAGACCACCTTATCTGCCATAAGAAAGGATTTGATATACACTGGCGTGTGTGTGAGAGTAAAAAATACACTGCCGGAGTAAACAGTCCTCTCTGTTTTTGAACTCAAGCTGAAGCTTCAGAATGGCCCTCTGGATTTGCCCTTGCTGGCTCCAGGCTGTATTCAATTACATAATTCCCCACTGGACTGAAACTAAAGACGGTTAAAAATTAAATACATTAAAGACATGTCGGTCAGTGCTTCTTCAAGAGTTAGCGAACACTAATAGACTGAACTCTGCGAACTACTGCGTCTTTAATCTCCAGTCTCTGTTGGTCAAAATCAGTCTGTCATACATCAAACTAATCTTTTATGTGCGCGCTATGATGTGGAAATATGAACTGTAGGAAACCTCTGTGGTTGCTATATAAAAATGTAAGAACATGAAAGGAGTCTGGCATACTGGGAGTGTGTTTTTTGCCAGTTGGGAGTTGTCTGACATTGCGATATGTCTGTTCGTATACATTATGTTTTAGTTTGACAGACTCTATAAAAATTACAAGGATTAATGTGAATGTGAATAAATGAGTGAATGAATGAAGTAAATTATTCAATGAATTATACTTAAAAGTCTTGTTCATTCCTGAATGAGTCGGTATGCATAAACAAATGAATTAGTAAATGATTCAATTATAAAAACATGCACTTCTTCCTGTCTGAATGAATCCATGTGTATTATCAAATGAGTTGAGCAATTGAGTCAGTCACTCACTTATAAAAGTGTGCTTGTTCATTTCTGAATGAGTCAAAGTCAGTTCAATTCAATTCACCTTTATTTCTATAGCGCTTTTACAATGTGGATTGTGTCAAAGCAGCTTCACATAGAAGATTATAGTAAACTGAAACAGTGTCAGTTCAGTTTTCAGTGTTTAAGTTCAGTTCAATTTAGCTCAGTTCAGTGTGGTTTAATAATCACTACTGAGATTCAAAACACTGAAGAGCAATTCCATCGAAGCACAGCTCTACAGATCCCAAACCATGCAAGTCAGTGACGCCAGCGGCGAGGAAAAAACTAAAGTAAAGAACAAAAAAAAAAAAAACTGGCTCAGTTGGGCAAGACCATTTCTTCTATGGCCAAACGTCTTGTGCAGAGCTGCAATAAAGGCGCCTGAGGCTGGAGAATGCTGGACCTCAGCGAAGACTCGTCTGTCCCTGGAGCATCACAGGAATCAGTCTCATGCTCCCCACTCTTCGATGACCACCACAACAGCTGCTCAGGATACGGCCTGGTCCAGGATTATGAAAACCTTGGGATCATCTCATCGCTGGTCTTGGATCGCAGTGTGAAAGTTTAGTTCCAGCAGATACCAGTTCCTTCATCTTTTTTGAAAAACCCAAGAGAGGCTGTGGGTCTGGAGATTCTGGCTGCTGAAATATATTTTCTTGGCTGCTTTCCTGAGGATCATTTTTGAGGGATGAGACTTGATGCTGTTCTGATGCATCACAGTCTGTCTGTCTTGAGCTTAATGTGCAGGGGGCAAGCTGCAGTGTCTGTATTAACAGTGGTTGTTTTGGCTGCGTGGCATTATCACTGTTCTTGTGTGATGGGTTCCTCCTGTGGTCATTCAGACATTTGCTAAATGTGTGTGTGCCATTTGGGTTGAGTTCAGTGGCACACACAGCCAATAGATGATGAAGGGAAAAATAAATAAATATTGTCCTTTAGCACTTTTGCACCAATTTTGTTTGGATGAAAGCCGTCTGATGTAAACAGTTGTCTTTGCTTCCTGAAAAGATTGAAGTTTGTAACTGTGGCCCTACCTTAAACCCCAAGTGGGTAACACTTTACTTTTTGTTCGGGTGCCAGACGGAATACATCCATCAGAAAACTCAGTTCAGTCGCAGCAAGGTTCAGTTTTCTCTCAATTAACAACCACCCTGGAGGCACTGCGGGGGTCAGAATGTTACACAGTTCGTGCAATGTGGGTGTGGGTGGGTGTGGGTGTGGGTGTGTCCAGCGGTCTCTATGCGCACTAACAGTTCATTCAATGAGTAGGAGCGGTATGGATAAGGTCAACAGCTGAAAACACATCGCTTTGGCAGTCAACCCGTCAACGATGCGAATATGCTAGCATTTTGTTTTCCCTTTTTTCTTTTGTTGTGAAAATGTAAAGTACCTGAAGCCGGTGAACTAAAGAGAAATCACCTTCCGTCCGCATCTATAGAGTGACGTCACTCTGAAGATGTTGTGGAAACCGCACATGATCTCTAGCATCGGCTAAATCCACCATCTCAGCCAAACGTCTCTCTAAACGGTTTTAACAGGGGTCACTCTTCACTAGATTTGGTCACAGCCGGCACACTTGTGCAGCCACTCGCTTTTTTGGCGTTTACAACTTGTTGCTTTCAACCAGAGTCAACTCATTTGACCACTCTCTTTGAGGTGCTCTTCCCCGTACCGTTCTTCCCACTTTCGACTTCCGCTCTTTTTTTCTGCCTTTATTATCTGTCCTGCCCTTATTTAACCTTTAATCATTTTCTTCCAGGTGGTATGCATTTAGATCCTAATTAACACAAGTTATCAATAAAATTCAGTCCTTTCCTGTTACATGTTTCCTGCAGCCATACATTTAGGCCTAGAAGCTGTGAAAACATATTTGTTCCTCTTGCAGGGAGTGGGCCATTGATAAACAGCTGAATTTTCAATCTTTCAAGAGTTTACAGAAATCTCTCTTGAGCAGTTCTGACTGCTACTTCTGAATATCATTCTTCCCCAAGTGGATGATAACCTGTTTTGCAGTCTTGTGCTTCTTTAGAATTGTCTCAAGTTCTTTGTTTACATCAGAAACTGTTGCATGAGGAAAGCAGTATGTCCAGGGCCGCTGCTGGTCAAAAGGGTGCCCTATGCGAAATTTTACTGTGGTGCCCCCACAGAGGAACAAAAACACTCAAACATATGTATTTAAACATGTATTTATTTTTTTTTATATACATAAATATGCATTTAAAATTAAACTTAAGCATTCAAATATTTACATTACAAAATAATAATTTACACATAAACACTGACATGTGTTCAGCAGAAGCATTCCCAATTTCAAACATTTACAAAAGGCAAGGATTAAAACCCTTTCTGTACCTGTAGAGATGGCCGGTCCTCAGTTCTGCACCCTGTCACTGTGCAGCTGCTGGTGCTTTTGGAGCAGTGCGGGATCAGGACACCTCATCTTCTTTGTGACAAATTTTAGCATTGAACCTCCATGTACAATACTGAAGAAATTAGTCATTTAAAGAAAAACCCATGACATACCATTAAAACAACGAGTTAGTCAAGCACTCTTCATAATGTGTCTAAACTACAACCAAAATGTGTTTTTTAAATTGCACTATAATATATGGTGACAAACACTGACACTTGCTTTCAGTATAAAAAAAAAAAAAAACATTTGTGGTTTTTAAGAATTAAAAAGTATATTAAAATGAGTGTATGTTTAAACAAAAACTTTAACATTCAGAAAAAAAATCATTAATGAATTCATGCATCAAAATGGTTTATGGCCTGTGGCTTACACTAATTTGACTCATTTTATATTAACTTTCAGAAATCACAGAATGAGTCACTTTTGTTACTTCATATAGTAATGTACAAAAATTTAAAATCGGCCTAAAAACACACCAATCCACTGATGTAAAGACTAAACACATCTTCATTGTCATTGCAGTGATACAAGCAATAAAAACAGCAGCAATAAGAAAAGTATAGAAATAGACAAAACACTAAACAACTGCAAAGAATTATATATTATATAAGTATATATTATAATATAATAACTATAAAATAATAAATAATACATACAGTTAAATAATTGTGCAGTACATGTGTATGTGTAACGTTAACTGGTGTGCAAACAAAATTGTAAAGTATTGCACAAGTTAGTAAAAATAATTGAGTTTGTGTAATTAGCAGCAACATGTGGAAGAGGGACAAACACGAAAAGTCATTGAACATGTCCTGTCATAGTTTAAGCACAATGCATAAAGTTAGCCGCAAAGCAAGAAACTCAATGTAAACAACAATTAAGGCAGATTTGTGAAGTTGTGGCGAAGTTTAAACTTTAGCCTCACTAATTTACTCGAACAACCAAAAATATGTTTTCTATTCATGGACATAAGTTACCTGAAAGTGATGCACGCGATTCATTGTGTACTTTTTTCCTCTTCTTGGCTCCAGACTGCTGTTGTCTTTTCTTGGGCATAGAGCTGCAAGTTGCTTCAATTATAATTATATGCAGCTTGCAGCCGCAAAGATAAGTGGACCGGACCGTGCCGCGTACATGCGTCTATACGCGTACACAGAAAAAAAATTACATCACATATTTTTTTTTGTGGTCGTCATAAAATGAATTTTTTAAATGTATCTAACAACATATTATCAATATATATTTTATTACACTCAGTTTATCTTAATATTATTAAATAAATGTTAATAATTTTTTTTGAGCAACCAAGATGGTGCCCCCCTCTGGAGTTGAGGCCCTACGCAACCTGCTTACTCTGCGTATAGGGAGCGGCGGTACTGAGTATGTTATTGTAGCTCTGCTCCTAAAATTCCTGATTACTGAATCTTCTACAACTAGTGTACTTATCTCAGGTGCGATCGAAGCAGAATGCTGCTGTCTAGTCAGTGTGTATTAACAAATTAACTGAGTAAATAATTCAATGACTTACTCATAAAAAACATGCACTTCTCCTTTTCTGAATGAATCAATTTGTATTATCAAATGAGTTGTGCAATTGATTCAGTGATTTCCACTTAAAAGTCAATAATCTTCCTCTTTCCTGAATGAGCCAATGTATATGAAGTGATTGACTAAATTAAACTCAAAAAGCTTCAAAAACTTGCACTTTCTCTTTCCTGAAGGAATCAGTGTGTATTATTGAATGAGTTGAGCAATTTATTCAGTGACTTACTCATAAAGATGTATTTGTTTATTCTTATTCCTAAATTAATAATTTTGTAAGAATGAATTGGAGTATATGATTCAGTGACTCATTCATAGGCTTGATCATTCCTGAATGAATCAATGTGTCTGAACAAATGAACTGACTAAACAATTCAGTGACTCACTGATAAAGAGATGCACTTCTTCATTCATGAATTAATCAGTGTGTGAGACCAAATGGGTTGAGTGAATGAATCAGTGATTCACTCAAAGACATGCACTTCTTAATCTCAGAATGGGTCAGTGTGTATCAAGTAATTAACTGAGTAAATGAGTCAATGACTCATTTAAAAAAGACATGCACCTATTTATTTCTAAATTAATCAGTGTGCAAGAACCAATTGATGAAATAAACGATTCAGTCACTCGTTTATAGACATGCACTTGATCATTCTTGAATGAATCAATTTGTACAAACAAATGAACTGGGAAAACGGTTCAATAACTCCTTCATGAAGGGATTTACTTTTTCATTTCAGAATTCTGGACTGAAGAAGTAAATTTTAAACATTTAAAAAATTTAAGATTTAAATGATTGACTTTAAAAAACAGCAATAATAAGCAACATAAAAAATGTCCTGGCATGTAAATATTATTATTTGCACAAAAGTACACCTTTTGTCCAATGTAAACTCTCTGAGAGTAGGAAAAACAACTACTATAGAATTCAATGTTTACACGTTCCCAACAATTTTCAAAATATCTTATTTTGTGTTTAACAGAAGAAAGAAACTTGTAAAGGGTGTGTGAATGATGACAGAATTTTCATTTTGGTTGAATTATCCCTTTAACTGGGGTGCAATGACATTTAAAATGCCATTAATATTGCATACAATTAAGACACTTATGTGAGTTGATTTTGCACTTCAATTTATAAATAAAAAGGTCATTTAAATCATTTAAATTCTGCCTCTTGTTGTTCCAAATCTGTTTAATATGCTTTCTTCTTTGTACCAGAAGTAGATGCTAACCAGAATGTCCAAGCACTGCAAAAATGTACTTTCAAGGTAAAATGAATGTTGCAATTGTCTTCCACTTTTCACACTAATTATGTTTATAAGCACATGTTATTGACAAATCAAGGATTTTTGTTCAGTTCTTTGCACAGCGCCAAATAAATGCCACAAAACAACTTCACGGTGACTATGATTTGTAAATTAATATGTTTTCCTCAGCTATCTATCTTCTTTTGGACAACTTTGTAGGGTGTTGTATTTGATCCAGTACATGATTCAGAGTGCTTGGATTTAATGCCAGTAAACCAAGGTTCCACAAATGAGATAATATGTTATACAATTGAAAACACTATTGGTTGGGTTTAGGGCAGAGTTTAGAACAATGGTTCTCTAGGTGATCTATATGACAACCTCCACCTTCTTGTGGATGGTACAAGAAGGATGCGTATCTGAAACATACAATACAGCATACCTTAATTAATGTATTTCACATGTTTCCAATGTGCACAGCACACTTTAGTGGATTTGCCATCTGAAATTTGTTACAAAGGATACCCGGAACAACGTATTTTATGTTTTGCAAACATGTAGGTTGAGACACATACTTTCAATGTGCCTGGGCTGGTTTGGTCTATTAAAAGTATGACAATATTAAGTATGCAAAGCAGTATGACAACGTGATCACATGGAACTATATGTCTGATACCAATTCAATGCTAATAATTAGTATTTTGTATACTTTATACAGTATTGTACTAATTAGCATAAAATAAAGCAGAATGCTGCTGTCTAGTCAGTGTGTATTAACAAATTAACTGAGTAAATAATTCAATGACTTACTCATATAAAAACATGCACTTCTCCTTTCCTGAATGAATCAATTTGTATTATCAAATGAGTTGTGCAATTGATTCAGTGATTTCCACTTAAAAGTCAATAATCTTCCTCTTTCCTGAATGAACCAATGTATATGAAGTGATTGACTAAATTATACAGTTATTCACTCAAAAAGCTTCAAAGCATGCACTTTCTCTTTCCTGAAGGAATCAGTGTGTATTATTGATGATTGTGATGATTGTTTTCAACACATTTCTAAACATAATAGTTTTAGTAACTCATTTCTAATAACTGATGTATTTTATCTTTGCCATGATGACAGTAAATAATATTTTACTAGATATTTTTCAAGACACTTCTAAACAGCTTAAAGTGACATTTAAAGGCTTAACTAGATTAATTAGGTTAACTAGGCAGATAAGGGTAATTAGGCAAGTTATTTTATAATGATGGTTTGTTCTGTAGACTATCGAAAAAAAATAGCTTGAAGGGGCTAATAATTTTGACCTTAAAATGTTAAATAAATAAATAAAAACTGCCAAAATAAAACAAAAAAGACTTTCTTCAGAAGAAAAAAATATCAGACATACTGTGAAAATTTCCTTCCACTGTTAACCCTAATTTGGGAAATATAAAAAAAAGCAAAAAAAAGCAAAGGGTGGCTAATAATTCTGACTTTAACTGTATATATGTTCTGTATTTTCCTTTTAGCAGCAAAAAATGGCTACTAGCAAATTGAATAAAATGTAACCAACTGTTTACTGAAGTTGTTTGTTGTATGCATAAAACAGGAGCAAACAACAAACATTTAAAAAACAATAAATAAACATTAATTAATCATTTAGATTTTCATACTTCAATTTAAGTCACAATAATAAGTTAGATGGCTTCTTAAACGAGAGCTGATATTGTCTATCAGGAATTGGTTGAGCCATTGGATTGTTGTGGTTTGCTGTTGGTGGATCTCATTTAATCGACAAGTTGGTCACTATCAGAAAAAAAGAAGAGCTGAAATCGAAAAGGAAGGAAAGATACTTAATGAAGGCTCATGATTTAAAATGATTGTAAATCATTTATAATTAACACTGAAATATTTATTTAAAAAGCAAAAATTGGCTTTGAATTGTAAATGCTCATTTGCTTGGAGACATTCAAAGCAAGCATGTTTCTCAATATTAGACTAAAAAATAACTAAAACAAAACTAACATACATTGCTCCAGGTACATTTCAATGCACGTTTCAGATGAAAAATCCACGAGTTAGCACTGTCTACAACCACATAGTTTTACCATGATTTTACATTGTTTTTATTGCTTTTGAACTGTAGAACTGTGTGTTAAACTGTGGAACTGTGCTTTACTGGACATTACCCGAGCGTTCTGCATTATAAAACATGTAAGCTACCCAGCAAACCCGCCACAGCAGAAATGTTGTCCATATGGATAGAGAAAGGTGACACAAACATATTCAAAGACAAATCATAGACACTGTTAAGTTGTTTTGTGGTATTTATTTGGTTTTATGCAAGGAACTGCATGAAAATTATAGATAATGTTCCTGTAAATATGATTAGTGTGAAAATATCATTAGTGTGCCTCACAGTGTTTACCTAGAAACTGCAGTCAAACATATGTTTAAGTACTATAGATTTCTGTTATTTTACAAAAACGTAGACTGAATCATGTATTTCGCCTTTGTTGCTTAAAAATAAAATACTAAAATACTACTTTTCTTCATTTTTTAATTTTTGTTTATAGGGTTGGGAATCGAAAATCGATTCTGATTCTGGAATCGAATACCCAGAGTAAGAATCGGATAATTCTTATAAAATGTAAATTTTGATTTGAGTCAAGCACCTTGAATTAGCTATGATCTAAACATTACAGGGAGTGCAGAATTATTAGGCAATGTATTTTTGAGGAATAATTTTATTATTGAACAACAACCATGTTCTCAATGAACCCAAAAAACTCATTAATATCAAAGCTGAATATTTTTGGAAGTAGTTTTAAGTTTGTTTTAATTTTAGCTATTTTAGGAGGATATCTGTGTGTGCAGGTGACTATTACTGTGCATAATTATTAGGCAACAATATAAAACAAATATATACCCATTTCAATTATTTATTTTCACCTGTGAAACCAATATAACATCTCAACATTCACAAATATACATTTCTGACATTCAAAAACAAAACAAAAACAAATCAGTGACCAATATAGCCACCTTTCTTTGCAAGGACACTCAAAAGCCTGCCATCCATGGATTCTGTCAGTGTTTTGATCTGTTTACCATCAACATTGCGTGCAGCAGCAACCACAGCCTCCCAGACATTGTTCAGAGAGGTGTACTGTTTTCCCTCCTTGCAAATTTCACATTTGATGATGGACCACAGGTTCTCTATGGGGTTCAGATCAAGTGAACAAGGAAGCCATGTCATTAGTTTTTGTTCTTTTAGACCCTTTCTTGCCAGCCACGCTGTGGAGTTCTTGGACACAAGTGAAGGAGCATTGTCGTGCATGAAAATCATGTTTTCTTGATAGATGCAGACTTCTTCCTGTACCACTGCTTGAAGAAGGTGTCTTCCAGAAACTGGCAGTAGGACTGGAAGTTAAGCTTGACTCCATCCTCAACCCGAAAAGGCCCCACAAGCTCATCTTTGATGATACCAGCCAAAACCAGTACTCCACCTCCACCTTGCTGGCATCTGAGTCGGACTGGAGCTTTCTGCCCTTTACCAATCCAGCCACGGGCCCATCAAGACTCACTCTCATTTCATCAGTCCATAAAACCTTAGAAAAATCAGTCTTGAGATATTTCTTGGCTCAGTCTTGACTTTTCAGCTTGTGTGTCTTGTTCAGTGGTGGTCGTTTTTCAGCTTTTTTTACCTTGGCCATGTCTCTGAGTATTGCACACCTTGTGCTTTTGGGCACTCCACTGATGTTGCAGCTCTGAAATATGGCAAAACTGGTGGCAAGTGGCATTTTGGCAGCTGCATGCTTGACTTTTCTCAGTTCATGGGCAGTTATTTTGCGCCTTGGTTTTTCCACACGCTTCACGCTTCTTGCAACCCTGTTGACTATTTTGAATGAAACGCTTGATTGTTTGATGATCACGCTTCAGAAGCTTGGCAATTTTAAGAGTGCTGCGTCCCTCTGCAAGATATCTCACTATTTTTGACTTTTCTGAGCCTGTCAAGTGCTTCTTTTGACCCATTTTGCCAAAGGAAAGGAAGTTGCCTAATAATTATGCACACCTGATATAGGGTGTTGATGTCATTAGACCACACCCCTTCTCATTACAGAGATGCACATCACCTAATATGCTTAATTGGTAGTAGGCTTTCGAGCCTATACAGCTTGGAGTAAAACAACATGCATAAAGAGGATGACGTGGTCAAAATACTCATTTGCCTAATAATTCTGCACCCCCTGTAGTTTAGAGTTGGACCACAACATGTGCTTAATAGGCTATGTGGTGCTTTTTATGTTTTGAAAATCGATGACAAAGCTAAGTGTAATTGTTGCAAAAAACGAATGTGTCAAGCAGGGTGTCGCGACCAACATGACAAAGCATCTGCGGTTGGTTGACAAAAATCAAATTAAAAGAATGGACCACGTTAGATTCAATGCACATCCCAGGTGCAACCAGCAAGTGTGCATTTTAGTTTAACATTTAGCATGTAGATGAGCGGCTCAGCACTAGTTTTTGTTTATACCTTAAGGTAAAACTAAACAGTGCATTCTTACTTCTTACCGCCAAAATGCAGCGAGTGTTAGTTAAAAAAAGGAACTGAAAAGATATGAGAATGAGTAACCTTACCTTACTGTAAAAAAGTTTAACTCAAATTGGGAAAATAGTGTAGCTAATAATAGCTATAAAAGTACAGAACACTCAACAAACTACGTAACATGGCTGAAACAACTTTAAAATTGTACTTTGCCGTTGCTTGCTGCTAGATTGAGTGTCACTACCAATACTTTCAGTTGACTTTTGAGAAAAACACTGTTTTTGAGGTGCTGGTTGTTGTATTTCCTTTGGTTGTGGCAACAATTCTTAAAAATTACCTGCTTTTGTTTTGTGTCTATGACTTTGAACTATTACTGATGTCCTGTTTTCTTTGATATTAATTAGTCTATTAATGCTTCTGAAACAACAAATGCCATTATCCCACTCATCTGCGTTTTGCTATTTGTTTTTGTATTTAATTTTTTTTTATTGTGGGTGTTCCGCATAGTTTGGTTGCACAATTCTGATTGGGCAGAACAAAAGTGAGCTCACTCAATTGGCTAATATGACCATCACACACAGACAGCAGTCTCACATATATATTAATATATATATATATATATTTCATATTGCATTAACTAATCGCAACAATTCAAATCTCGATTGAGATTTGATTTTGATAAATCAGACAGCTCTAGTCCTGATATGTCCAATCTTTTTCTTTTGCAAAATTGTTCTGCCATTTTCCAGATTTTTTTAAATCGGCTTCATTCTTTTCAAACCGAAAGCCATGTGGCTTCCTTAAATTGGTGTTTTTCCATAGGCTACAGCTTTGTGAATTTTTTATTTCATGTGTATAGTCTTTAATGAGCTTTTAATAATTAATTTTTTTATCCAAATCAGTATTCACGAACACGAATTTATCCTTGGAAATGTGGCATGATTGTGTTGAAAACATGAAAACTGCCTGTCTTATTTTAATTTAATTTAATTTAATTTAATTT
>CAIGQZ010032024.1:2669624-2685136 GCA_903798205.1 Danio tinwini | reverse complement strand
CTGTGTTACATGTAATTGCTAAGGCAGTTACTACTGCTCACATTTGAATCCGAATAAAACTCTGAATATTAAATTTGCATAACTCGTTCTACACCGTTTATGCAGTCATGAATGATATTGTTGCATTTATAGGGATAGCTTGCCTCTAAATTAACATCATGTCATCTTTTATTCATGTCATTCCAGAGCTGAATGGCGTTTTTTTCTTTTTCTGTAGAATATAAAGAAGATTGTTGGAAACCAATCAACATTGAAGGCCACTGACTAGCAGCGAATAAGCCAAAAAATACTGGCTATGTGTTTACATGGACATTTTTTGTTTTAGCTGGAATGAAATCAAGATGAAATTTTATGACATACATGGAGTGCTAGCCAAATCCTGCTTTTTTCCCGCTCATAAAGGTCATTTATTGGCAGTAATCTTTCTTTGCAAAACCTTTAAAGATGCCATTGAATAAAAATCTGAATATTATCTGGATTAACTATATATGCACACCCAAGTCTGCTTTTGATTGGGCACAACGTTTCCTAGTGAGATTACAATAATGATAATTCCCTTCTTATTGTGTTGACCGTTGCTTGCCTGACCGTTCTTGTTAATAAACCTGCGTTTGGATCCGCACCCCTTTGCCACTATGTGTTCTTGCAGTTTTGTTTTCACAAATCCACTAGAGGGTGTTGTGTATATTTTTGACAATCTCAAATATGTTACTGGGGCACATTTTCTCATACATGCCACTTCTCTTAAACCCACCAGAGGTCGCTGTGTAAGTTTCTTGCCCATCTCAATGTCTTTCTGGTGCCTGTCATTAAAAAAGCTGGTCGGTTTGTCGTTGTGCATAAAACAACCGCTTTATATCGACTGACCCACCTGCCCACATGCCCAAACACAACCGATAGTGTTTTTAAAAGCAAACTACAAGAGAAAAAGTTATTGCAGCTGCATGTTTTTACCACAATATCATACTGCACTTACTTTGGGTTTCTGGAACCGTCTTTTGTCCAGACTCAACCCCCGGTCCAATGCAAGTTGGCCTCCCAAGTCTGCCATTCGCAGTAAACCACTGAGGAAACCAGGAAAAGCTGTCCATATAGAAGGAAACAGTAAGCAGTTCTGTATTGTATCATTCATTTTGCACATAAAATGCAGCCATTGTGTACCCCGAGGCACATATTTCTTGGTTCTCAGAAATATATCTTTGGGCAGATTTTCTCAATCAGTATGTGTTGACTTTTACTTGAACATACCTAAATGATGACAAAATTGTATTATTTGATGACAGGTTTAAAAAAAAAATCATCAAATAAATTCATTCATTTTCTTTTCGGCTTAGTCACTTTGTTAATTTGGGGTCGCCACAGCGGAATTAACCGCCAACTTATCCAGCGCATTTTTACACAGCGGATGCTCTTCCAGCTGCAACCCATCCCTGGGAAACATCCACACACACTCATTCACACTCATACACTACGGACAATTTAGCCTACCCAATTCACCTGTACTGCATGTCTTTGGACTGTGGGGGAAACCAGAGCACCCGGAACTCATGCGAACGCAGAGAGAACATGCTCAAATATATAATTTATATTAAATAATTGTAAATGTAATCAGTTTATTACAATGTTCATATGTTGTGTTTTAACTATTGTCATTATTTGCAAAATTAGGAAATAGGTAGGGTGACACGGTGGCTCAGTGGTTAGCACTTTCACCTCACAGTTAGAAAGGCGCTGGTTTGAGGCCCGGGTGGGTCAGTTGGCATAGTGTGGAGTTTGCATGTTCTGGCCATGTTGGCATGGGTTTACTCCTTGTGCTCCAGTTTCCCCCACATGTACTGTAATGGTCTGAGTGGGAATCGAACCCGGGTCTACGGTGTGGTTAGCAGTAGTTCTTATTACTTGCGCTAAGTCAGCAAATGGTGGCCCAAGAGCAGAAGAGGAATAAAGTTTGCCCACAACGTGTGAATTCCAAAATAATAAAGTCTTTACTGAAGAGAAATTGACAAAAAAGAAGAGACAATATCTCTCTACAGCCAGGGTTGAAAAAGTACAACAAAAATAGGAAAGCAGAGCTTCCCAAATACAAGACAAAATAAAATAAAGACGAGGGTCTCAGAACAATTAAATAAGAACATAGCAAGTGAAAAAATCTTGAGAACAGCTTAACTGGACACTGGATGAGGCAGCTAGGAGGTAGGGCTCAGGACTGAACACAAAGCAGGATACAAAGCAGTCTTATATAGAGCAAAGGACAGGTGGTGGTGATTAGGCTGATAACAGGGAAGTTTAAAGGAACAAGAGTCACTATTGCCATCTAATGTTGATGAGTATAGGGCAATATCGCTGTGCCCCCTGGTGGCTTGGAGGATGTGATAAAGTGCTAAAATATTACAGTAGCCCCTCCTCTAGGAGCATCTCCTGACATTCCCTTGGTGCTCCCTCTGTGCCTGGTGAAATTCTTTGATGAGGGAAGGGTCCAAAATGTCTTTAGCTGAGACCCAGGTGCGCTCCTCCGGACCAAACCCATCCCAGTCGACCAAATACTGTGTCCTCCCTCGTACCTGGCGACATTTAAGTAGTCTGCTGACAGTGAAAGCAGGATGGCCATCAACAATGCTTAAAGCAGGTGTGGGTGCTCTGTTGGGGTGCAGGGTGGAGCAAAGAACAGGTTTTAGTTGAGAAACATGAAATGTCTGATGTATTTTCAGGGCCCTGGATAATAGAAGCTGGTAGGATACAGGATTGATTTTCTTAATAATCTTAAAAGGGCCAACATAGCGTGGAGCCAACTTACATGACTCTACCCGCAAAGGAAGATTTCGGGTCGAGAGCCATACTCTTTGCCCAGTTCAGAGAGAGGGTCCTGCTCTGCCATACCTGTTGGCCTGTTTCTGCTGATTGTGGAGAGCCCTCCTCAGGGAAACACGAGCCTTTTGCCAAGAACGTCGGCAGCGGTGAATAAACCGGGTGGCAGCTGGAACTTCCACATTTGGTTCCTGACCAGGAAACAGAAGAGGGGGAAAGCCATAGACACATTCAAAAGGAGACATATTAATGAAAGAGTGTTGTAAGGTATTGTGAGCGAATTCTACCCAAACTAAATGGGAGGTCCAGCTGGAATGATTGTCTCCTGCCAGGCACCTTAGCATTTTTTCTACTTCCTGGTTTACCCTTTCTGTCTGCTCTTTAGACTGGGGGTGGTAGCCAGAGGACAGACTAATCGACGAGCCAATGAGTCGACCATAAGCCTTCCAGAACCTGGATGAGAACTGGGGACCCCGATCAGAGACGATATCCTGGGGAAAGCCATGCATCTTAAAAACATGTCTCTTTAGTAGTTCAGCTGTCTGGTTCGCAGTGGGAAGCTTGGGTAATGGTAACAGGTGACACATCTTAGAAAACCTGTCCACCACCACAAGGATTACAGTATTTCCCAGAGATGGAGACAATCCTGTAATAAAATCAAGAGAAATATGGGACCAGGGGCCACTCGGGATGGATAGTGGGTGAAGGAGTCCCTGGGGTCGAGTTCGGGGTTCTTTGCTCTGAGCACAGGTGGGACAACTAGAAACAAACTCTTGGATGTCTTTCCACATCCTTGGCCACCAGAACTTCCTCAAAATCAATTTGTAGGTTCTGGTAATACTGGGGTGCCTCAAGGGGGAAGAGGAATGCGCCCACTGTAAGACATCAGAACGCATAGAGTTAGGGACATATAAGCTTCCAGATGGTCCATTACCTGGATCAGGGTGACGTTGCTGTGCCTCTCTGATTAAGGATTCCAGATCCCACAATATTGGAGCCACAATCCTGGAGCCAGGCACGATGGGTTCGGGGCAGCATGGCTTCTCAGAAGGTTCGAACTGTCTTGAGAGAGCGTCAAGCTTAATATTCTTGGACCCTGGTGTGAATTTGAACCGGTTAAAGAACAGTGACTATCTAGCTTGTCTAGCGTTCAGTCTCTTGGCATTCTGTATGTAAGTGAAATTCTGATGATCGGTGCAAATGAGGAAGGGATGAGATGCTCCCTCAAGCCAGTGCCTCCACTCCTCTAAAGCTAATTTAATAACCAGTAGTTCCCGGTTTCCAATGTCATAGTTGGCCTGAGTCGGCGTAAGTTTATGGGAATAGAAGGCACATGGATGAAGTTTGTTGTCTGTTTTACTTCTTTGAGATAGGACTGCTCCAAGTTTTAT
This sequence comes from Danio tinwini, assembly GCA_903798205.1. Taxonomy (NCBI): domain Eukaryota; kingdom Metazoa; phylum Chordata; class Actinopteri; order Cypriniformes; family Danionidae; genus Danio; species Danio tinwini. The sequence goes on along the minus strand of CAIGQZ010032024.1, from coordinate 2,680,940 downwards.
ATCTGATGTGTCCACCTCTAGTATAAAAGGCAACTCAGGATCTGGTATAGTGAGGATAGGTGCTAAGGTGAATCTTTGTTTGAGGGTGTTAAAGGCTGTACTGGCCTTATAATTCAAGGTGAAAGGGGTATTTGCCTTTTTGGTCAGGGAAGTTAGTGGTTAGGCAATAGAACTTTAAGTTCCTAATAAACCTCCTATAAAAATTAGCAAACCCTAAGAAGCGTTGCACCTCTTTGATAGAGGTGGGCTGCGGCGAATCCAGCACTGCCCTAGTCTTGCTGGGGTCCATCTGCAAGCTACCCTTAGAAACAATGAATCCGAGAAAAGAGACAGAGGAAACATGAAACTCACTCTTCTCTAGCTTCACAAATAGCCCATGTATGAGAAGTTCTACCAATACCTTTCGAACATGTTTCACATGTTCCTGGTGGTTATGAGAGAAGATGAGAATGTCGTCCAAATAGACAAAACAAAGATGTTAAGCATCTCTCGAAGTACATCATTAATAAATGACTGGAAGATAGCTGGAGCATTGACTAGTCTAAAGGGCATTACTTGGTACTCGTAGTGGCCATTGGGAGTGTTAAACGTTGTCTTCCATTCATCCCCTTGCCTGATCCTGACGAGATGGTATGCACTACGAAGATCCAGCTTGGTAAAGATGGTAGCTCCTTGTAGGATCTCGAAGGCTGTTGTCATTAGGGAAAGAGGATAGCAATTCTTGATTGTATGCTGTTGAGACCTCTATAGTCAATGCAGGGTCTAAGTGAGCCATCTTTTTTATCAACAAAGAAGAATCCTGCCCCAGCTGGTGACGTGGAGGGGCAGATAAAACCACTATCTAGGGACTCTTGTGGATACTTCTCCATAACAACTCTTTCAGGCCCAGAGAGGGAATACAACCTTCCACAAGGTGGGCAGGTTTCAGGTAATAGATAAATGGGGCAATCATAGGGCCTGTGAGGGGGCAGTGAGGCTGCTCGAGTCTTACTGAAGACCTCAGCTAAGTCAGAGTATTTGGGGGAAACTCGGGATAACTCAGGGGGAACTTGGGATACCTCAGGGGGAATTCGGGATAACTCGGGGGGAACTCGGGATAACTCGGGGGGAGTATTGAACAGCTTGGGAACAATCTGTGGCTTTGGAATAGCCATGATGTCCAAGGGGATGGCCTTATTGTGCATGGGGTTTTTTGGCTAAGTTTCAAGGGGAAGAGGATAATGGCAGAGGGTGGCACTCTTGGTTGACTGACCATACATGGTGTCCAAACTGGAGCCAATACATCCCCAGATCAATATAACTAATTTAGACCAATCAATAAGTGGGTTATGGGTGACTAACCAGGGGTGTCCCAGGATTATGGGGATCTTGGGGGAATGAAAAATGTGAAACTGGAGGGTTTCTTGATAATCTCCAATTCTCATTTGGAGTGCTGTGGTGCATTGGTGGATCAGGCCTAAGCCTAGCGGGTTGCCGTCTACTGCTGAGACTTTAAGGGGGATTTGCAGGTGTAGGAGATCAAGGGAAAGATCTTGAGCACACTTGAGGTCCATAAAGTTTTCTTGCTGCACCAGAGTCAATAAAGATCTCCACTTGGTGGGGTTGTTTAAAGGAGATGCCTGCCTGGAGGGTCAAACCAGAGTATATGGGACAGGGAATTACACCTACTCTCGACCCGGGGCCCCTACACTGGAACAAGATCTGACTTTTCCCGACAACTCTGGGCAAGTTGCCTGAAAATGACCCAGCTTCCCACAATAAATGCAGCACCTCTCCCTCATTCGTCAGGTTCTTTCAGAAAGTGGGATCCTAGTAGCCCCTAGTTGCATGGGTTCCTCAGTATCCAGTGTGGGATATACAATATTGTCATGACGGGTCATGACTGTGTCCTGCTCTATCTCTGTCTGCTGCTCCTTAAGGCGGTGGTCCACCCGAATGGCTAAACCAATGAGGGACTCAAGGTCTGATGGGGAGTCTCTGAATGCCAGTTCATCCTTGAGCTTGGAGGACAATGAATTATGGAAGATCGCTCTCAGTGCAGATTTGCCTACGGGTCTACGGTGTGGTTAGCAGTAGTTCTTACTACTTGCGCTAAGTCAGCAAATGGTGGCCCAAGAGCAGAGGAGGAATAAAGTTAGCCAACAACGTGTGAATTCCAAAATAATACAGTCTTTACTGAAGAGAAATTGACAAAAAAGAAGAGACAATATCTCTCTACAGTCAGCGTTGAAAAAGTACAACAAAAATAGAAAAGCCACGCTTCCCAAAATACATACAAAATAAAATAGACACGAGGGTCTCAGAACAACCAAATAAGAACATAGCAAGCTAAAAAATCTTGAGAACAACAAATCTTGAGACACTGGACGAGGCAGCTAGGAGGTAGAGTTCAGGACTCAACACAGAGCAGGATACAAAGCAGTCTTATATAGAGCGAAGGACAGGTGGTGGTGATTAGGCTAATTACTGGGAAGTTTAAAGGAACAAGAGTCACTATAGTCATCTAATGTTGAGGAGTATAGGGCAATATCACTGCACCCCCTGGTGGCTTGGAGGATGTGATAAAGTGCTGAGATATTACCAAAGTCCAATAGACATGCGCTATAGATGAATTGAATAATCTAAATTTGCCGTAGTGTATGAGTGTGAATGAGTGTGTATGGATGTTTCCCAGTACTGCATTGCTGGATAAGTTAGCGGTTCATTCCGCTGTGGCAACCCCTGATGAAGAAAGGGATTAAGCCAAAGGAAAATGAATGAATGAATGAATGACACATTTTTCTGATTTATTTATTGGCATTCACCCAATAAAGAAATCTTTTAATGTATTATTTATGTGACAGTACTTTTAATCCTACTTTTCTATGACACAACAGAAAGAAAGTTCAGTAATTCGTTTTCATGTAAACAGAAATGTAATCTCTTTCAAGGCTATTATGAATGTTTCAATGTACAAAATGTATTGTAATAGTCATTCACTTTGAATACTAAAAATATCAGGCTACTAATGCTACCAGACTGTAGTCAAGTAAGACCTTTAGCAATGATTTAACAACTTACAACCATCAGAGACACAATTGTCCACTCATACAAGGTGTTAAACATCATAAGGGTGATTAAACCATAACAAAATTAGCATTTGAACACAAACTATTAATTTTAAGTATGCTGGATTCTAGGGCTGCACGATATTGTAAAAATCTAACATTGCAATATATTTTTTTATTCTTTGATATACAGTTTTAGATTAGATTAGATTCAACTTTATTGTCATGACACATGTACAAGTACAAGGAAACGAAATGCAGTTTAGGTCTAACCAGGAGTGCAATAGCAGCAAGTGCAGGATACAGGTATAAGTTATAAAGTGCAGTTATAGAAAAATTATGGTGATATTTACAAATGGATGTACTATAAACAATATATACAGGTTGTGTCAGCTATGAACAGAGATTTACAATAGATGGATAAATGTACAGGTTGCTATTAATAATCAGAAGTGTGCAGATAGATAAACATAATTACAAATGTATATGTACAGTGGATGTGTACATAATTTACAAATGTACATGTGCAGTGGGTATGTACAGTTCAAATAAATGAAACAGTGCAATGAATATGTGCAATTTTTAAATGTGCAAATGTTAAGTAGTGCAGTGATTATGATGAGTCTGAGTTATGAGGAGAGGAGAGTGGGGTGTATTAGGGGGGCAAAAAGTCAGTGGGGAGCAGAGTTCAAGAGGGAGACAGCTCTGGGGAAGAAGCTGTTCTTTAGTCTGCTGGTTTTTGTCCGGGGGAGCCTGAAGCGCCTGCCAGAAGGCAGGAGAGAAAACAGTCTGTGAGCAGGGTGAGAGGAATCTTTAAGAATACTGCGTGCTCGGCGCAGACAGTGTTTCCTCTGGATGTCCTCTATGGCTGGCAGTGTGGTCCCTGTGATGCGTTGGGCAGTTTTCACCACCCGCTGCAGTGCCTTACGCTTCGCAACAGAGCAGCTTCCATACCAGACTGTGACACAGTTCGTCAGGATGCTTTCTATTGTGCAGCGGTAGAAGTTCACCAAGACGGCTGATGACAGCTGGTTCTTCTTAAGTTGCCTTAAGAAAAATAGGCGCTGGTGAGCCTTCTTAACCAGGCTGGAGGTGTTGGTGGTCCAGGAAAGGTCCTTGGAGATGTGGGTCCCCAGGAACTTGAAGGATGATACAGGCTCGACGGCCATCTCATTGATGTAGATGGGATCATGTGAGCCTGTTCGTCCCTTCCTGAAGTCCACAATGAGCTCCTTGGTCTTGTCGGTGTTAAGGAGCAGATTATTGTTGGTGCACCACGTGGCCAGATGCTGTATCTCCTCCCTGTAGGCAGTCTCATCATTGTTGCTGATTAGACCAATCACTGTGGTGTCATCTGCAAATTTGATGATGGCGTTGGATCTGTTCACAGGCCTACAGTCGATGGTGAAAAGGGAGTAGAGGAAAGGGCTCAGCACACAGCCCTGTGGTACACCAGTGTTGAGTGTGACGGTGGTGGAGCAAATGTGGTCTGATCTAACATTCTGAGGTCTGTTAGTCAGAAAGTCCATAACCCAGTTACAGAGAGACGTGTCTATATCCAGGTCTCTAAGTTTGATCATTAACTTAGAGGGTATGACAGTGTTGAATGCTGAGCTGAAGTCAACAAACAGCATTCGTGTGTATGTGTTTTTATTGTCCAGGTGTGTGAGTACAGAGTGCAGTGCTATGGAGACTGCATCTTCTGTGCTCCTGTTGCCACGGTAGGCAAACTGATGTGGGTCCAGTGTGGATGGCAGAGAGTCTTTCAGATGTGCCAGGACCAACCGCTCGAAGCACTTCATAATGATGGGTGTGAGTGCTACCGGGCGGTAGTCATTCAGGCATGTTGGGCTGGAGTGTTTCGGCACTGGCACAATAGAGGTGGTTTTAAAGCATGTTGGCACAGCTGCTAGGTTAAGGGACAGGTTGAAAATGTCTGTGAATACCCCAGCGAGCTGTTCTGCACATGCTTTGAGGACACGCCCAGGAATACCGTCTGGTCCAGCAGCCTTACGCACATTGATCCGACTCAGTGCGGTGTAGACTTCTGAGGAGGTGAGTGTAATGGGTGAGTGGTCGGTTGAGGAAGTGATCCTGATGTAGGGTTCATTATTGTCTCTTTCAAAGCGGGCATAAAAGTCATTAAGCTCGTTCAGGAAGGAGACATTTGTGGCTGTGGGTGTGGAATGGCTGGGTTTGTAGTTGCTGATGGCCTGTATGCCCTGCCACATGCGCCGAGGATCAGAGTTGGAAAAGTGCTCCTCTAGCTTTAGCTTGTAGCAGTGCTTGGCCTTTTTGATGCCCCTCTTCAGATTAGCCCTGGAAGTGCTGTAGGCCTGTGCATCCCCTGATCTGAAGGCAGTGTTGCGTGCCTTCAGCAGGAGGCGCACCTCCTTGTTCATCCATGGCTTTTGATTTGGGTATGTGGTGATCTGTTTCTGGGTTGTTACACTGTCAATGGTGGTGTTGATGTATTCCAGAACAGAGGAAGTGTAGCTATTAATGTCTGTGTGAGAGCCACATGTGGCCTGGGAAGCAAACATACTCCAGTCTGTGTGTTGAAACCTGTCCTGGAGTGTGGAGTCTACCCCCGCTGGCCACACTTTGATGGTCCTCACTGATGGCTTCACACGGTTGATGAGGGGTGAGTATCGGGGGGTGAGGAACAAAGAAAGGTGATCTGATTGACCCAGGTGGGGGAGAGGGGTAACAGCATAGGCTTCAGCCATGTTTGTGTATACCTGGTCCAAAGTCTTGTTTCCCCGTGTGTGACAGAAAATGTTTTGATGGAATTTGGGGAGCACTGTCTTTAAGTTTGAGTGATTAAAATCCCCCGCAACAATAAAAGCAGCCTCCGGGTGAGCAGTCTGTTGTTTGCTGATGGCTGCATGAAGTTCATTCATAGCAAGCTTTGGATCAGCATCGGGTGGAATGTAAGCAGCGATTATAAAGGTGGAGGTGAACTCCTGTGGCAGATAAAACGGTCTGCATTTGACCATCAGAAATTCCAGGTTAACAGAGCAATGTCTCCCAACGATGACAGAGTTTGTGCACCACGCTTTGTTAATATAAATGCATAATCCTCCGCCTCGGGTCTTACCGGAGTCATCCGCCGCTCTGTCTGCTCGGAATGTCTGATGCTCAGTTAAAGATACAGCGTTGTCTGGTATCCCGCTGTTTAGCCATGTTTCTGTGAAAATCATGACATTACAGTTCCATAATCTTTTGCTGTGGTTGATGCGCAGTCTAATCTCATCCATTTTGTTCACCAGGGACCGTACATTGGCGAGGAAGATGCTGGGTAAAGAGAGCCGGTGTGGTGTTAGCTTTAGCTTAGCTCTTAGCCCGCCGCGCTTCCCCCGCCTTTGTTTACGTTCGCGGGGGAAGGTCAGAATTATTACAGTTGAGGTCAGAATTATTAGCCCCTCTTAATACTTACTCACCCCCCCCTTTTTAATTTTTTCCCCCAATTTTTGTTTAATAGAGATAATTTTTTTAACACATTTCTAAACATAATAGTTTTAATAACTCTTTTCTATTTATTTTATTTTTGCCATGATTACAGTACATAATATTTGACAAAAAAAATAAAATAAAATGTCAAGACACTTGTGACATTTAAAAGCTCAACTATGATTATTAGGTTAACTAGGCGGGTTAGGGTAATTACGCAAATTATTGTATAACGAGGGTTTGTTCTGTAGATTATCGAAAAAAATAGCTTCAAAGGGGGGCTAATAATTCTGACTTATACTGTATATACTGCGATATGAACACAAGTTCATAATTAATTTTTCTATTTGGTAAGCATTTGGAATTTTAGATTGATTAGGATGATTCTGTAGGGGAGTGCATATGCATAAATTATCAGAAACAAGCATAGATACATTTAATAAAGACAAAGATACAAATTAAATAAACAGCATTTTATTGTTTTTCAAGAAGTCAAACTGTATTTAGGTCTATATTAATTAAATAATCAAATGTAAAATAATACTGCTGTAAAGATGGGTCAGACCGAGTGGGATCCATTTGCAGCATCTTTATTAAGAACAAGGTAAACAGACAAACAGGTGTATGTTCGATAACAGATTAATGTATACAACAACACTCATTCGAAGTTGGATGATAAGCAGATTCGTAGACAGGCAGCAGTAATAGGTAGATCAGGTAACGGGCTATGGTCTGGGCAGGCGGCATAGAATCACAACGGTAACCAGAATAGTGTCGGGGCAGGCGGCAGAGAATCAAAGTTATGCAAAACAGTCCGGGTCGGCAACAAGAATCAGTCAAAGGCAGTAGAAACGCTTAGAATTGAGTGCAGAGCAAAACAAGACGTTGCACTGAGTGATAGGATAGATGGGCTTATATGTGTGTGTGTGCATTGGTTTCAGGTTAACAGTAATCAGCGTACCACGGGGTCTGTTGGGTAATGGCGTTTGTTTCCTTTCAGTCCTACGGCATAATTTGGGTTGGGATGGCGATTATGATCCTTCTGTTCCTTGAAACGTCTGACAGCCCACTGTAGGTGGTGGTGAGCTAGATTCTAAATGGATTCACTTCTTAACAGCCAGTCATTTACCGCTGGGAGTTCAGTGATCTCACCCGGCCAGGGAAAGAGAGGAGGTTAAAATCCAAGAACACACTGAAATGGGGTTAGCCCTGTGGAAGGTTTGCGTAGTGAATTTTGTGCATATTTGGCCCATATTAGATAACGGCTTCAGTCTGCTTGATTGTTGTGGCAATAAGTCCTTAAAAACCAGGACATTTCTTGGTTCAGTCGTTCAGTTTGTCCATTTGATTGTGGATAATAACCTGACGTAAGGCTGATATTGATGTCTAGATTTTAAAAAAAAAATGCTGACCATACTCTTGATGTAAACTGGGGACCTCTATCCAAAACTATATCCTCTGGTAAGCCATAAAACCGAAATACATAATTGCACAGTACTTCAGCGGTTTCCATGGCTGATGGGAGTTTGGGAAGTGGAATTAATCTGCATGCCTTTGATAATCTGTCAATAACTGTTAATATGACTGTGTTACCTTGTGATGGAGGGAGGTTGGTAATGAAAATCCACGGCAATATGAGACCAAGGTTTATTCATATTGCAAGTGGTGCATTCATGGATAAATTTGGTAATGTCTGCTTGCATCGATGGCCACCAGTATATTTATTTTGAACAAATTGTATTGTGCCTGTTATGCCCGGGTGGCCTGAACTGGGGTTTGCGTGGGTTAATTTCAATACCTTGTCTGATGTTTCGTAGAACGAAGGTTTTGTCAGAAGGGCAATTAGGGGGCATTTGTTCACGTGCTTGAGCCTGCAAAATCTTGGTAGAGATGTCCCATTGGACAGGTGCTAGAATAGATTCATTGTTGGGTTCAGACGGTGTATCTTTAAATTGTCATGATAAAGCATCCGCCTTGGTGTTCTTAGAACCGGGGGCGATAGGTTACCGAAATCTAAAAACGGGAGAAAAATAATGCCCATCTTGCCTGTCTAGGGTTTAGTCTCTTTGCTGTGCGGATATATTCAAGGTTCTTATGATCTGTCATTACCGTGAACTTGTGCTTCGATCCCTCCAGCCAGTGTCTCCATTCTTCCAATGCTACTTTCATGGCTAGTAATTCTTGGTTCCCTACATCATAGTTTCGTTCTGCCGAATTGAGTTTACGAGAGAAGTAGGCACATGGATGGAGTACGTTGTTTGAGTCTTGACGTTGTGATAATATGGCATCTATGCCTGTATTAGATTTCTCTGGATCTGGATGTGACAATAGAAGCTGTTGTGAAGCGATCTTTTAAGTGTATGAATGCCAATTCAGTGGCGGTGTTCCACTTTAACTGTTTACCTGATTTCTTGGTCAATGATGTGAGAGGGGCTGCAGTTGTGCAGAAATTTCTTATAAATCGGCGATAGAAGTTAGCAAACCCCAGGAATCGTTGCAGTTCCTTTACAGTGTTGGGCTTAGGCTAGTTTAGTACTGTGTTTACCTTTTGTTCGTCCATGGCCACGCCTTCTTGACTGATGATGTAACCAAGAAAGGAAACTGAGGTTTGATGAAATTGATGAAATCAGTTCTTCCTTAATGTAAGTTTTCATGGATTCAGATTCTGGTTGAGAGAGTGGAAAGATCCTTCCACGAGGGGGAGTGCTGCCGGGCAATAAGTTTAAGGCGCAATCATACTCACAGTGAGGTGGTAGTTGTCTAGCCTTCTGTTCGTTAAATGCCTCATATAAGTCTCGGTATACCATTGGAATTTTTAAATACTGTTCTTGATTAGTTATATTATACTGTATTATACTGTACAATTGCTGCTGGATCGTGGGTGGCGAGGTCTTCTGTAATGATGGGTCAGACAGAGTGGGATCGATTTGCAGCGTCTTTATTAAGAACAAGGTAAACAGACAAATAGAGTTTCAAATACAATTTATTACTTTAATTTTACGTAATTTTAAATGTACTTCAAAAAAACAGGAAAAACACTGTGTAAATAATACAGCAATTTTATTGTATAAAACAGACAAATTGCTGTAATTTGTCATTAATTGTATAGTACATAAAATAACAGTCAAGCTGTTAATTTACAGATATTGTTTGTAATTTTTACAGATTTTTGAATATAATTTAAAATAACAAAAAAATACTGTATAAATAATATAGTATTTTCCCAGTATAAAAAACTAAAATGTCAGTAATTTGTCTTTAATGATAAAGTACCTAAAATGAAAGTCAAACTGTTAATTTAGAGAGATTGTTTGTCATTTTACTAAGTTTTTAATATAATTTGAAATTAATTAAAAAAATACTATGAAAAATTTAGAGATATTTTCTGTAAAAAATTTTTTTACAGTGCAGTATCAAGGATTGGACTTTATTTTCAATGCCTATACACTCAAATTTACTTTTCCTGCTTGTTCAACTTATTTAAATTGAGCTAAATTAACACAAATCTAAGTTAACTTAATTGATTTTTGTTGGGACAACATGAAGGAATTGCATGAAACCCAGTAAGGGCTACACAATATATCGTTTAGCATCAATATCACAATGTGAGCATTCACAATAGTCACATCGTGAGTATATACAGTGTTAAGTCTGGATTACAGTTTATCATTTCACAAGTGTTTTTGAGGCCTGTGACTGCACTGTTAACCTTAATAAGTTGAGACTACTCAAATTACTTGAGAAAAGTGATTCCCTTCATTTTCAATACTTCATTGGAATAATGAGAAATCGACAACTCAATTAATTGAGTTGACCAAATGTGGTCTCCACATTGCATTAACTTAAATGTTTAAGTACAGAAAATGTAAATGTTTATGTACAATACATAAAGAAATAAAAAAATTAACATATATGACATCATCTCAAAACAAATGAGGCTGTGTTTTCACTGCTGTTGCTATTGAAAGAAAAGAGCACAGGACATATTTACATATTCATCAGAACATATTTGCATAATCATCTGTTTGCTAACAGTATACTGCTGCTCAGGTATTTTGAATGTCTTTTCACCTCAATATGAACTTTTCCATGAGTAAATCATTGGCCTTTGGAGTAAAAAAGCTGAAAGAGAGGACGGAATGAGCGAGAGTGAACTCTGGCTTGTTGCCTGTAATGGAATTAGGTGAATGTTAACTATGTTAATTTGGGCCGTGGGAACTAATCAAAGCATTGTGGGTCTATGGCAGCACCCGAGACTGACCTCATGTTGCCACAATAATTAGACTGACTGTATTCACAAACACACACACACGCACGCACGCACGCACGCACGCACGCACGCACGCACGCACCAGGCACGCACACACACACACACACACACACACACACACACACACACACACACTCTGAGGATGACAGCAGAGAATATACTGGAATGAATGTCTATTACTCCACAGAAAGAGTTTGCATGGTAAACTGTATGAGTTTGTGAGTTAAACTGACAGTGAATTGTGTAGCAGCAGCTCCTGTGGAGGTTTCAACTGAGGTGCCTGTTAGCACCTAGACGTTTGATCAGTAAGCAGATTGTAGTTCAGTAAACACACACACAAACACGGACGCAGCTGTGACTTCAGCTGGAGACACGCTGAGACACCCCTCTGTGGTGTGTGTGTTCAGCTGAACTCTGCTGTTCATTACTTTCACTCTGTCTTGAGTTCTGCCTGTATTTTATTCTTCATCTTGCTGTGTCCAATAAGCAGAGATCACTCTCTTTCTTTCTTTCTTTCTTTCTTTCTTTCTTTCTTTCTTTCTTTCT
>CAIGQZ010032024.1:2654163-2667471 GCA_903798205.1 Danio tinwini | reverse complement strand
ACACACACACACACACACACACACACACACACACACACACACACACACACACACACACACTCACACACTCACACACACACACATTTCCCAAAGTCAATAATGTCAGTGCAGTATTGAATGGGACCAGAGTTGACCACATTTTTGAGTTCGCAGAAAACTCCTATTTCAACAATCTCGGAATACGCAGTAACAGTTTCTGTGTACTGGATAGTGTCCGTTCTTGCCGTTTTTGAAGAGTTCATGAGGAGTCAGAAGATAATGGTGGTTCAGCCCGGTGTTGCTCCAGCATACAAAGCTGCAATACAGAGTTTCATTGAAGGTAATTTTAGTATTTATTAATGTAGGGTTTTTCGAATACATTAGTAATTTGGCTTTTTTTTATTACTATCGGTTGAACAGTTTACAATTATTGATTTTGTTAATCTTTGTCCCAGAATTTTTGTTTTTTTTCACAGCTCTCAAGATGATATAATTTAGAAGTCAGTTATGTTCCTGAACATTCTTAAAAATAATATAAATATAGATTTAAGTAAGGCTAAGAAAGTTTTGTAATGAATACAGATGGTAATGGTTCAGATACAAGCTTTTCTTGCTTAGATATTTTTGTCTTTTTTCTAGTCAAATATATCTACAAATTCTTAAATCAAGAAGCATTTTCTAAACTTTTTTTAGGAAATAATATGCCAAAATAAAGTACACTGCAAAAAAATGCTTTTCTTATTTAGATTTTTTATCTTGTTTCTACTCCAAATATCTACAGATTTTTTAATCAAGAAGCATTTTCTAGACAAGCAAAACCTATTGGCTTGTTTTAAGAAATAATATGCCAAAATTAAGTGAGTTTTTCCTTAAAACAAGCTAAATAATTTGCCAATAGGCTAAGCAAAATAATCTTGTTTTTCCTTTCGACATAAGATTATTTTGCTTACCCCCATTGGCAGATAGTTTTGTTTGTTTTAAGGAAAAAAATACCTATTCTTGGCATATTATTTCTTAAAAAAAGACAGTATGCTTTGCTTGTCTAGAAAATGCTTTGTGATTTAAGTATTTTTTTTATATTTAATCTAGAAACAAGATAAAAAAATCTAAGTAAGAAAAGCATTTTTTGCAGTGTAAGTTTTTCCTTAAAACAACACTGTAGAAAAATAAAAAGTTATGTTAACTTAAAAATTTAAAGCAACCTGCTGCAAAGAAATTTGGAGTTTATTATGCTTCAGTGGTTGAAGTTGCACCAATTTATTTATTTTTTTAAGTTGACTGATAAGGCTGTTTTAAGTCAAGTATACTTCATGGAATAATTTGGCACAACTGCAAACAACAGTTTTTTTTTTTTTTTTTTTTTTTTTTGTGGTAAACGCTCAAATGAAGAAATCAAAATTCAAAGTCTCCTAAACTGATTTTTTAAACTTTCATAAAATATTTTGTATTTTAGTAAATTCAACTCTGAGCTCAAAAATATGTTCATCTAACTTACAACTTTAAACTGAGTTAACAATTTGTAAGTTGGATTTTTCCTTTTGACAAAATTATTTTGCTTGCTCCATTGGCAATTTGCTTGTTTAAAGGTCAAGCTCTCTTAATTTTTACATATTGTTTCTTTAAACAAGAGAATATGTGTTGTTTGTCGAGAAAATGCTTCTTGATTTAAGAATTTTTTGATATTTGGACTAGAATCAAGACAAAAATCTAAGTAAGAAAATATATTATTTTTTGCAGTCTAACCGTGACTTGAAAGAATTTGATGAAATGTTTGAGTTGTAATCTTTGATTTGGACTGCAAACTTTTGTTTCTTGGCAGAAATTAGTGCAGTCTGTGAAACATGTGTTTGGATCTCTTATGAAACTTTAGATCAGTGGTTCTCACTTGGTGTAGTTGCAGCCCAAATTATAAGTTGCAGATCTGTTATGAAAGCAGTGCTAAATTCAAATAATATCTTCCAACAATATAAATATGCAAAACAAAGAAGAAATTGATTCCTTGTAATGTTAATACATAATCTATTTTCTTCTACTGCATTTACAAAAGTGTCAGTTTATCTGCAGTATTACAGCATTCCTGTTTGTTAAAGTACAGCTGTTATGCCTTTTCAAATGTTACCTATCACATTTTTTATTTTTTGTAGTGTGCAATTTAGCTGTTTGTGAGTGTAAATGATCTGCAAAGTTGCATGATAAAGGTGCACTTAATGGTAATATTTCAAGTTTTTATTTTAAAGACTCCTTTTCTCATTGTGCTCATAGATTTCCCCCCTCTATATGGGATAATGTATTCAGCAGTACGATAACTCATGAAGAAAGCACTTTCACGAACTAGAGGTCATGACATTCTATAACATTCCATTATAATGAATGAATTGAACAACCGATGAACTTATAAACGAGTAATTAGTATTTGATATATAAAGCGTCTATTGAATGTTCTAATTATGCAGATAATTCTGAAAATGCTAATAAAGCCCATCTAAAAAGTTTCCCTGCAAGGTCAGTCTCCCTCCAAACTTGGCATTTGTTTTGTTTTGTTTTTTCATCCATAATTAAGCTCTGGTCTCTTTTACGAATATTGTTTACTACATTGCAGCTACAGAGGTTGAGGAAATTAGCTTTCTCTACAAGGTTTGGTTTATGTGTGACACAAAGTGTATAGTTGTCAGATGATGCAGTCAGTGTGCATGAATAATTCATACGCATCATATTAGGGCAGGAAGCAGTTGCCAACTGCAGACCTGTTATGCCACTCTTATGCAAGTCCTTTACACATGGCAGTTAAATGAGGGAGACTTTGAATGTTTTATATATAGTACATGCATCAACGAATTGCAAACAACAAATACTTTAATTTATCTAAAGTGACTTAAAATGTAAACGGACAGCTTGGGAGGTTTTTACCTTGTTTTTGATATGTGAAATGCTAGTGTACCAACAACTGTCTACACTGCCTGACAAAAATCTTGTTGCCTATCCAAGTTTTAGGAACAACAAATAATAACTTGACTTATAGTTGATCATTTGGTATCACAATTGGCTTATATGAAAGGCAAAGGCCCATAGACTATGCTTGTTTTATCAAAATAAAATATTGTCATGCCTTGGTTTGTAACTATTAAATGAGGAGAGTAAGGTCTGACTTTGCTTTGACAAAAGTCTTGTCACTTAACAGAAATAATGTACAGTATAGCATATAAAGTCATGCTGCAGTGGAAAAAAAATCATGTTGTGTATGACCCCCATGAGCTTGGAAGACTGTGTCCATACATCTCTGCAATGACTCAAATAACTTATTAATAAAGTCATCTGGAATGCCAAAGAAAGCGTTCTTGTAGGACTTGATGACAGAGGTCATCAAGATTCTTTGAATTCATCTTCAATGCCTCCTCCTTCATCTTACCCCAGACATGCTCAATAATGTTAATGTCTGATGACTGGACTGGCCAATCTTGGAGCACCTTGACCTTATTTGCTTTTCAGGAACTTTGATGTGGAGGCTGAAGTATGAGATGGAGCTCTATCCTGCTAAAGAATTTGTCCTCTCCTGTGGTTTGTAATGTAATGGGCAGCACAAATGTCTTAATACCTCATGCTGTTGATGTTGCCATCCACTTTGTAGATCTCTTGCACACCCCCCTACTGAATGTAACCCCAAACCATGATTTTTCCATTACCAAACTTGACTGATTTCTGTAACAATCTTGAGTCCATGTGGGTTCCAATAGGTCTTCTGCAGTATTTTGTGATGATTGGCATGCAGTTCAA
This sequence comes from Danio tinwini, assembly GCA_903798205.1. Classification (NCBI taxonomy): domain Eukaryota; kingdom Metazoa; phylum Chordata; class Actinopteri; order Cypriniformes; family Danionidae; genus Danio; species Danio tinwini. The sequence goes on along the minus strand of CAIGQZ010032024.1, from coordinate 2,663,721 downwards.
CAGATGATTCATCTAAAAAAAATCTACCTTCTGCCACCTTTCCAAATGATCAACTAGAAGTCACGTTTTTATTTGTTGCTCTCACAATGGGATCAATGACAAGACTTTGTCAGGTAGTTTATTTCTGTGTACCTAGTGAGGTAAATTGAGGAAACACAGCTTTTCTGACAGGCATAGAAAACCTGAAAACCAGAGTTGTGTTAATATCATAGTTTCAGGCAAAATAACCATAACCAATGACATGTTTTCTCAAAAATTTGGGTCACTTCACAATTTTAAACATGACTGTCACACTATATGTATATATTTTCTGATATTTTTGATATTTAGTAGAGCTACAGGATTAATCAAAAATAAAACTGCATACATGATGGAGCAAAATTAGAGAAGCATGATTGTGGTAAATCTCCTCTAAATGCCAGAGGGTGCCCTCATGCCAAAACTCCAAACACACACAAAGAAGAAATCCAGGAAATCACCATATGATTGCATTATAAACAGAAGATTTAACTGCTTTCATTGATTAAGTGTGACTATTAAGCACACAATTATAAAATCATCTAACAGAAGGGTTTATTTCAAACACTTAAAGTTATTGAGATTGGTGTAAAGACTTTATTATATATGCTAGTCATTTCACATGCAGCATTTACTACAGCATTTGAGAAGCTACACAAATAGCTGTCATTATTGTAGAACGATTATCTTGGTGTCATTATCGTCAGATAAAACACATTTTTATTATGAATGCGATTTTGCGTAGCTTGTCAGTGTAATACGACTGTTTATTAAATGCTGCTCCATCTGAAAGCATGTGCTGGAGGTTTACTAGAACCAGCTTTACTGATATAGTATGCATAAACATCACTTTTGAGTAACCTAATATTTAGCAAATGAAACCCTGATTCCCCTTACAACAATGTACTGCACAACTCTTTTGTGATAACTGTGTGGCACTGTGTTATTTTGGATATTTTACCTACCACAGGATTATGTTGTATGCTGTGTAAAATCCCTGTAACATTCTTGCAGCAATGTGTGATATTATTTTTAGACTTCTGCTGTGGTAATTCTGTCATGTCTTGTTTGGCTCATTTGCTGTCTGGTACGTTTACTGCATGTACTGTACTGTTGCAGTATGCCACAGAATTACCACAGGACATCTTTTGGTTATTTCAAGGTCATTCAAGTGAATCAGTTCATCCAAAACAGCTCTGTTTCTGATTCGTAGCAATAGATAACATCAGTTGTCCCATGGAATCAGCTCAGCTGGCTCTCTTTGTAATATATGTTAATTGTAATTTGTAATGTAAATGTATTTATCAACATGAATAAAACAGTAATACATTTATTATGCTATTAACATGCTAGCAAACTCTCATTCATGTATGCTAACAAATTGCTAACCATAGTAAAAGCATGTTAACAATATGCTATTTAATTTAACAACTGGAAGCATGACAATTCACACAACAAGCTAATTAATGTAAAACAAACGTTACCAACATGCTAATTAATGCTCAATATGTAAAATGCTATTTATTCAATAATTTAACAACTGGACAAGCATGACAATTCACACAACAAGCTAACTTATGTAAAACAAACATTATCAACATGCTAATTAATGCTCAATATGTGATGATCAATGATAGAAACATGTTAATTCATGATATCAACATGCTAATACAATTGCTAATTCATACTTTCAATGCAACGTGTTGGTTCATGTTAGAAAAATGCAAGTGACATCCTTAATCGTTTTGAAAACATTTTAGAAATGTACTAACACATGCCAGTAACATGGTAGCAACATGCTAATTTATGCTAAAAACATTGTAGTAACATGTTAATTCATGCTAGAAACATGCCAATTCAGCTTTGTCATCAAATTTAAGTATTTCTAAGTGTTTAATCATCCTTGTTAATGTTATTTAAGTTAAATAATTATAATTCATGTTAGTTAACACACTGTGCATTAACTAATGTTAACAAGCACAAATTTTAGATTTTTATAATGCTTTAGTTAATGTTGAACCATGATTAATAAATGCTTTACAAGATTTTTTATACTTAATGTTAATAAATACAGTAACTAACATTAACTAATGGACCATTATTCTAAAAGGTTATCATTTTATTTTTGTCTATGAACTTTTCTCTTTATTGCATGTGTAAAAAAAAAAAAAATCATTAAAGTGAACCAATTCTATTCAAATCTATTTACATTGATACAATTAATTCAATGCAAGTCTATTTCAGGCCTTTTTTTTACTACATTTTGTATTTTGTCTTAATGGTTGAGTTACATTTATAACTATTCCTGTTGTTTTAATGTACATTTATTTAATATCACTCTAGATTTGATTGTATATTCATAAAAAAACTGTAGCTTTTATTACATCACAAATTACTGCATTTTCGAACATGCTCTCCTAACACCTTTGCCTTAACAACCAACTGAATAAAAAGTCTGACAATTTTTAGCCTGAAATAATTATTTTCGTTGCTATTAATAACCAGTGAGTCTGAGAATGTTGTTTTTGGTCAGTAAATCGATGGCGTAGTGAATAATGCTTTCCTCTGTCAATTGATTCTTTGTTTAATGATGTTTCTTTCTGTCAGTGGAGGCCGTCTCAGAGTTGTCTGTTCAGCAGGAGATCTCATGTTATTCCTAATGCCTCTTTCCTGTCAATCGTCCTGTTTTGCAGCTTGAATAGCTGGCTGTCGAGGGGATTTGATCTCCCGCTGACAGACTGTTTGCTCTGTGAAGAGATTCAAACATCTAAATGGGCATCTGTGGATTTTTTTTAGAGATGCAGGTCACTGAATATGACATAAACTCAATGGGCCTTAAGTGAATGTGTCATTTGCGGTCATCATGCAGAGTTAAGGGCCATATGAGCACTGTCTGTGGATTTAGTGGGGACTATGAGTATTTATGTAATGCTTTTTTATTGCCTGTGTGAAGAGTTTGTAATGAAATGTATAAAAAAAAGTACAGATGTGAACCTGGACCACAAAACCTGTGTATTCAGCTCAGTGTCACTGGAAATATGTGTCTACATTTTTGTGATTACATTGCTTCATTTCAAGTTTCATAAGACAAATCAACTAGTGGGTGATATCTTAATTTTTGCAAATCTAAAATGCGTTACCTAGCGTACATTTTATTATATGTTTCAGATACACGTCCTTCTTACCCGTCTACAAGAAGTTGGATCATGTCATAGAGATCACCTGACCAGCAAACCAGCTTTACCTTGATTTTACATTGTTTTCTTCACCAGACTCTAACCCAAGTGCACTGCATCATTAGTACAACGCACTAAAAAGTGAGCTACTTAGCATATACTGACCACGCCAGAAAAGTTAGATAATATAAATAAGATGCATAAAACAGGGCAGCACGGTGGTGCAGTGAGTAGCACAATCGCCTCACAGCAAGAAGGTCAATGGTTTGGGCCTCGGCTGGGTCAAGTGGCATTTCTGTGTGGAGTTTGCATGTTTTCCCTGTATTAGCGTGGGTTTCCTCTGGGTGCTCTGGTTTCCCCCACAAGTCCAAAAACATTTGGTATAGGTAAATTGAGTAAGTTAAATTGTCCATAGTGTATGTGTGTGAATAAATGTGTATGGATGTTTCCCAGTGATAAGTTGCAGCTAGAAGGGCATCCGCAGTGTAAAATATATGCTGGATAAGTTAACGGTTCATTCTGCTGTGGCGATGCCAGATTAATAAAGGGACTAAGTCGAAAAAAAAATGAATTAATGATAATAAAATATACATATTAATGATAATAAAAGATACATAGAATTCAATTACAAATCATATACACTATTACATTGTTTTGTGGTATTTATTTGGTGCTGTGGAAGATCTGTTTAAAAATAATATTTTATTGATCGATAATAAGTCCTTAATATGAAAAGGAACAAAAGATATTGGTGTCATACTGCCACATAGTGTTCATTTTATCTTAAAACTCCAGTCAAATATAGGTTGAAGTACATGTTTTGCAGATTCACAAATATGTTTGCTGAAGAATACATTTCCATTGAGCTTAATGTTGGGTTGTGAGAATAGCAACCATTCTGTTATGAATGGGTGTACAGCAGAGTTCCAATCACCACTTTATTAGAAGAGTGGTCTAACAGGTATGAGGTCAAACAGAAGCAAACAATAATGACACAAGTAATCCAAGAGAGTAATCCACAAAACAATTGATGATCAGGGCAGGCAGAAAACATGCATAAAACAGAAAAACAGAACAAAGAACAGATAGGTAGTATAGTGTGTTTATCTCTGCCACATATTCTTCTATTATAACAAACCATACAACAATGGAAAGCTTATTTATTCAGCTTTCATATGTATAAATCTCCAGAAATCAACCTGTTTGACAGTTTTTTCCACATTGGAATCCTCCAATTTATTGGAGTTAATCTGGCATCTAATTGTTAACTTTCTTAAATATTTGACAAACTGGCAGCTGATCTTCACTGACCCTGCAAGATTGTAAGGTAATATGAAGTCACTGAAACCCTTTGACAGCAGGTTGACCAGATGAAGACCAAAGGGAGATGCTTTTCAGTGATAGCAAGAGAATCTGATTGTCCCAAATCTGTGATGTCTAGTATATACTGCATATTTACAATACCACTAAACCATTCAAATGGATCCAAAAAGCTGTTCTTTTTTATGAAAGACAAAAATACAGGAGCAATTTTGCGTTTAGGATATCATAGATGTCTTGGCTGAAACAATACTAAGGTTGTACTCACACTAGGCAGGGTTGTCTTGATTTTCCCCTCTCCTCTCCCTATTGGCTCTGACTCACATTGCATTTTTTGCCTTCTGAGCCTGAGCATCATTGATGATGCGACTGTTCAGTTAAACAGAAGAGAAGCGCTCTCGCTCTGTACAATAGAGATTACTTTAGTTATATTGTTTTTTTGGTGATGAATAACTTTAGTTATTCATCACTTTTGATGCTCATAAACGTTTATAAAAGTCATTGTGCTGCACATATTAGGAGGTTTGCTGAAGGGGCAGCTGATGCACAGTGAGAAACCCCTCACTGTACATCAGCTATTTAATACACTATGACAGTTCACATTCATTGAAAAGTAAGAATGATTAATGAATCCATATGAAACAGTCTCTTAAAAGTGACAATGACTACGTTCAGTGATTTCCACTTCCTGCTTTGCTACTGTTCAGACGCTTCTGCCTACTGCTCCGCTCCTTGCACACTTGCTTTTATATTTTATACTCTAATTTTAACTTGAGCCTATCAGCACAGTGCTCAAACAACACAGCTTGAAGATCAACATCGAATCTACAAACTTTCTGGAATACAACTTTACCAACAAGAGAAGAATTATCGTCTAAACAATCCTCCCGCTACCAGCTGCTCACATTCCTGAGACGGGAAAACACGGCCGTGAAAATGGCTCTGAAGCGTATTGATTTAGAATCTCCCTGCTGCACAAACTGCCACAAACTTCTACAAAAGATTGCAGTCCTTGAAACAAAGTTACTTGCGATCCGCCCAGAACTGCCAGATCACGCAGCACCGCTTTATTATGAACCCTCACAGCATACAGCCGGTGAGTCCCATAAAACTACTCCAGCTACTGTTTTGAGTAAAACTGTTGAAAATGAGCGTGATAGCAAATGGCAAAAGCAAGGTGCGAGACCAAAGGGTATTCATAGGGTCAGATCACAAAGATCATACACTGCATTAGCCTCCTCTACCCCAAATACAGCTCGGACTCAAATGCAGCTTCAGAAAATATATGAAGTTCTCAGTAATATGGGTGAATAATCCCCAAATGCAGTTAGACAGAGATTGCATGACTCAGCAGCTAATTCTACACGGAACAGAGGCTCAAGGCCGACTAGACAGCGGCATTCTGCTTCGATCGCAGCCGAGATAAGAACATTGATTGTTGGAGATTCAATAATCAAACATTTTAGAAGCAGAGCAACAATGACATACTGCTTCCCTCATGCAACAGTCTCTGATATAAACAAAGAGCTTGAGAACATATTAAGGAAACATGAAGATGCAAAATGGATTACCATCCATGTGGGGAAGAATGATATTCGGAAGGAACAGTCAGAACTGCTCAAGAAAGATTTCTGTGAGCTCTTGGAAACAGTTGAAAGATTGAAGATTCAGTCATTCATCAGTGGACCACTCCCTGCAAGAGGGACAAATATGTTTTCACGGCTTCTTGGCCTAAATGTATGGCTGCAGAAAACATGTAACAGGAAAGGACTGAATTTTATTGACAACTTCAATCTCTTCTGGAACCAAAGACAACTGTTTACATCAGACAGCCTTCACCCAAACAAACTTGGTGCAAAAGTGCTGAAGGACAATATCTATTTCTCTCTCTATCATCCATTGGCTGTGTGTGCCACTGAACTCAACCCAAATGGCACATACACACACCTAGCAAATGTCCGGATGACCACAGTACTTTTCTGAGTGGACTTGTGGCTGACACATCCCACAAGGACAGCGATAACACCACGCAGACACAACAACCACTGATAACGGACAAACTGCTGTGTGAGCCCTGCACACAGAGTTTAACACAGAGAGACTGTGATGCACTAGAACAACACCAACTCTCAGCACTTATGGATGATCTCCAGGAAAACAGTCAGGTCAACATATGTCAACAGCCAGAAACCCCAGAAACACAGCCTCTGTCACCAGACACATTCTCACTGTCACCTTGCTCGCCTCTCTTGAATTTTTCAAAAAAGCAAGATTTCCGCCAGCCTCACACCCATCTCTGAGCCCACCTCGCCCTACACCAAGGAGAGGCCTCAGGTCTTTGCAACAGCGGCAGGTCCCAAAAAACACCTCATCTTTAGCTGGTGAACTTAAAAGCTGCCATTGATGTGTCCCGGGTGCCTGTTTAGATAACAGTGTCTTTATCAGATGTTTACAGAACAAGCAGGAACCCAGTGTGCCTGTAGCTTTCTCTTCGCAGATATGTGTTGTATTATGTGACAGAAAACCGAAGACGTCTTCAGGCCATATGGCAAATCATTCAAATTTGGTGTCTGTTAAATGTAATTCTGAGACTACTGTAGGGAAAACAGCTAAAACTGTTAAGTTAGCACTTTTAAACATCAGATCACTTAACAATAAGTTACTTTTAGTCAATGATTTTATCAGCACAAATTGCCTTGATTTTATGCTTCTAAATGAAACCTGGCTAGATGACAGTTGTAGCGCAGCAGTTCTGAATGAAACAGCTCCTTTAAACTTAGATTTTTTGAGTATTTGCAGAGCTAATAGGAGAGGTGGAGGCATCGCTGCCCTGTTTAAAGATGTCTATGAGTGTAAACAAGTGTCATTTGGTGACTATTTGTCCTTTGAATATCTGAGTATAGCACTAAAGGGTGCTCTACGCATTTTACTGATCATTATCTACAGACCTCCAAAATATTCTCCAACTTTTATTGATGATTTTAAATGTATGGCTGCAGAATGTTGTCAATATGTTATTAATAGTTACCTCTGAGTTTGACTATTTTACTATTGCTGGGGATTTTAATATTCACATTGATAATCCAGAAATCAATGCTGTAAAATAACTCATGACTGTTTTTAACACTTTTGGTCTGACTCAGCATGTTCAAGGACCCACACACAATTGTGGACACACTCTTGATCTACTTATAACTAAGGGTCTACACATTTCATCGACTGTTGTTAAGGATGTTGCACTATCTGATCATTTCTGTATTTTCTTTGATATATTGATATATTGACCAGCCATTGAAGACAGATCTGTCTCTGTCAGAAAAAGATGCATAAATGAGAACACTAGTGAGCAGTTTATGAAGGCCATATTGCTAGCACCAAGCATATCTGCAGACTCTGTTGATTCTCTCCGTGATTTGTTTAACTCTAAAGTTCAGAATGTCATAGATGACATTGCTCCTGTTAAAGTCAGGAAGAGAACTGGCAGACAGAAAGGACATTGGTCAAGGTCAACATCGGTAAAGATGATGAAAAGACAGTGCAGAAAAGCTGAGCGTATGTGGAGAAAGACGAAACTAGTAGTCAATTATAATATCTATAGCTAGGCAGACTTACTTTTCAACCCTTATAAACAGCAGCTTAAATAATGCTCGTACACTTTTTGCAACGGTAGAGAGACTCACAACCCCCCCCAGTAGGATTCCCAGTGAACTACTCTCGGAAAGTAAATGTAATGAGTTTGCTAATTTCTTTAATGATAAGATCAATAATATCAGAAAGGCAATCAGCTCATCCAATCAGCCAAGTTGTGTCGACATCAGACAAGCTCAACCACAACTTAAGAAATCAGACATTATGTGTGATTTCATGGCAATTAATGGTAAAATCTTAGAGGAGATTGTTCAAATTATGAAAACATCAACCTGCAGTCTTGACACGCTCCCCACATCATTCTTCAAAACGGTGTTTAACTGTTTAGAAATGGATCTCCTAAAAGTGGTAAATGCTTCACTTCTCTCAGGGATTTTTCCAAACTCACTTAAAACTGCAGTTGTTAAACCCCTCTTGAAAAAGAGCAACCTGGATAACACACTACTGAGCAATTACAGACCAATCTCAAATCTCCCTTTCATTGGAAAAATCATTGAAAAAGTTGTTTTCAACCAGATTAACACATTCTTAAACTCCAAGGGGTGTTTAGACAATTTTCAATCTGGTTTCAAAGCACATCACAGTACAGAGAGTGCTCTTATAAAGATAATCAATGATATCCGCCTAAATACACATTCAGGAAAACTAACAGTGCTGGTATTGCTCGATCTCAGTGCGGCATTTGACACTGTCGATCAAAGCATACTTATGGATAGGCTGGAAATCTGGGTTGGGCTGTCTGGGACGGTTCTCAAATGGTTCAGATCTTATCTTGAAGGGAGAGGTTACTATGTCAGTATAGGTGACCATAGGTCAAGGTGGACACCCATGACATGTGGAGTCCCACAAGGCTCAATTCTGGCACCTCTCCTGTTCAACCTTTATATGCTCCCTCTGAGCCAAATAATGAGAAAGAACCAAATCTCCTACCACAGCTATGCTGATGACACTCAAATCTACTAGCCTTACTGCCTAATGACTACAGCCCGGTTGACACCCTCTGCCAATGCATTGATGAAATGAACAGCTGGATGTGCCAAAACTTTCTTCAGTTAAACAAGGAGAAAACTGAAGTCATTGTGTTTGGGAACAGAGATGAGGTTCTCAAGGTGAATGTGTACCTTGGCACTAAGGGTCAAACAACAAAAAATAAGGTCAAGAATCTTGGTGTGACTCTGGAGTCAGATCTGAGTTTCAATAGTCATGTCAAAGCAGTTAGTAAATCAGCATACTATCATCTCAAAAACATTGCAAGAATCAGATGCTTTGTTTCCAGTGAAGACTTAGAGAAACTTGTTCATGCTTTTATCAGCAGCAGGGTAGATTACTGTAATGGCCTCCTCACGGGCCTTCCCAAAAAGACAGTGAGACAGTTGCAGCACATCCAGAATGCTGC
>CAIGQZ010032024.1:2636057-2653763 GCA_903798205.1 Danio tinwini | reverse complement strand
GCCAGGATTCTGACCAGAACCAGGAAATCAGAGCACATCACACCTGGCCTCAGGTCTTTACACTGGCTCCCAGTTACATTCTGAATAGATTTTAAAGTATTTTTAAAGTACAAACCTAATAGAACACTCAGATCTCTAGGATCATATAAACTAGAAATTCCAAGAGTTCAGTCAAAGCAGGGTGAATCGGCTTTCAGCTACTAAGCCCCTCGCTGCTGGAATCAGCTTCCAGAAATGATCAGATGTGCTCCAACATTAGGCACATTCAAATCCAGACTGAAAACACATCTGTTTAGCTGTGCCTTTACTGAATGAGCACTGTGCTACGTCCGACAAATCGCACTATTGTTCTTTTCTTTTTATTCTTTTATAACCCATTTTAACTCATTTTTATCTGTTTTTAATCATTCTTATTATTTGTTTTTTTATTTTCTTACACTTGTCTTTTTATTCTTGTTTATGTAAAGCACTTTGAATTACCACTGTGTATGAAATGTGCTATAATAATAAACTTGACTTGCCTTGCCTTGCATTTACATGGACATCAGTAATCAAATTATTTGCTTTAATCTAATTAAGAGAATAATAAGACTAAGGTGTTTACATGAGTGTTTCATGACCGCGTTTTACATGTTATAGCACATAAATCGATTAACGTCATTGCGCCACCACACTATTCGCATTTCCTCCGGACTTTCATGTAATTTCGGAAGTTTCATTTTTAATTTGTCACTTTAACTGCAGTTTGGCACTTTCACTTTCATTCACGAATATTTCATTCAAGCCTACCGTGACAAACGAGATATTGGATGCAACTATGAACTGCTGAATGAGTTGTTTTAATGGAAGTTCATACCGCATGCTGAATGGAAGTAAAAAACCTCCGCATTTCACGATGCAGGTGTCTGTGGTCTGCACTGACTCGGTAGGTGCACAGAGTGTCACTCAACCGTGCGTGTGTGTGTGTGTGTGTCTTGGTGTGTGTGTGTGTGTGTGTGTGTGTGTGTGTGTGTGTGTGTGTGTGTGTGTGTGGACTACCCTGTCACAAAAAGTGGCTTAAAGTCCTACATGATGGTAATAGTTTGATTAAGGTGTTTACATCAATTAAGTATCTTAATTTGATACTGCACTTCAGTAATGCGACTAAAATTGGCATATTGCACGTCTTAATTTGATTTCTCTTTAGTTCGATTATGACCTTAATCTGATTAAATTAATAAAAAATTGCTGTTTACATGGTAGACTCTTAATCAGAGTATTGTCTTAATCGCATTAAAATCAAATTATTGGTTTCCGTGTAAACGTAGTCAATGTCTTCAGTTTCTCGCTCAGGCACTCTTTGCACTCAACTGAAGCCTAACCAAACCATGCTCTGTCACACCTCTTTCAACCAGGCCCGAGCCAGCCAACTAAACTATGCCTGGGCCTGATTCGGAGCACTCTCACTTGTCAAATGAACTGGGAAATGTAGTTCAAACATGCCTGGGCATGGTTCAGATAGCCTAGTATGAGTATACCCTAAATGTAAGCTCACAAATAGACAAAAGTAGACAGACTTCACATGTGTGGTCATTCATCCCTGTGTATTTAATGACTAGTGCATTTTTAGACTATTGTTTGACATCCGTTAGATTTTCAGTAGCATACTAAATTTAGCCATTTTTAGCCAAGATCTCAATGTTTGGATGTCTATTAGATTTAATATAAATACACACAAACACACAAGGTTGCTGGGACAGGATAATGTGGATGGCCAATTGGTTTAACACTGCAGGAATTGTTCAACTCTAAAATATCCTATGCATTTTTTTCTGCCATTTTATTGAAGAGAAAACATTTAGATGACCCCAAAGTTCGAAGTTTAAAGCAGCCTTACCTCATTTTGTCTTAGAGGTTCAGTGAAACTTCCAAAGTTAACCATGTTACGTCAACTTTGTGTCGGATAAATGCTAAATCTAGTAATTTATTCCAGAACCAAATTGAATGTGTGCTTGAGAATCACCATTTACATAAGCTGAACCCTTGTTGGACCTGAAATTGTCTATGCTTGCCTTTGTGGAACAGAAGAGTTTCTTGAATTGAAGAAGGAGAGAGAGAGAGAGAGAGAGAGAGAGAGAGAGAGAGAGAGAGAGAGAGGAGAAGAGAGAGAGAGGTTCACCCTTTCAGCCAAGACTGAAGCTAGTTTGTATGGATGAAGGCCGACAACATATTCTTTAAAAACAACTTTATATTTTTACCGTGTTTTTTCTTGACATGATTGAACTGCTCTCTAAAGCTGGGTCAAGATGGAATAATTTCATGCTTCATTTCTGGGGTTCAAGATAGTGCCTGCAGGACTTCCCTTCAGTAAATACTCCATAACCACACGCTGAACTTCCACCACTAGCTGGAAGACATGCTGATATGAAAAAAAGTGTTACATATTGAAAAGGTAATCTCTGGGACGTTTTCTATTAACTCATGGTTATATTTGACAATTTCATGTTAAATGCAGTTTAGGGAGCAAAGGTTGAAAATGAGGACGTTTATACTTTGAACAATTTTGAAAGTTTGTGACATTCATCATGGTCTTCAATGGCAAAAATATACATAAATAATTTTTTTACATATACTATTCTGAAGTTTGACTTGTATTTAATAGAAGTAACAGTAAATATATACTTAGTACACTGTATGTGTGAACATACCTGGCAATAAGGCTCTTTCTGATTCTGATTCTGTAATTACAAATTTAAGTGGATTGGACAATTAAGTTGTCCCAAAAAAGGGACAACTTTGTTTCACATCATTTTAAATAAGTCATTTGAACAAACAGCTAGCATAATTTTTTGAGTGTACCATAGTTTCCACGCTTTAAAATAGCAATTAATAAAAAATTTGGAAGAGTAAAAAAAATCCAACTGTTTATTTTTTTGATTGGGCTTAGTCGTACAAGACATACAATGTTAATTCTAACAAAAATAAACTTAAGAAACGTTAAATGAAGGTTTTTTTTTTTCAATTCAGTCAACAATAATGTTAGCTAAAGTTAATGGTCTTATAAACAAATCCAGCCACTATTATATATATTTTAAAGTGGGAGTAAAGTTTTGGCTTCCTAAAAAAATAATTAAAACTGAGGTTTGAAGAGATAAATTTGAGTCAACAGTTGCCTAATTTAGTCTAACAAAATGTCACAGTATCAATTTATGTTGATGGTTCTTATTGCACATTTTGTTGACTAATTGTTGCATTGCAACTACATGCCAATTGCTTATTATTTGAGTATTAGTAGACTGTCTAATATCTGCTGATAATGCTCCTTCAACAGACATTTAATTGACTATAAGAAACTTTGCAAGTGCATGTCAACTTACACTAACCCTATCCCCAACCTAACAATCTACTTATAATCTAATGATAACTAGATGGCATGTAGATGCAATGTAACTTAAATTCAACAAAATGTGTTAAAGGGACCATCAAAATAAAGTGATACCAATGTCACAGCTATTTTCAATGGTAATCAATCAACCAATCAACTTTATTTATAGCACCTTGTTACAACTAGGGAACTGCCCAAAGTGCTTTACAGCATAAAAAAAAATTACACATTTAAACACAATCTAAACAAGTATGTCAATAAAACAGTTTTGCACTTTTTTTGCACAGGATTGTGCGACTGGAGACTGAAGTAATGCATCTGAAAAGTCTGCTTTACCATCATAGTATTATATTAAATATCTGAAAAACAATTACAACATTGCTGTTTAACTCAATTTGTTTATACATTAAATTATGACTTTAGTGTTTCACTATAAAAATATAAAATATATTTAATATAAAAATATAATAAATGAGTAAATGAGTACACCCTCTTTGAAAATGTATATTTTCCTCCATTTCTCATTAAATACAGACTATCTATTTTAGTACATTTAAACAAAACAGTTATAGTCAATCAAATACTTTAAGAGTGTGCTCACCTAACATCTTTAGGAATAGAAAGACAATACATTCTAATTCATGAGGTGTGGCAAACAAATTACAAACTACACAGCTTTACCTATATTTATTATTTTTATGGTTTAATTTTTTTTATTTTATCTTTGTTACATTTTATTTAACATATTAATTGGGGTGCATTTTTTTGCACCATTATCTTAAATTATTTTGTTAGATTAGTTTTAGTTTCGGTTTTAGTACTGACTAATTTAATGCATACACAACTACTTTATTGTATAATGTCCTATAAAAGTATTAATTTAAAAGAGAGATCTGTAAGAAGTTTATTCATTTATGCTGTGCACTGTATAAAATCTATAAAATAATACATGTTATTTTATTGATTATATATAGTGCATAGCATAAATTAATAAACCTCTTACACATCTCTCTTTTAAATTAACACATTTTACAGGATGCTATACAATAAGATAGTTGTGCATGAATTAGATTATAAACAATTATATCAATTTGTGATATTAAAGAATGAGTGATTATTAGAGCTGTGTAATTTGGGGAAAATATCTAATTGCAATATTTTTGACAGATATTGTGATTTGATTACTGATTTAATTTTGTGGTCAAGATTCAGCTCAATATCTGTATCATAGCTTCTTACTGCTAAAATGCAGTCAGTGTTAGTTAAAAAAAGAAACTGAAAATATTTTAACTTACTCCAACCAACTTAACTTTTATTCAAATTTGTTTTTAAATATTCAGAAATTAAACTCATTTTTTTCTAGAGCAAACACATGAAATTACCTTACCTTTATGTAAACAAGTTCAACTCAAATTAGGGAGATAATGTAGCTTTTTATACAAACCAAAAATATTTATAATTTATACATTTACATTTATATTCAATATTGCTGCCTTTTTCGATTAGCTAATTGCAACATTTCAAATAGCGATTGCGATTCAATTTAATTAATTGCACAGCCCTAGTGATTATGTCCTGTCCAAACATTTATTGGAAGAAAAGATCATTTGTTGGGGTAAATTTTTGATTTCAGTCCAACACATTAGTAAGTGCCAATTTTGAATCATGTAAGGTATTTGAAGTGAAGTTGTCTTCTGTAAAGTTTCTTGGGCTCATAAGATTAGTTGTAGTTTTTGGAAAGGAACAAGTTTTTTTTTTTTTCTAAATGTGTGGTAGTAATCTTGGGCTTTGACTCAGTGTGACCTTCCCACAAGCCACACCAAACCACAGAGTAATTGACTGCTAATGACTGTTAAAAAAAGCAAGGAAATGTCACATGAAGTTTGAAAACTTTGATGATTAATTTTTTACAGTGGTGGCAGGAGAAGATCTAAGCCATTCCATCAATCACATCAGGCAGGAAAGTCACTCTTTCTTCAGGGTTCAGAGCATTTGCCATTAGATCCTTTCTCTCTCTTTGCATTTCCATAACTGTTTTTGTCCCTGTTTCCATCTCTCTCTCTCTATGGCCCCGTTTACACTAATACATTTTAGTTTTAAAATGGCGTTTTTAGAATGAAAACGATCTGCGTCCACACTACCGTTTCACCCAGCATTTCTGAACAGCTCTCCGTCTACATCAAAATGGTGAAAATCAAACTTGTGATGTCTGAACTCACAAGGAGAGGATATAAGACTGAACTGTGTGAAGGCTACTTAACATTTAGGACAAAGCCCCAATCAGATAGGCGAACGTCTGCAGCCCCTCCTCCGTTGTCTACGGTGGCCGGGAAGTGCAAAACAATATCACAAAGTGTGAAACACTTTTACAAAGCTCGGGACAAATTTACATTTTGAAAAACATTTTTACATCACATTTTTACTCTTTTATCATAAAATACAATGACATAGAAATAACTATTTTACCAAGGACGAAACAAATTAAAAAGTAAAAAAAAATATTTAAGAGAAAAATTAACAAGACACAAAACACTTTTACCAGTCCCAAAACTAATTTACAATTACAGATTCTTACAGAAAGGGAATGTACCACATACCGGAAGTGACGTGTAATGTACCGCACACCGGAAAATATCAGTTCGCGTGACTTTGTAGATACAGGTTAATATGAGTCTACAACTATAAAAATCATGGTTTGACCAAGTGTGATAAAACATAATTTTGTCATTTAGAGCTATTCTGAGAAAATATCAGTGTGAGAGTTTGTAAAAAACATGTAAACGCAAGTACATAAAATCAATCAAAGCACACCATATGTTGACTGATAAAGATATAATTTATTGACAATATTTACACTAATACGTTTTAGTTTTAAAACGCATAAGTTTTGCTACGGTTACGCCATCCATCTACACTTCACCAGAGTTTTCGAGCCCCGAAAACAGAGTATTTTGGAAATGATGAAAAGGCCATTTTCATTTTAAAACGATGCTGCTCCGTCTCAGTGTGAATGGTGGAAAACGTGTGAAAATGAAATCGCAGTCAGTACACACAAATTTGATGAGAGCAGGAATATATTAGATTGGTCATAGATTAAATGATCAATGGATACCTGCAGAAGAATTGGCAGTTAGAACTGGAAAATTTTCAGTTCGAATGGTACAAAAACTGATAGAAAAAATCTAAAATTATGTTTCTGCTTTGACACAACAAGAGGAAACATCTGATAATGTCTTCCCTAAGATTAGAATAACTGTGGATGTTGGGCACTGGAAAGACGTGAAAGGAAGGTTGGATTCTTTTAAGACACCTGAACTTGGCCTTTCTAATGCTATTTCTAAGAAAGCTCTTTATGGTATATGTGTTAAATTTTCAAATATAAGAGTTCTAAAAGACCTTCCAAGTGGACTGATTTACTTGAGGCGGGTTCTTCTCCAAAAGGATGTTGGAGATCTCTATATAAGAAACCTATTGAAAAAAGAAGTGGAGATCTACAGTGGAAGATTTCACATTGCATGATAGCAACGAATAGGTTTAAAGCACATGTAGATCCTTTGCAAGGTGAAGAATGTTTATTCTGTGGCATTTCAGTTTTTCATGTTTTTATTGGTTGCACAAGGTTAAAGGCAATTTTAAATTTATTATGTGAGTTGAGTCATAACTTTGGTTTTATTTTTACAAAAAACTTTTTTTTTTTCTTGGACCAAAATATAGTGCTCTAAATAAGAATAAAATAGTGTTAATACATTTCTTGTTTGGAAAAGCTAAAATGGCCATTTGGCTAACAAGAAAGAATAAAGCAATGCTTAGTGGATGCACTGATCCCTTACAAATTTTAAGGCTCTGGTTAAAAGTAGGTTAATGCTGGAGTATAAGTGCTGGAGGATAGGTGGGGAAGAGTGATTTCTATTGTCTACTAAATATTGTATTTCTTATCTGTATCTTTTTTTCCTTCTTTGATGTAAATATTTAGTTTCTTTTGATTAGTTATTCAGTTCAATTTTGGATTTATTGTTTCAAGTTAATTAAAGAGTGAGAGAATGGCGTCGTTCGCGGATGAGCGAACGCCATCTCTTTCACTTCGCCACGGTGTTAAGTGCATGACAGAGCAAGGAGTTAAGGTGGAATGTGTGCTACTAGCCATGGGAGAACAAATTGGCTGTTAAAATATAGTTTTAGAGTCTAGGATGAACAAAGCCGTTGTTGTTTTTCTTAAGGAAGAACACGTTGTCGCGCAGCTTATTGAGAGTGGTGTAGTGATTAGTGGGAGTTTTTGTCCCATTCTACCTTTAGTTGCGGTAACGTCTAAGGTAATAATTTCGAATGTGCCACCGTTCATCCCCGATGAACTTATTGAGCAGGAGCTCATTATGTTCGTAAAATTAGCGAGCCTGATAAGAGTTATATCACTTGGATGTAAAAATCCAGAACTGAAGCATGTGATGTTGTTTCGACGAGAAGTCGATGTTTCTAAATGAACCAATGTTGGACATATCCTTTCGGGTAATGAATAAGGGTAAGTCGTTTATGATTTATGCTTCTACTGCTGGATTGAAATGTTTTGAATGTGGTGACAATGGTCATAAACAGTTTTCTTGTCCACAAAGTTCAAAGAAACATAAACGATGACAATAGGGATGTAAATGAGCTGGAGGGAGAGATTATTATGTTACAAGAAACTCATTCTAATAAGGCAAATGAAATCGATTTGGGTCTGTGGTGGAA
Source organism: Danio tinwini (assembly GCA_903798205.1). Taxonomy (NCBI): domain Eukaryota; kingdom Metazoa; phylum Chordata; class Actinopteri; order Cypriniformes; family Danionidae; genus Danio; species Danio tinwini. Next base: position 2,645,674 of record CAIGQZ010032024.1, on the reverse strand, counting down.
AGGGAGGTACATACTCAGTCATGGTTCAAGTTTAAGTGCTGGTGTTGCGGTTCTTTTTTCAAAATTTTTAAATGTTGACATTTTAAAAATTAAAGAAGTGGTAGCTGGAAGGGTATTATTTGTCCATGCACAAGTTGAAGGAAAGGAATTTTTATTTATTAATGTTTTTGCACCAAATGTTTGTTCTGAAAGAAGTGAATTATTCTTAAATATAAACAGTCAGATTTCCAAACATGATAACAGTGTTTATATAATCATGGCTGCAGATTGTAAACTGTGCTGAAAATGTTAAAGTTGACAGAAACAATGAAGAACCTCATTTTCAGTCAGGATATGTACTTTCTAAAGTAATTAAAGAGTATAGTTTAATCGATGTTTGGAGAATTAGGAACGAAGAGATAAAGCAATATACATGGGTTAAAGTAACTAATACTGAAATTAAGGGGGCTGGATTAGACGCTGCTATTGTTCCTAGTGTTTTCTCAGACCATTATATGGTAACTATAGATATAAATAAGAAAACAACATCTATAACGCAATATTATTGGCATTTTAATAAAAAAATATTATATAATACGTTATTTTGTGAGAGTTTTACACATCTTTGGGAAAAATTGAGATTAGAGAAAGTTAATTATGAAACTAAATATCAGTGGTGGGAAGTTGGTCAGGTGCATATAAAATAGTTTTGCCGGAGTTATGAAGCTCAAATTTCTTTTAAAGTAGGAGATGCGGTAAAAAATATTGCAATGTGAAAAAGGGAAATAGAAAAAAAATGATGTTAGACAATGCAGAAGGAACTGATAAAAGTGAAAAAATACATAAGAAGGAGCAAGAGTTGAAACAAATTTTACAAGAACAAGTCAAAAATGCTTTTATAAGAACACGGTTTTGCACTGTTAAGGATACGGATGCATCTAGTGCCTATTTTTTTAAACTGGAAAGAAAGGTGTTTCAACACAATCATATGCTTCATTTAAGATATCCAAATGGAAAAATTACAGACAATCCAAATGAAATGAAAAAATTGTAGTTGATTTTTATTCTGAACTGTTTAGTGTTGAGCAGTGTGATGAAGAATGTGCCATGGACCTCTTTAAAGAACTTCCTAAGTTACAAACTAAACAAAGAGAAAACTTGGACAGTTATAGCAGTTTGCAAGACCTTGCAGATGCGTTACAACAACTTTCATTAGGACATTCGCCTGGAATTGATGGAATAACTACCGTTTTTTATTATCATTTTTGGAACATTTTGGAACAAGATTTTTATGGTTGCAAAAGAGTGTTTCAAAAAATGGACTTCTTCCAAGTAGCTGCTGAAGAGCAGTTTTGTCTCTTTTACCAAAAAAAGGGGATTTGGCTTTTTTAAAGAACTGGAGACCTGTTGCACTGTTGTGCACTGATAACAACATTTTTGCAAAAAGTTTAGCAAATAGGTTAAAATGTTATTTGGAGATAATTATTCATAGTGATCAGACATATTGTGTACCTGAACGATCTAATATGGACAATACTTTTCTTTCGAGAGAATTGATTGATTTGAGTTTTAAAAAAAATATTAATATGGGGCTTTTAGCATTAGATCAGGAAAAAGCTTTTGATTGGGTTGACCAAAATTACCTTTTTAGTGTTTTGAGTTGTTTTGGTTTGGGCGAAAAGTTCATTCTTGGATAAAACTGTTTCTGTGCAGAGTAGGGAACTAATGAAGCACAAATACTTTGTTACTGTACTTAAGTAGTTTTTTCGTGTATCAGTACTTTACTCCACTACTTATTTTTTTGACAACTTTTTACTTTTACTTCTTACATTTTTACACAAATATCTGTACTTTCAACTTCTTACATTTTTTAAACCACAGTCGTTACTTTCGTTTTCATGTGTTTGGTGGAGCGATCTATATCATGTCTTGTCATTGCACAATAATATGAGCTCATTTTTGATGCAATCAATCTATTTTTCCTCATTGCGCACCTGCATGCTGCAGCGCACGCTGCGCGGCTTCTTCAAGGCTATCGCGCACCGTACATGACCTAGTTCATGAATATTGCTATGAGAAAGTCTAGGATTACAATGCAGTGAAAGAGGGAGTCGGTGAATTTAACATGACTGATGCTGCGCTGTTTACACGGTAATAAGACAACTTTTGCTCAATCGGATCACAGGTAAACGAGACACATTCCAGTCAAAAACTTGCTGTTTAAATGCTCAAGCCTTCAGTCCACATCCGATCATACTGCATGGGCTTTCTCTGGTCTTTCAATCTAATACCGCGAAAATAGGGCTTTTTTGTAAAGATTAGTACATTTAGCACTAAAACAATCAAATACTTTATAAAAAAAATGTATGCATTGCAGTTTATTTCCTTTATTTCTGATGAGTTCATATTTCCTAATACAGAATTCATGCTGTTTTTCAGTTTTTATTGATTTTTTTATTGACTATATTATTTTACATATAGGCATATACTGTTGTCTTCAATTAATAATTTTTTAACAAATATTTTACAACAACAAAGGTAACTATACAGGGCAATTTATGTGTATGTTACCTGTCTTACCTGTGTACGTTGCTTTTAGCATAGAATAATGTATTACAGTTTTTCTCAGTCACTTTGGCACATTTCTCAGATCAGAACTGAAATGTGTAAAACAGTAGGTCTAAGTGCATTTCTCAAAACAACACGTATAAATAGCAAAAAACTATGGATTACATGCAAAAGCCAGTCTCCTGCTCAAAACCCTTCAGTTCATCTCTCAAAACTAAATTTCTGTGTCAATGAACATGTCAGTGGCGTCAGAATGACATGTCCTTGTGTCATTGTATATGAATAAGACTCAAATTATTTAGTAGTCATGTTGTCAATAACAGTGTACTCTGGAGGGCTGTTCTGGTGTAAACTATGGCAATATTTTAGCTGTTTGTTCTGTAATTAATTGCCAGATCATGCCATTCTGGAACAGAAAGCAAAAGAGAGCACTGCATAGCACAAAGAATACACAAAAATAAAAATGTGAACAAAGGGCAACCTCCTTTTAGACCTTCATTAGAAAAAGTCAAGATTCATCTGGGAGTAATGTAAAAAAATGCATTATGACTAAATATTAAGACAACTTGTTCAGGCATTCGAACGATTAAATGTTGTGGGGGTGAGTCTATTCAACAGAGATAAAAATAATACATGTTGATCAACATGATATAAGCAACTGATAACATAGGAAACATCAGAGAATTGCACATAATCATTTGCATGGATAAACAAAAGCATTTGCAACTTGTTCATAAAGAGAAACTGCTTTTCTGATGTGCACAAGTGACACAATGATGATCTAAAGATTGAACAGGGAGTTTTGAGAATTTCAATTCTGATCTGAGAAATGGATGAAAGTGACTGAGAAAAACTGTAACAGAATTAATGTTTATTCATTAAATAAAATAACCACAATATCTTAAAAAAAAACACTGAAATAGCGGGTTATATATGAGAGCTACTCTTTGAAGAGAATAAGCAGCTTTAGCCTAATGCAAAAAAAAATTGTTTGCAGTCATGTCTGATAAGAATTTATTTTAGCAAAAGAAAAAAATCTATATATTTTGGACAAAATTCAGTGTAAAATGTAAGACCTTATTTATAAAGATAGACAGAGTGTATCAACATGAATGTCAGCTGTTGTTTTTGATCTAACAGCGCCAAAACTACATGCTGAACACTGTGAGTTTGCGTCAGGATGATTACCTACCTATAGGTACTCACTCGGTATCCTTCAGCTTCGTCCCTGATTTATCAGGGGTTGCCTCAGCAGAATGAACCGTTAATTATTCCAGCATTTGTTTTACGCAGCGGATACCCTTCCAGCTGCATCCCAGTACTGGGAAACACCCATACATATTCACATTCTCACACACACACACACACATATAAACTACTGCAAATTTAGTTAAATTATTATTCGCCTATACCGCATGTTTTTGGGACTGTGGTTGAAATTAGTACTTTTTACTTTTTTACTTTTGTACATTTTTCAGGTAGTACTTCTTTATTTTTACTTAGGTACAAAAGTGTAGTCAGTACTTCTACTTTTACCAGAGTCGTTTTAAACATGAGTATCTGTACTTCTACTTAAGTAAAGGATGTGTGTACTTTAACCATCTCTGTTTCTGTGTTAGTGAAGGTGGGAGGAGGGTTAAGTGCCTCAATCCTGTGAGAAGGGGAATCAGGCAAGGATGTCCACTCTCTGGCCAATTATATAGCATTGCTTTTGAACTGCTTTTAAGAAGAATACGACAAAAGGCTTTTTAATACCTAACTATATAAATTGTGATAAGATTGTGTTATCTGCTTATGCTGATGATATAACAATTTTTAATCATGAAGAAGATGATGTTAATAATCTAACAAAAAATATGAAAAGGCTTTTACTGCAATAGTTAATTGGAATAAAAGTAAAGCATATGCAGTAGGTCGATGGATGAATAAAAAGCTTCCAGATCTACCAGGAGGATTAAAATGGGGAAGAGAAGGTCAAAAATGTAGGTGTGTTTTTAGGTTCTTCTAGTTATCAGGATAAAAATTGGGAGGGACTGCTGGAGAAGGTGGTGGCCCGATTGTCTAGATGGAAATCGCTATTACCACAAATGTCCTACAAGGGGAGAGGTTTGATAATTAACAATCTGGTAGCGTCTACATTATGGCATAGGATGATGGTGGTTGAACCACCAGAGGAGTTGGCGGTGTCTATACAAAAGAAACTAGTAGATTTTTCTGAACTGGTCAGCATTGGATTTGTGCTGAACAACTGTATTTGCCTAATTGTGAAGGAGAGCAAGGATTGATAGACATCATGAGTAAAATTCAATCTTTCAGACTGGTTTCAGTCCAAAAACTTTTGTGTAAAAGCAAGTTGTCATGGATTCATACTGCTTGTGCAATCTTGAGAACAGTAAAAGGGTTGAATTATGGTCTGCATCTTTTCTGGATACAAACTAATGAGATTGATTTTACAGGGATTATATAATTTTCTAAATCAGTAATACAAGCATGGAACAAAACCTTCAAGATTAAAATAATATTTGGCATCCCTAAATACTGGGTGTTGGAAGAACCCCTCTTTAATAATCCAGTGGTTCATGGCACATTGATATCTTCAAGGAGTGTACAGAAGAATATGATTAAAAGGAATTGTACAAAGTTAAAACATCTGGTCACTGTGGATGGATGGAAGTCGGTGGAGGACGGTGGGTTTTACAGGTTTGAGATCCCATCGTGTAGCTACATGATTCTTAGAGGAAACATGCTCTTTTTTGCCTGGACAGTATAGAGCGCTTTTACAAAAAGAAGATTCGAGTGAAGAAGTTAAAACTCCCCCTCTGGTGGTATCTTTGAATTGTGAATTTGGTGTGATTTGGTGTGAATTATTCTCTTTTTCCAAGAGACTGGAATTTCTAAAACATGGACGGTTGATGGAATCTCCAAAAATGTTATATACATCTTATGTGTTAAGAATGCTCACGAGGACATACTAAAAGGACAGCTATCGAAATGGACTAAAAGGTTTAGACTTAATTTCCCTTTGAGAGATCAGTGGAGGTCCTTGTATAAGTCTCCTCTTGAGAAAAGAACTGGAGATCTGCAGTAGAGATTGTTCATGGGGCGATAGCTACGAACAGACATGTGTCTCATCTTAATCCAGCAGTAAGGTGGGAGTGTGTTTTTTGTGGTAAGGAAGAGAATGTAGAACGTTTGTTTTTAGGTTGTATACGGCTGGAAGACATTTTTTATGTTTTAGAGGTTTTGTTGAAACCTTCTCTGAATGTACAGTGAGGGAAATAAGTATTTAATCACACTGTGATTTTTCTAAATCTCCTATATAGAAATCATGGAGGGGTCTGGAATTTTCTGCATAACTGCAATTCAACTTTGAGAGACAGAATCTAAAAAAAAATCAGGAAATCACATTATATAATTAAAAAAAAAATTGTAAATTACTGTATCAAATAAATTTGTTGACTTGAGTCAAGCATTTTAAATATATTGTACAGAAGCCTTTGTTAACAATTACAGAGGTCAAAGGGTTCCTGTAGTTCTTCACCAGGTTTGCATACACTGAAGGAGGGATTTTGCCCAACTGTTTGCATACACTGAAGGAGGGATTTTGCCCAACTTCTCTAGATCTGTCAGGTTTCAGGGCTGTCGCTGTAAACAACATGGAGTTTCAGCTCCCTCCAAAGATTTTCTATTGGATTTAGATCTGGAGACTGGCTAGACCACTCCAAAACCTTGTTATGCTTCTTACGAAGCCACTCCTTTGTTTTCCTGGCTGTGTGCTTTGGGTCATTGTCATGCTGGAAGACCCAGCCACGACCATCTTTAATGCTCTGACTGAGGAAAGGAGGTTTTTGCCCAAAATCTCACAATACATGACCATGTTCATCCTCTCCTTAATACAGTGCAGTCATTCTGTCCCCTGTGCAGAAAAAACACCCCAGAGCATGATGCTTCCAGCCCATGCTTCACTGTAGGTATGGTATTATTCGGATGATACACATCATTCTTCTTCCTCCAAATTCGGAGAATAGAGTTAAGACCAAAACGTTTTACTTTGGTCTCATCTGACCACAGGACTTTCTCCCATGAATACTCTGGACCATCCAGATGGTCCCTGGCAAACTTCAGATGGGTCTTGACATGGGCTAACTTAAGCAGGGGAACCTTCCGTGTGATGCATGGTTTTAAAACATGACATCTTACTGTATTACTGATAGTACCCTTGAAAACGGTGGTCCTAGCTCTCTTCACAGCATTGATCAGCTCCTCCCGCATAATTCTGGACTGATTCTAGACCATTCTTGGCATCATTGATACCCCTCGAGGAGAGATCTTCCGTGGGGCCCCAGTCTGAAGGACATTGACAGTCATCATTAGCCTCTTCCATTTTCTGACAATTGCTCCAACAGTTGCTCTTTCTTGGCAATTGCCTCGTAGCAGTTTCAGCTTTATGAAAGTCTACAATTTTATCTCTTGTGTCTTTTGACAGCTCTTTGGTTTTGGCCATGTTGCTACTTAGACTTTTGACTGATTGTAGGGTCCACAGGTGTCTTTATGACAGCTAGTGACCTCAAACAAGTGCTACTCAGAAATTTTGTCAAAAACTTATTTGACACAGTAATTTATAAATAAATTGTTAAAAAGTCATACAATGTCATTTCTGCATTTTTATTTTTAGATTCTGTCTCTCACAGTGGAATTGCACCTATACTGAAAATTCTAGACCCCTCCATGATTTCTAAGTAGGAGAGCTTGAAAAATCACAGTGTGATTAAATACTTATTTCCCTCACTGTATTTTTTATAAGGGGAGTAAAGTACAGAATGTCAAAAAATATCATATTTACTCTTTTAAATTGTGTTGTCGGTACAGAAAAATTATTCATTTAGAAAACTAGAAAAAAATTGAATATTAGGAACTGGTTGAATAAATCCAGTGGTAATGTTGAAAGATTTAATCACAAATAGATTGAAAATAGAATTTACCTTATATGAATTGGAAGGACATCTAATAACATTTGAAGAAAAGTGTTGTACTTAATTTATAAAAAATAAAAAAGAATAAAAACAGTAATGAAATATGTTGTGAATGAATTTTCATTATGGATTCATAATGTTTTGCTAAAAACTTGTATTTAATAAAGCTGTTTTAAACCTCTCTCTCTCTCTTTCTCTCTCTCTCTCTCTCTCTCTCTCTCTCTCTCTCTCTCTCTCTCTCTCTCTCTCTCTCTCTCTCTCTCTCTCTCTCTCTCTCTCTCACACACCTAATTTCCAGTTTAAAGTGGGAGAGGTATTGCAGTGAGGGAAATCTATGCACTTTTTTACTTTTTTTTCACTTTTTCCTTGAGTGATATTGATTGATATATATATTTACTGTAGACGTGAGTTTGAGAGTAAGTTTTGACTAAATTGCTGAGAAGTTTTTAACTGAGTGGCGAGTGAAGGGATGGCGTCGCACGTGGATATCACTCCGTCACCGTGCATCGCTCAAGCTGGAGTAACAGTGAAAGATGTTGCTGAAAGTAGCTCAACGAGTTGGACATGACAATATCGTTTCGGCGTCCAGGATAAATAAGGCCATGGTAGTATTTTTGAAGGAGGAGCAGATGGTCAATTGGTTGGTAGAAAGCGGAATAATGGTAAGTGGAGCTTTTATTATAGTTCAACCGTTTCAAAAGTAACCATTTCAAATGTGCCACCTTTTATTCCTGATGCAAGAGGAATCAAGATGATACCGCTTGGCTGTAAACACGAATCCCTGAAGCATGTTTTATCATTCAGACAGCAGGTGCTTATGTTTTTGAATGAGCCAACGTTAAATGTGTCTTTCCGTTGCGTGTATGAAGGAAAATTGTACATGCTATATGCGAGTACGGGGGAAATAAGGTGTTTTGACTGCGGCTTATGATGATGATGATGCTTTGTCTGACATTTCAGATTTATCAAATTTATCACAGATGGGTTTTGATGAGTCTTATTCATTAGAAGAAATTGATGAATTCTTGGATGAAACGTTTGGTAGAGTAGTTGAGGTAAAAGATTACTTTGCTGATCTGAATAAGTTTGAATGGTCTGTTTTGCATTGGATGAAAAAGGTTGGAGAGGACAAACTAAATAAGCAGAAACGGTTTCAATTGAGAAAGTTTATTACAAGAATTAGGAAGGGAAAATCTCTTAAAAAAAAGGAAATTTAAGTAATCTTGGCTTAGGATGAGTAAAGCACTATGGGTGAATCTTTCTCTTTTTTTCTTACTATATATCTTTTTCCTTTTCTGGTATCCTGTTATGGAGGCTGTCAGAGTAGGATCCTTAAATATAAATGGGGGAAGAGATAGGGTTAAAAGATAAATGGTTTTGGAATTTATAAAATTAAATGAAGTAAAAATTTTCTTTTTACAAGAAACACATTCTGATACAAATGATGAAGCTGATTGGTATAGATGGTGGGAAGGAGAATGTATTTTAAGTCATGGAACAAATTTTAGTATGGGTGTTGCAATTATTTTCTCTAAGTCATTAGATATAAATATTTTAATGACAAAAGAAATAGAAAAATGTAGAGTTTTATTAGTTCTGGCAGAAATTAGAAATATTAAATTCCTTTTTGTTAACGTTTATGCCCCAAATATAGGAGCAAATCGTGAAATAACATTTAGAAAATTAGATGAGGCAATTAAAGAAATGGATGATGGAAATATATGTATTGTAATAGGAGGTGACTGGAACTGCACAACTATTTTTTTATTGAATAGAAACGGAGAAGAGACCTATTCAAAATCTAGTAAATTACTTCTAGACATTGTAAATAGACTGAGTTTAGTAGATGTATGGAGAAGTAAAAACACATTAGTAAAGCAATATACCTGGGTAAAGATAATAGATTCATTTGTGACAGGAGCTAGATTGGATAGGTTATATGTAAGAAAAACAGAAATGAACAGAGTTATTAATGCCAATATTTTTCCAAATGCTTTTTCAGACCATCATATGGTGACATTAGATTACAATATAGTAAAGGGTTCAAAGACAAAATTTTATTGGCATTTTAATGTAAAATTATTACAGGATAAAGAT
>CAIGQZ010032024.1:2604363-2623886 GCA_903798205.1 Danio tinwini | reverse complement strand
AGAGAGAGAGAGAGAGAGAGAGAGAGAGAGAGAGAGAGAGAGAGATACAAGCAGATACAGGAAGTGTTTCACTGAACCTTAACGATTCCTTTTCCCTTCACCCCATGATTAAACTTTGAACTTGACCTGTGGATGGTTTTGGTAGGTGGAAACACTTTTGTTTTAGCTGTCAGCATCCACTAGCTGATTTTTTTTCCCCAGAGTTTCCTGTTTTCCCACAGTCGCTTTTGTAGTAATGCGGCTAACACAGAGGCAGCGGCAACTGCAGCACTGTTTGAAACACAATGGGCTCTGGCTCTTCACGCAATGAGATTCTGCGCTGAGAGCAGCTTAGCTCGACAAACAAAAGTTTATTCAAGCTGTGTAGGGCTACTTGAGTCCTTTGTGAGTTTCTGTGAATGGCCGTTAATGTATTATTTACAGTCTTTCCTCACTTTTGATCTCTCGCTCCACCTTTCTTTTCCTCTCTGACTTGCGCTCTTGTTTTTTAATCTCTTATGTGCTGATATGCGCTGGTATCATCTTTTACCCTTCATTAAATATTTTGTACTCGCCAAGTGCTCTCCGTAGCACTAATCACATTAGCTATGCTGGAAAAAGGCTTACATAAGAAAGCCAACTGGGAGAGGTAGATACAGAAAGAGAGAGAGAGATAGAAAGAGGGTAGAAGAAGGACAGAGAAAGCAAAAGAGAGACCAATGACCTTTACAAGCACATCTGTGGTTCTTTATTTACAGCTGGGGGTTTGGGGTAAAGCAGGTAAATACATGAACAATGGAAAAAGGAAAAGGAAAGTTCAGACTCTTTCTTCCCACATGACAAAATAAACTCACAGGAAGTGAGAAAACAGCAGTTCAGAAAGCATCTGATAGTGACCTCGGTATGTTTACACATTTGTGTTATTTTACACACAATGAGAATAAAAATGCTTGCAACATTGGAAAAATTATAAAATTAAAACCAAAAATATAAATTTTTCCAGTTTGTTAACTAAATACATGTCGCAGATCTGATTTGGAAAGAATTATCCAACAATATCTCATGGCAATTCTGAACTTTTTGATTTATTGGCCAATTCGTTAGATTTTTTTATGCTCTCATTTATGCAACTTAGTACACTTAGCTCAACCCCCAGTGATGGTTGGAGGGTTGAACTATGTATGAATTGAAGAATTAGCCACTATACTGAAAAAAACCTAAAAAATTGTTACATTTTTGTTTGTGAGATCAGGCTGGAATTATCCAACTCTCGATTTTTTATTTTTATCAAAGTAGAAGAAATGTTCTGTTGTTACTTAAATACAGTGTTGTATTAATCTATTTCGATGCTAAACCGAGACATTTTAATAACAGCATGTCTGAATCAAATTTTGCTATTTTAAGGATGGAAAAATACACGCTGCCCCCGACACATAGTCTAGCAGAGTTGTGCTTATTCTCTTAATGAGTTATGGATGTGTTTTGAGCATAACGTACATTAAACCAATCAGAGTCTTCTCTCCTTCCATTTAGAGGAGTCAGTTGTGTTGCGCCGTGACACTTTTGCTATTTATATCGCGGACTTTGTAAAATAGGCAACAAATCGTGCCAAACACATATTGCGCCTTATTGAACTGGGTGTATGATAGAGCCCATTGCTTTGCATGGCTTCAGATTGATGTCTTATTTAGCATACAGCAACAGTATACATAGAAAAATAATAATAAAATAAAGGCTTTGATACTTTTGCAAGTCATGAAATGCCTCAAAAACAAAAATAAAATTGCTTTAGGATTAAGGTTCCCCTAACCCTACCCCTCACAGTGACATCACTAGCTCCATTGAGTGCATTGTGTCTGACATTGCATTACTGAGATATGAAATCTCAGCTTGCATTATCATGGCTGCATCCAGATACCATTGAGCTCAGGAAATTCACTAATAATGGAATCAACTATTGTGTATATATCGATTCAGGTATCATTTGCTATTTTAATCAGAAACCTATCGTCTCATCTATAACGTAATATATAAATCAAAATAATCCCAACTGAAACAAACAAACAAACAAACAAACAAACAAACAAACAAGAAGGCTAGACATTTTGAAAGAAGCCATAATTGTTTTAGCACTTTGGTGGACACAAAGTCTTATTTAAGCATTGTTTTACACTTAGAAACGACTTGGAATTTGCCAAAATTAGCATTGTAGCAGTGCAATTATTCGATTTCCATTGCAAAAATGTTTACTTTAAATGGAATTATTTGTTTTCATTTATTTTCCTTCGGCTTAGTCCCTTACTTATAAGGGGTCGACACAGCAGAATGAACCGCCAACTATTATGGCATATGTTTAACGCAGCGGATACTCTTCTAACCGCAACCCAGTACTGGGAAACACTCATACACTTTTACATTCACACACATACACTACGGCCAATTTAGTTAATCAAATTCCCCTATAGCGCATATCTTTGGACTGTGGGGGAAACCAGAGCACCCAAAGGAAACCCACACGAACACGTGGAGAAAAGAAATGCTAACTGTCCCAGCCGGGACTTGAACCAGAGACTTTCTTGCTGTGTTAACCTCTGAGCCACCGTGCAGCCCCTTAAATAGAATTACTCACTGCTAAATAACCATTTTAATTCCAGGATGACTTTAATGATGTTGTGTGACAACTGTTTGAAATATTTATTGTTACATAGTGTGTATGCTGCTTCATGATCCTCTATAGTATGTAGCTTTACATAGATAGCTTTGCATTGGAGAATACTTTGCATGCATGGAGGAGTCTGGATATGATAATTATGTTGTGGCATTGCAAACAGACACTGACATACTGATGTGCTATATTAGCATTTTCACACACACACACACACACACACGCGCACGCATGCACGCACGCATGCACACATGCACACACGCATGCATGCACGCACACCCACACACACAATCACAATGCTTCTGGACTGCTGAGTGTGTGAGTCTTTGACCCAACACATCTTACCTGTATCTGCCGGGGTTTAAGATTTGCCCTCTGTGGCTTCTTAGCGGGAGAATTAATGTCTGATCCTCTTTTTTCTTTTTGGGACTTTAAGCTCAGGTTTGCTGATTAAGCTTTTTGGAGTGCTGGGCACCCTTGAATCACACAAGTGTGACGTGTGGGATTAAAGAAGAAATAATAGCTATTGAGCTCCTTGGGGTCCAGGATTTAGGATTTAGGATTTGGGAGAATAGCTTTTCCTTCAAATCAATGTCCATTTACTCACAGCTCATTGATTTGTGACCAGGATTACATTTCAGGACAGAACCTACAGAGCCTGAGATTGTGTTTAGCTTTGCATGACTACAGAATTTGACTAATTTGCAAGTAAAATATTTGTTTGTGTACACTATCATATAGTGATATCATCATATATCATATATCACACTTTTTTTAACCATATCATTGTAAAGTACTTGAATCAACCTGAGGTGCTTTTTCAAAAACCATCGTTAGCCAACTAAGGTCGCAAGTTTCATCGTTACAAACATAGTTCATTGATTTGGCGTTTACTCAAATCCATCGTTCCAATAAACATTCGCAAACTGCGTCGCAAACTTGTATGCTTGCAACTAGACCGCTATAGCTGCAGTTAGAAGCTTAGTTCCTGGCTGTGTTCTATTCCCAGTTATCCCCCTATGCCCTATTCATTTTGAACATTCCAATATTCAAACTTGAAATAATCTAAAAACAAACATTAAAGTCATCTCTCTTAGGTGTAATTTACTTTCAAAGTATTTTTACAGTTCAGTTTTAGCGATCTGCACCTTGAAATCATTTATGCCATTTTGAATGCAGCCGTGGCTCATGACAAAAGACAATAGCGCAATTTACATTACGTCTCCAAAGCTTGTGAAAACAAAATATATAGCAGACGTTAATGGTTTTAATTTATAGTAGGCTATTTGTTAAGAAATTAAATAAAATAAATTAAAATAAAATAGATACATTATAATTTAATAATAATAGTAATATTAATAATGGGCAGCACAGTGGTGCAGTGGATAGCACAATCACCTCACAGCAAGAAAGTTGTTGGTTCGAGCCCGGCTGGGTCAGTTTGCATGTTCTCCCTGCGTTCGCGTGGATTTCCTCTGGGTGCTCCGGTTTCCCGCACAGTCCATAGGTAAAGAGTATTTACCAATTTACAATAGTATAGGTAAATTGGGTAAGCTAAATTGTTCGTAGTGTATGAGTGTGAATGAGTATGTGGATGTTTCCCAGAGATGGGTTGCGCCTGGAAGGCCATCCGCTCCATAAAATTGTGCTGGATAAGTTGGCCGTGCATTCCGCTGTGGCGACCCCGGATTAATAAAGGGACTAAGCCAACAAGAAAATGAATGAATGAATGATAATAATAATAAAAAAATAATAATACTTATTATTATTATTATTATTATTATTATTATTATTATTATTATTATTATTATTAATAATAATATTATTAATAATAATATTATTAATAATATTATTATTAAGTAGGACTGTTTTTCATTTCTTAATAAATGGCCTACTGTAAATTACAACCATTAACTTTTTATATGATTTATATATGAGATTAGAATACGTGTTACTAAGTGATTTTATGTTTTAGAATAAAATATGGAATATATTTGTAAAGAAAACATAGACTCTATATGTGCCGTTTACATATATTTCAATTAATATAGAAAAATGAGAGCCTGTTTTTACAAAAACTAATATTGGATTTTTTTAAGTGTGTGTGCATGTAAAACAATATAATTTGCACAAAAATGTATGAGGTTTTTCTCTAAAGAAGTTGTTACTCCATCCCATTTAGAGCGTCATTATGGCCGATTTACATTATAACTAATGTGGTTCAAACAATGGATGTGCAACAGAAAAACTATGGTTTTGGGAAATACTTGTCATTTACGTTGTGTATTGGGAAACGCATCTCTGTTGTGGTAATTCTTTTGTTGACATGGTAATAAAAAAAACTTGTAATATAAATAAATGGCCCAATACTGTTATTGTATATTACATGAATACACCACAGTTTACTGTAGTTAAAACTAAAGTATAGTAAAGTATTTACCTTTAGTCATTTAGCCTTCAAATGTGCAAAAACTGCTGCAAGTGTCGGTTAAAGTGTCAGAGAGATGAAATTGTGTGTATTCTACAGGTGGTTTGCCAAGCCCACTCACCTGTGTGAGGCATACTCGGAATTGTAGTTTAAACTTTAACATACAAATAACTATAGTATTGATGAGGGCTGTGAAAAATAATTGTTTGTTGTGTTCTATTTGTTTCTGAATTTTGGTATGGATCACAATAAAGCTGAAAAAAACGTTTGGATATAAATAGTAACAATTAAGCGGTCACAGGAATGTTTTGCTGACAAAAAAATGTCATGCAAATAATTGAGATGAAGGATTTGTCTGTTTTGCTCATGTCACTAACAGATACACTTCAGTGATAATTATATGAAGTGACTTTGTGGAAAGCATAAGGACTTCTATTTTTATATATGATTTCATATTTTTAGGCAATCTGAGTAAGTTAGCAACTGACAAGGTCAAGAAGAGCTGAAGTTGCATTTACACTAGTGCATTTTAATTTAAAAGCAGCATTTTAGAATGTAAACACTCCTCGTCCAGACTGTCGTTTTTACTACATTTTAGAAAAAGTGGTGTCTGTCCACACTATATAGCCTAAATAGCATGATACATTACATATCGATTCACGCTCACTGCACTCAAAAAATATTTTTGCTGCTTGTTCAAACTACTTATTTAACATGAGCTAAAACAACACAATTCTTGAGATTTTTTGGGGGGAACGTAATTGTTTTATGTTCAATCCACTTAAATTTGTTATGTTAACTCAAGCAATTTGCATGGAACCCTGAATTAAAGTGTGGGCATGCTTATTTTTCTGGCAACTGTAGTTACAAACTACTGTTTGTACTTACAAACTACCCTAAATGGTCATATGAGAGGAGCTTGACAAATCGAGGTGCAATCCGCAATAGTTCAGAAGACCAAGTAGAGCGCTATTGTGGATAGCCATCTGCTTTATTTTTTATTTTTTTATATCAAAATTGTAATTTTAACATTGATTTTCCATGGGGCGTCACAGTGGCTCTGTGGTAAGCACTGTCGCCTCACAGCAAGAAGGTTGCTAGTCCGAGTCCTGGCTGGGTCAGTTGGCATTTCTGTGTGGAGTTTGCATGTTCTCCCCGTGTTTGTGTGGGTTTCCTCCAAGTGCTCCGGTTTCCCCCACAGTCCAAAGACATGCGGTAATAGGTGAATTGAATAAACTAAATTGGCCGTAGTGTATGTGTGTGAATGCATTAATGTATAGGTGTTTCCCAGTGCTGGGTTGCAGCTGGAAGGGCATCTGCTGCGTAAAACATATGCTGGATAAGTTGGTGGTTTATTCCGCTGTGATGACCCCTGATAACTAAAGAAACTAAGCCAAAACGAAAGTGAATGAATGAACATAAAACATTTAAGTTGTCCCCCAAAAATCTCAAGAATTGTGTTGTTTTAGCTCATTTAAACAAGTAATTTAAACAAAAACCTAAAAACTTTTTGATTTACATTTCAGTCAGTTTTATTTAGCTTTATATAAAAATACACTGATAGGCCTTTGGACAAAGACTGCATAAAAATTTTTGTGTCAGTTGGACAAATGATTAATTTCATTAAAGTTTTAATTTATTGGATTTAAACGAAATAACTAACTCATAATAGATAAGTTAAAAAAAGTATATATTTCACTTTCTTTGAACCTTACACAGACCTGTCCAATTGGAATATATCATGCAAAACTCAATCAAAAAGCATTAATCAAAGCTGATAAATCAAAAGCATAAATCAAACGGATTAATTGGGAAAACTGCACTGCAAAAAATGCTTTATCTTGTTTCTACTCCACACATATAAAAAAAAATCTTAAATCTAGCATCATTTTCTAGATAAGTAAAAAATATTGTCTTGTGTATTGCCAAAATTATGTGAGCAAGCAAAATAATCTGCCAATGCAGTAGACAATATACTAGTGTTTTTCCCTTTGATATAAGATAATTTTGTTTACCTAACTGGCTGATTATTTTGCTTGTTTAAAGTAAAAATTAAGTTTAATATTGGCATATTATTTATTAGTTTTTCTCAGTTGCTTTGGTGCATTTCTCACAACCCTATTTACATTGCACAACAGTTAATGCATTTCTCAAAACAATTGGTCAATTGTGCACATCAGAGTAGCAGTTTCTCATTCCTTCCAACAAATTGCAAATGCTTGTAGACATGCATCAAATGCTTTCATACAACTCTCTGCTGTTTTATAACATTATCATTTGCTTATGTCATGTTAGTCAAAATTAACTAAACTTGTAAACACTGAATAATCATTCCATATAAAACTAATAGTGCTCATACCATTACTTAAGTAAATCATTACATACAAAATGTTGAACTAATTGTCAAAAACTGTCAAGCAAATTTTATAAAAAATGTTAACATCTTTGTTTCCCCCTAAAAAATCTTCTAAATTGGACCATTTCATGAATGATTTACAGACCCATGTATGTTGGTTCAGTTCCAATATGTACTGTACTATTGTTTACAATTGTACATGTACGGCTCTACCCAAAGGAAGTTTATGTTTGTTGTAAATAAGGGTGTATGTTTTTTTTTTTTGCACAATGCTGTAAATAAATTAGATTTGCAAAGAGCATATGCAGTAAAAATGTGAAAGATTCATATTCAGTGTCTTGTACTCAGATACCTCCCTAAATGCAGTGATGTCTAACTTTACTGTAGTTTTCAAATGGCTGTGCAAATAGTATAAAGTGCTGTCTTGAGCATTTTCAGGAAGTGTCACCAAAATCTGACTTTTTTGCACTGGAAAAAATGTACAGAGTAAACTGTCATAATGAAAACATGAAAAAGCCATTTGACTATCTTGTTCATAAACAATGGCGTCAAGACTTTTCATCTTGATGACACTGACACATTGACATGAATACTTGCTTTTGAAGAATGAGCTATCCATTTTGAGCAAGTGACACTTTTGCAGGTTATCAACTAGGTTTTGCAGTTTGTACTAATGGTTCTGAGAAATGCAGTAACTTTTGTGCAGTGTTGTGAAAAATCACATCAATCAAAACAAGACAATAGGTTTTGCTTGTCTAGAAAATTATTTTTGATTTAAGACTTTTTAGATATTTGGACATGAAACAAGACAAAAAATCTAAAGATGAAAAGCATTTTTTGTAGTGTGACTTTGATATTTTGTTATGGGTGGACATACAAATGAAGTCAGAATCATTAGCCCTCATGAATTGTATATTTCCCCCAAAAAAATTACAAGAGGGCTAATAAATTTGACTTTACTGTATATGGACAAGAAAACATAATTTGTGTGTATTCCTGTACCAGTGACAGTGGTGGTGTGTGTTTTGTCATAGGTGGCTGTGTCTTGATGGTCTCTCTCTCTCTGTCCTCCTCAGCTGCATCCAGCTTCAGCTTCTGCCGGGCTGCGCTGGAGCACACAGTCTCAGCAGAGGAGCTTAACTATCAGCTGCCACGCAGAGCCGGAGGAAATCTGACCTGGCATGAAGGACATGAGCAGAGGGTGACCAGGAGGACCGTCAAACTGCTCCAGCAGCCCGGCACTGAGGGAATACAGGTACATCATCACTGTCACTGTCTCTCACACTGACTGAAGGAGATGTATACTGGTGCTGTATGTTAACAGAGACAGTGACATATTTGTTCATTCATTTATTTTCCTTCGGTTTAGTCCCTTTTTTATCAGGGGTGACCAACTGCCAACCACTAAGTGCTAACCACTAAGCCATCATGCCACCCTCAGAGTAACATATTATTATTTAAAAAATTTATAATAACAATAATAATTGAACACATTTTAGTGATCTTTAAAAAAATTTTCTTCTTAGTAGTGTTACTGTCGGCTCATAAACTGCAACAAAAAGGAGAACCAGACACAACCATAACAGTCAAAGTAACATTTATTTTGACATAACAGTAACATAAATAATATAAGGTAGATGAAAAGAAACTTTCATGAAAGGAAAAAACAAATACTATGACAATGTTGTCAATAAGTTAATGGTTACAGGTTTCCAGCTTTCTTCAAAATATGCTCTTTTGTGTTCAACAGAAGGAAAAAAAAAAAGACAAACCGGTTTGGAAAAGGTAAAGGTTGAGTGAATGATAACAACTTTCATTTTTGGGCAAAACTATCCATTTAAAAATAAAAATTTAACAAATTTGTTTGTTTCAAAGGGAGATGCTAATAGTCTAATCCTATTCAATGATTTATGTTTAGCTAATAGTTTAGCCCCCCCTTCAGCAGACTCGGAGATTGGCTGAGTGTATTAAGTTGTGGTAAAACATACCAGCTATATCAAGTACTGTATGTTGTTAACATGAACTGTACATTTAAAATAAAAAATTTAATCTGGAAAACAAAAGCAAAATCACACTTCTTCAAAAACTCAAATAAGCTACAGTATGTACAATTTTAATATTAAGTCATTTGTCTTACTTTCTTTACTGGCTTATTACTTTACATTTAATAGGTTATTTTAAACATCAAACATCCATTATGTTTGATTGTTACATTTGCGCATGCTTGTTTTACACCAAGCTAATAGGAGTCTGTCTTCTGCTGTCGCTATAATGCACTAGTAGTTACCCTTTTAAGAAACGCACAGTCGGAGCGACGTCTTGAAAAAGACACGCTGCACAACTATGTTGCTCGTTTAGAAGATTCGCAACAATACATACCGCTTTGGAGGACCGGACTTAAAGAACGCCAGGCAAGGGAGAAACCCAGCTCGACCGTCTGCCGCTGCGTGTCACACACTCTGGACCAGGAGATCGCTCTCTTTCACTCTCTGTCTGAAACTCAGCTGGATAAAACCTTCATCGACTCTCTCATAAGGCTGTTGAGGTCTCTGAAGCGAAAAAGGATGCTTTGGCTTTGCTCGCACTGTGCTCTTATAGCCAAATTAAATGCAACGAGCATCAGCCGTGCAAGCTAAAGCTGCCAACTCATTGGCATTTCATTGGCCCATTTACATATTCTTTCAGATGATTGGATTTCTGAATGAAATCCCCATAGTGGAAGTTTTTCCACATAGCATTGAATTTCCCCTACCAAAGGGAACCCGATTGCTTCTTCATGAGCCATTGGGGTACAAGTGATTTCAAGTGTTTCTGTAGTAAATAACTGGCACAGCTTCTGCTCTCGCTCTGCAAAGCTGTGGTTTGCTAATTAAATGAAAAACGAGCTGAAAACAGAGAGGCAGAAGTCTCATGCCGCCGTTTCCATATCAAAATTCAAGAAGACTAAAGGCGATCATTTAGTAGTTTAGAGTTCATGAGCAAATCGCAAAACTTTTAAGTGGTCTAAATAGAAATATAGGAGGGCTAAAGTGTTGCCCATGCTGTTCTATAAATTTACCTGAATGTTTCAGTGAGAAATCAATCAGTTAACTTGTCATGGTCTTCAAAAAGCTCACAAAATTTTCTTACAGCTGCTGCGCTCATCAGGGGGCAGGAATGAGGCAAGTTAAACAAAAATTAACCAACTGCAACAAATTAAGATGAGAGTAAATAAAAAAAAAACATTTGGTATACAGTTAAAGGGGACAAGAATACATGTAATTTTGCGAAGCCTAATCAGGTTTTATATCGCACCGACTGCTCCCGCCTTATATTCAGCCTTTGTTCACCTGCTGTTCGCCCGTTTTCACCCGACCCGACCATTCCCGCAAAATTTAGATCTGGTTTTCAAAATCTCAGTACCAAAAGAGAAAGATAACAGATAAAAGTGTGATGATTTTGTGATGATACATGAGTGCTGCGTGGTGTGCGGTGAGGTTTGTTGCTGGTGAGGCACTGATTCTTTCAAAGTCCGATTTACAGACATATCCACTCAATTTATTTGCCAACTACCGATTGTGTTTCATATAATTTCAGCATTATTTCTTTACATGTAGCAGGTACATATTCGGCCACAGAAGAATATATAGCAATTAAAGGGCCTCTATGGTGAAAAATCTACTTTTCAAGCTGTTTGGACAGACATATGTGTAGGTATAGTGTATAGACCGTCATATTGGGGTGATTTAAACACACCAAGTCCTTTTTTTTTATTCAATTTAACAACATAAAAATGGTGGACCAATTAGAGCGGTTTTGAGACCGACCACAACTTGACATAGGAGAGCGGTCCCCCCGCTCACCGAATTGATTGACAGCTGCATAATAACATGTCTCCGTAGTAACGTTTATAATCCTTTCAACAAGACAGGACGTGCGCAAAGCAACCGTAAATAAAATGTCTGTTCAGTTTGCTAGGATCATCAATCATCATCAAATGTGATCAAAAGTGAGTTTTACAACTTTAACATCTTTTAGAACAGTGCATGTGTGTAATCAATTACAGAGATTTATTTCAGCTTTACTTTATCAACTTCATTTACTTCATAAATAATCTGATGGGTGTTTTGAGCTGAAATTTACAGACACATTCTGGGGACACAAAAGACTTATATTAAATCTGGAAAAAGTGGTAACATAGGTGCCCTTTAAATAGGCCTCCCAAAAAACACTTAGCTGGACGTTACAGAGTCCAGTCTAACCACGTCGGATTCTCTCTCTCTCTCTCTCTCTCTTGCATGCTGGGAAGTCAGAGCGTGGTGTGGGTGTGAGAGCGGCTTGTTTGAATCTCTAAAACGTTTTTTTTCTTTTACCTTTGAATCTTTTTCTTTGCTTTTTTTTCCTATCACAATTTAGTTAATTATTAATTTTCACTTAAAAAAATAAAAATAAAAAAAAATGCCGTGAAGGTTTGTAGTTTAGAAAACCATGGCGTCTCCCTCGGGAGAAGAAACGCCGGGTTTCTCTATAAAAAATGGGTGTAAAGTTTTATCTGATCAGCCTTTTGCGATAGAAGATGTACTTCTATCTATGGGTGAGATTGTTGGACATGGAAAAATAGTTTCAGCTTCTCGAATGAACAAGGCTGTTGTAGTTTTTCTTAAAGAAGAAAGACTAGTAAACAGGCTTGTTGAAAGCAGAGTTGTAGTTGATGAAACATTGTTGTCAGTTGCGCCTCTCCGTGCACCGGCCACTAAAGTGGTAATTTCGAACGTTCCTCCTTTCATCTCAAACGACGACATTATAAGAGAACTAAGTCGATTTGGTAGGTTTGCTAGTTCTATTAAAATGGTCCCACTTGGATGTAAAAACGTCACATTGAAGCATGTCATGTCTTTTCGAAGACAAGTCTTAATGTTTTTAAATGCACCCTCTAAGTCTTTGGAAGTTTCTTTTCGCATACAACACGGTGACAATTCGTACATGATTTTTGCAACAACGGATAGTATGCGCTGCTTTGAATGCGGTGATTTGGGACACAAAAAATTATCTTGTCCGCACAAAAAACAGAGCGAGGTTGAAATGAATACTGAAGAGAAAGTGGATCGTAGCGAAAACGGTGAAAACACGGCTGAGACAAAAAAGCACAAAACGGCGAATGATATGGCGAATCCATTGATAAAACAAACGTGTGGCACTGAAAAAAAAAATCCGGAGGCATTTGTTTCTACATGTGAAACTTCTCATCTTGATAAGAATATCCAGGAAGCTTCATCTGAGAACACTATATCAGAAAACAGTTCAAAGTTTGAGGTGAGTGCTTTTAATTCATCCAAGTGTAACGGTGATATGAATGCGAGTTCAGAGTTTTCTGTAACGGATGAAGTATGTGGAGCTGGAGATGTGAGTGCTGGTAGAGGTTTACAGTCTGTGGTGTTAGAGGATGAGGATCAGATGGATGATTATGAAACATGCTCCGAGATTTCTGAGATTGATTGTAGTCAGCTTTTGAATGATGTTTATTCTGTTGAGGAACTGAACGATTTTCTGTATCAAACTAAAGGGAAAAAAATCGATATTTTTAAATATTTAAGTTGTGCTTGCTCAAAGATCGGTTGGTTATGATGTTATTTCAAAACAAAAAAGATTTAGGCTGAGGAAGTTTATGACGGAGGTGCGGAAAGATCAGAAAGAACCGGAAAAAATGTTAAAACTGAGAAAATAAATACACATGGGTGTGGGGTCTATATTTATTTATTTTTTTGCTTTGAGTTTTATTTTTTTGGCTTTCAGTTTTCCTTATTTTCCATCCCCTAAAATGAGCAATTTAAGAGTTGGATCTCTAAATGTAAATGGGATGAGGGATAGTGAAAAACGAGCCTTATTATCTGAATTTTTGAAGCTCAAAAATAGCGAAATACTATTTCTACAAGAAACTCATAGTGATGTAAATAATGAATCAGAGCTAAGTATGTGGTGGAAAGGGACAACTTGTTTAAGCCATGGCACAAACCTTAGTGCTGGGGTAGCTATACTTTTCTCAGATTATTTTAATGTTAATATTTAATCTAAAATAGAGTTAGTTAAAGGACGTCTTTTGATTGTTAAAGCTAAAATTAATAATCAGTTATTTGTTTTAGTAAATATATATACTCCAAATAAAAGTGCAGATAGATTACTTTTTTTTAGAAAGTTGAAAGATTTTTAAAAAATATTATTTATAAAATCAGATGAATTTTTAATTATAGGTGGAGACTGGAATTGTACCCTAGACTTTTGTGTGGATAGAAATAATGAAGAGCCTGACTCTATATCAGCATCTCTTTTAAAAAGTATTGTTGTTCAGTATGATCTTGTGGATACGTGGAGAGAAATAAATAAAGATGTAAAACAATATACATGGATAAAAGCTTCACAAGGAAGAATAAGTGCTGCTAGACTTGATCGTTTCTATACCAAGAAAAAAGAAAAAAACAGAATAATAGATTGTTTGGTTTATCTATGTTGTTTATCTGATCATCACCTTGTTATAGTTAATATTGCCTTGACACAGCCAAAATATAAAAGCCCTTACTGGAAGTTAAATGTGGCTTTGTTAAAAGAAAAAGATTTTTATGAAAAATTTGAGCTGTTTTGGTGTGACTGGGTGTCTCAAAAAGATGATTTTGAAAATTTAATACAATGGTGGGAAATTGGAAAGACACAAATAAAAATGTTTTGTCAGCAATATACCTGCTTTTCTACTAAACAAATGAAGAAAAAAATAGCTGAGATAGAACAAGAACTTTCTCAGATTGCTTCTGGCATGATTCAAAGTTTGGACTCTTCCTTAATGGACAATCTTTGTGTAAAAAAGCAAGATCTTGAAACATTATTGCATGTACAGGCTAAAGGAGCCTTAATAAGATCTCGGTTCATGTCTGTTCATGATATGGATGCTCCTACTGCTTTTTTTTTAAGCTAGAAAAGACATTAAAAAAACAAAATGACATGTACTGCTTGACAACTTCTGATGGAGTAAAGACTTGTGACCCAGGACAAATGAGAAAAATTGCCGTGGATTTCTTCTCAGAACTGTATAAAAAGGAGGACATTGATTCTAGTTGTGTTTCACAACTATTGCAACAGCTTCCCACTATCACTAAAGAACAAAGTCAGACTCTGGACTCTTCACTTTCATTTAAGGAGTTAACTGATGCTGTTATGCAAATGAAAACTGGTCGTGCCCCTGGAATTGATGGTCTGCCGGTGGATTTTTATAAAGCATTTTGGGAAATTATTGGAAAAGACTTTTATCAGGTAGTACAAGAATGTTTTAAGGAAGATGTACTTCCCACAAGTTCTCAAAGAGCTGTGTTGGCACTGATACCCAAAAAAGGGGATTTGAGTCTTTTAAAAAACTGGAGGCCAGTTTCTATTTTGACAACTGATTATAAACTGATAGCCAAAGTTTTGGCAAACAGACTGAAATTAGTTCTGGGTGATATAATACATATCGATCAGTCGTATTGCATTCCAGGAAGAACAATATACGACAATATCTTTCTGATCAGAGACATTCTAGAATACTCTAAAGAATATGAAGAAAATCTTGGCTTTTTGTTCCTGGATCAGGAAAAAGCCTTTGATAGAGTAGATCATGGTTTTTTGTTTGATACAATGCATGCTTTTGGCTTTGGAAATGTTTTTATTTCCCAGATCAAACTCCTGTATATGAATGCAGCTTGTATTTTGAAAGTAGGTGGTGGGTTAAGTCGGCCAATAAGGTTACAAAAAGGCATCAGGCAGGGATGTCCACTTTCAGGACAATTGTATGCTTTAGCAGTTGAACCTTTGTTGTGTTTGTTAAGAAAAAAATTGATTGGTTTGGAAATTGGTCATATGTCCCATGTGGTTAAACTGACAGCATATGCAGATGACATTACTGTTATTGTTAAAAAACAGGAAGATATTAATGTTGTTAATGATTGTATTGATCTATATGAGAAAGCATCATCTGCAAAACTGAATTGGGGAAAATCTGAAGCTTTTTGGTGTAACAATAACACAACAATGTCTTTACCAATTATCCCTGGAAATGTGAAATGGGAGAAAAATGGGTTTAAATTTTTAGGAATTTATATGGGCTCTGAACATTATATTAGGAAAAACTGGGAAGGTTTAAAGGATAAAACGTGTGCTAGGTTCTTAAAATGGAACTGGATTTTACCTAATCTTTCATATAGAGGGAGAGTACTAGTTATTAATAATCTTGCTGCTTCCATTTTATGGCATAAAGTAATTGTAATGAATCCACCAGATGATTTTATTGGAGAAATCCAAAAGTGTTTTATAATTTTTTTTTTGGTCAGGTAAACACTGGTTGCGAGAATCAGTTCTGTATCTACAGTTGAATGAAGGAGGTCAAGGACTTATAGATATACGATCTAAAGTTGCTGCTTTTAGATTGCAAACAATTCAAGTTACTTCATCATCAGCCTCCAAACTGGACTATTGTAGCTTATTCTTTATTTAATAGAATAGGGAGGATGAATTTGGACAAACATCTGTTTTTGATGAATTTAAAAGAAATGAATTTAACTGGACTTTCCTCTTTTTACATTTCAGTGTTTAATGTTTGGCAAAGGTTTAAGGTAGAAAAAGAAGAAATATCTAATCAGTGGCTTTTAGAAGAACCTTTAATTTTTTATCCTCACATTCCTAGTGAGAAACTGAAATCGCAATCAATACGCACAAATTTGATGAGGGCAGGAATATATAAGATTGGTCATCTTAGATTAAATGATCAATGGTTACCTGCAGAAGAATTGGCAGTAAGAACTGGAATATTTTCAGTTCGAATAGCACAAAAACTGTTAGAAGAAATCAAAGATTATGTTTCTGCTTTGCCACAACAAGAGGAAACATCTGATAGTATCTTTCCTAAGATTAGAATAACTGTGAATGTTGGAGACTGGCAAGAGGTGGAAGGAAGGTTGCTTTCTTTTAAGACACCTGAACTTGGACTTTTTAATACTATTTCTAAGAAAGCCCTTTATTGTATATGTGTTAAATTTTCTAATATGAGAATTCTAAAAGATCTTTCAGAGACTAAGTGGACTGATTTACTTGAGGTGGGTTCTTCTCCAAAAGGATGTTGGAAATCTTTATATAAGAATCCTATTGAAAAAAGAAGTGGAGATCTACAGTGGAGGATCTCACATTGCATTATAGCAACAAATAGGTTTAAAGCACGTATAGATCCTTTGCAAGGCGAAGAATGTTCTTTCTGTGGCATTTCTGAGACAGTTTTTCATATTTTTATTGGTTGTACAAGGTTAAAGGCAATTTTAAATTTATTATGCGAGTTGAGCCATAACTTTGGTTTTATTTTTACAAAAAACTTTTTTGTTTTTGGACCAAAATATAGTGCTCTAAATAAGAATAAAATAGTGTTAATAAATTTCTTGTTTGGAAAAGCTAAAATGGCCATTTGGCTAACAAGAAAGAATAAAGCAATGCTTAATGGATGCACTGATCCCTTACAAATGTTTAAGGCACTGGTTAAAAGTAGGTTAATGCTGGAGTATAGGTATTATGAATTAGTAAATGATTTAGAATCCTTTTTTTCTTTGTGGGGTTTTGAAAATATACTATGTCAACCCAGTGAAGAGGAAGGTTTTAATATGATGTTTTAAAGAAGAGAGAGTGATAATGTGTGTGTATTTTTGACATTTTTAAATATGTGGTATATGCAGCATTTTGTGGTTGTTGTTGCATGTTTATTTTGTATTTGGAAGTTTTCCGTTATGCTAGATCTGGATTGTGTAATGTTTTGAATGTATAATTGTTTTTATAATTAAAAGAGCTTTGAAGTCTCAGTCTCTCTCTCTCTCTCTCTCTCTCTCTCTCTCTCTCTCTCTCTCTCTCTCTCTCTCTCTCACTCTCTCTCACTCACACACACACACATACACAACACCACGGCAGTTGCGGTCACTCTCACATTCACTTTTCACATTTAGGTGCTTTATTGGCATGAAAAATAACTGAATGCTCGTATTGCCAAACCAGAAGCATTAGTGCTCTCTCTCATTCTCTCTCTCAACACACACACACACAGCACTACGGTAAATGCGCACACTCTCGCTCTCTCTCTGGAGTGCTCACTCTTTCTCTCTGGAAAGCTATATTGTTATACCACCCGCTCCAGTTCAAATTACACCAGAGTTTCCAACCGCTACCACGTTTTATTTGGAAATTTATTCCTGCGCCGCAAGAAAACTGGTCGGGTCTTCTAGTTCACAGTGTATGTCAAAGCACAAACCAAGCATGAAGATAAAGGGATTGTCTGTAGACCTCCGAGACAGGATTGTCTCGAGGCACAAGGCTGGGGAAGGTTACAGAAAAATTTCTGCTGCTCTGAAAGTTTCAATGAGCACAGTGGCCTCCATCATCCGTAAGTGGAAGATGTTTGGAACCACACGGACTCTTCCTAGAGCTGGCCAGCCATCTAAGCTGAGTGATTGGGGGAGAAGCGCCTTAGTCAGGGAGGTGATTAATAACCCGATGGTCACTCTGTCTGAGCTCCAGGGTTCTTCTGTGGAGAGAGGAGAACCTTACAGAAGGACAACCATCTGTGCAGTAATCCACCAATCAGGCCCGATGGTAGAGTAGCCGGACAGAAGCCACTCCACACCTGGAATTTGCCAAAAGGCATCTGAAGGACTCTCAGACCATAAGAAACTGAATTCTCTGGTCTGATGACACTAAAATTGAACTCTTTGGAGTGCTTGCCAGGCGTTACGTTTGGAGAAAACCAGGCACCACTCATCACCAGGCTAATACCAGCCCTACAGTGAAGCTTGGTGGTGGCAGCATCATGTTGTGGGGATGCTTTTTAGCAGCAGGAACTGAAAGACTAGTTAGGATAGAGGGAAAGATTAATGCAGCAATGTAAAGAGGCATCCTGAATGAAAACCTGCTTCAGAGTGCTTTTGACCTAAGACTGGGGCAACGGTTCATTTTCCAGAAAGACAATGACCCAAAGCACACCGCCAAAATATCAATGGAGTGGCTTCACAACAACTCAGTGAATGTCCTTGAGTGGCCCAGCCAGAGCCCAGACCTAAATCCTATTAAACATCTCTGGAGAGATCTGAAAATGGCTGTACACCGTTGCTTCCCATCCAACCTGTTAGAGCTTGAGAGTTACTGCAAAGAGGAATGGGCAAAATTTCCCAAAGACAGGTGTGCCAAGCTTGTGGCATCATATTCAAAAAGTCTTGAGGCTGTAATTGCTGCCAAAAGTGCATCAACAAAGTTTTGAGCAAAGGCTGTGAATATTTAAGTACATGTGATTTTTCAGGTTTTTTAATTTTTATAAATTTGCAACAATTTCAAAAAATCTTTTTTCACATTGTCATTATGAGGTCTTGTGTGTAGAATTTTAAGGAAATAAATGAATTTAATCCATTTTGGAATAAGGCTGTAACATAAAAAGATGTGGAAAAAGTGAAGCGCTATAAATACTTTCCAAATGCACTATATTTGGTGGCCGAAAATTCAGTACATCTCTAATATCAAACACTTTTAGATTCCTATTGATGCACATTTCTGCTGTGTGATTGGCTCTTAGATCAATATAGAGTAAAATGTCCAGAGCTTATCCTTATTGAAATAAATTTTATTGCAATTTGATATAATATCATTTATCGGCTCAGTCCTACCTGCAACCTGTGACTGAAGCACACGTCACACATAGCCAACAGACCATTTTGAGAGATGTAAACAATAACAATGGTCCTAACGTATTTCCTGTTTTACATTTTTTTATATATTTAAAATAATTTTAATTTATATTTAGTTATTATTATTATTATTACCAAAGCAACATTATCGCTATAGCCAAACAAATTATGTACAGTATATATGAACAAATAACCTTTTTTAAAATGTATATTAACCAGAATCTTTTTGCCATTGTCAATTATAAATATTAATATTATTACAATTATTATTTTTAGTAGTAGTAATAGCCTTTCACAATTTTGCAAAATCAACCATATTAAAAATGTATTATTATTATTATTATTATTATTATTATTATTATTATTATTATTATTATTATTATTATTATT
>CAIGQZ010032024.1:2566509-2580503 GCA_903798205.1 Danio tinwini | reverse complement strand
GTCCAAACAGCTTGAAAAGTAGATTTTTCACCAAAGGTGCCCATTAACAGAAATTTCCCACTGTTTTTTATATTTTTTTAAAGCAGAAAATACCATTCCAAAGATGCTCTAATATAGCTGGATCTGGCAACATAGCAGAGGCTGCACTAACAGCTCTCTCAAGCCTCATTCACTCAGCAGTCTCGCAATGATCATTTTCATATTACGGACTCAAACTGTCTTGGAATTTGTCTAAACTTGACTGCAGCAATGAACTATGAGCATTTAAAAAAAAATGACAGAAGCCCAGACCTGGGTGACCTCATAACTGGCTCCATGTTGAATGCAATCATGTTAAAATGGACTAAACTGAAGTTTTCCAGCACTCCAGCAATCTATGGCAAAAAGAACAAAGGAATTACTAAATTCTAGGCTTATTCTGAAGCTCATCCCTGGTCAATTTGTTGGGTTTAGGAAAGGAGAAGGGTGGATCAGTCTATCGGTCATTCAATCAGTCAAACAGTCAATTGACAGTGGTTTCTAGTGGATTTATGTGAGAACAGCAGGCAGAATGGCACTCGCAAGAGAAATTTGAGATCTCAAAAAGCGTACACAGCGACCTCTGGTGAATTAGCAAAAACAAAAACTGCAAAAAAAGAAACATAGCTACTGGTATGTATTTAGAAATGTATATAGAGGTACATTTTTAGAATGAGCCTGGGTTGATGTTTTATGTCCTTTAGAAAAAATGAAGGTTTGGGGGCTTAATGAAGGATGATTTTCATTTTTTATTGAACTACCACTTTAAGACATTGAGACTCTATTTTGTATCCTGTTCACGGAAAGTACCTTACAGTAGCAGCAGAAATATGACTCCCATTACACACCTAGAAATAATATGCAGAGATTTAAATGACCTCTCTTTTTCGCTTTTATATCACACTCTGTCATTTGAATCCTTGCCTTTTCTCTCATACCGTTCTTTCAATTTTGCTTGGTTTCATGTTTGACGTTCTCTCTTCACACACCAAATCATATTTTCAGCTTTTCCCACAGGAGCAGTGCTGTATGTATGTTGAGCCATCTACTTGATTCCCTTTCAGTGGCAGTTTTTAGTTACTATAAAAGAAAAAGGACACTCATGTCTGAATCAGTATCTTTCTCGCTCTCTTTCTGTCTGTTTTGTTCAGTCTGTTACCCTAATGCCTGTCTCTTTCTGTCTGTTTTCTGAATGAAGAGCATCTGTCATAGGTGTTGATTAATGTGTGACCTGCAGCTCTTCACAACAACAAAATGCTACCTTTTTTATGTATTTTTTTAACAAGAGCTGCTATACATTAGACTGGCCTTAGTCTCTATTTTTGAAATTACATGCTCACTTCTATTTAAATTTAATAAAGAGAAATGAGTATTAGATGTGATGTATAATTGAATTGAATTGATGTGTATTTGGCAGTCTGTCTTAACATATGTACAAATTACCAGCACCAATTTGCAATCTATACCTTAGACATGTACAAATAATAATACATTATAATATCATTACATACTACTACTTGTTCATTAGGTACTAGTTCTTACACACTAATAATTACTCATTAGATACTATAGTTCTTGTTTTAATAGTTACTAGCACCTATTAACCTTAATTGGGTTCTGTCATTTATTTTTCTTTTTTTTTTTCATTTGATTCAATCCAGTTGTAACTAGTAGTTCAGTTTTTTATCCTTTTTTTAAAGATATGCTTAGAATTTTTTAGACATTAATACATATTATTAGATACTAGAGGTGCAGTATGTAGGTTTGACACCCAGTGTTTGAGCTAGGTATTGCACACTTGGTTCAAAACACATGCAATCGCAGGTTGTCAGATTGATGACATCAACAAAAGTGTTAATTTAAGGCTGATTTTAATCATGTTCTAACTAAAAGCAACGGCACATGGTAGAAGGAATATTTTGCATATTAAAAGTAGTTTTTGTTCTAACCAACACCTGAAATTTATATTTTAGAAACAGATTCTATTTCTTGCAGCTGAACAACATAAAACTGACAATGATCACCTCAGGTACACCTCATGTGTTTTATTCAGTGTTAAATGCCAATAATGTGAGTTTGAATGTCATTTTACATGACATTTATTGCCATACTACTAAAAGCAGCAGCAGATAGTTCACCTCAGATCTTAAAAATAAAATAAACCATTTGAAATTGAACTTTAGAACTGTGACTTAGTGCAAGCCAACACACATCAGTGATTCAGCATGTACATTCAATAATGTTAAAGAGGTTTAATATGTATTTATTAGATTATAAACCTTACCATTTCATTGGAATGCAGTGAGTGCACTATTTTCTGTACTTCTGAATGGCTGTGTTTAAATTTCTGTCATGTTGTGTCTGGTGCAAAAAGCCAAATTATTATTAACAGCAAATCTTCTCATGCAGTGTGTTGTTAGGACAAGGGGTTACAATGTAACCTGCTCAACTAATGTTCACATTTATAATATTTTTATTATTTGCTAATTAATAACCACCTCATGTGGAACTCTAAATCTGCGTCACATTTTAGAGGGTTTACTCTCCACCGGAGGTTGCATTTTGGTCCCGAGCACATACTTTGAGAGCCTTCCTGACTGAATAAATTAAATACACGGTTTTCCACTAAGGCAATCCGGTGTGCTGACATATAATTGGCTAAAGTAGCAGTGGGTGGGTTAAATGACCAAAACAAAGACAGCTTTCCAGCACGTAACGCACATTTTCAAAGTAGACTCTCTGACTTTAGCATTGTTTTTGAAATAAACAAGAATGTTAATTTAGCATGTTCCTTAAATATCTGCAAACATATGATGGTATTTTTATGCTTTAGAAGAGTCAAAAACTTACATACAGCACCCAGATACTGGTACATATTATTAGTTATATACTCATATCATACATATAAAAAACATATATAAAGTTATAGCAGGAAAATATTATTTTGTTTACTCTCATACTGTAGTTTACAGGAACTAGTGCCACATTTCATCACGTTCTCACACAAGAGTAATGTACCCTTGTAAAAGTTTATATTACAGATCCGAGTATGCAAGAATCTGCAGCAGAGAGCCATAAAAGTGTTTTTTGATGAAACTTTTGGCTCATTACTGCAGTCAGAACAAAGTGTGCATGTAATTAGGAGAGCATTGTTTACACAGAAGCACGCAGCACTAGTTGTTTTAATTAGCACTTTCAAAGAGAAAAGTACTCTAAGTGCACCCTGAAGAAATAAAGGCAAACAGTTTACCCTCTTTTCTGGTTCTATCTTCCTTTTGCCAATAGTTTTTTTTTTTAGAATTATAGTTTTTGTATCTGGTGGAAAGGTTGCCAGGTTAACCTATGGGTTGCCCATATTTTTGGTTTAGTGATAAAGTAGTCCTGTTAGTCTTTACACAATGTAATATAAGTCTTCTGTTTCCACTTACACTTGATTTACATGGGGCATCAGCGTCAACGCTTGATGGAGGCCCTGTCTGAAGTTGGGGCTGACACAATTGTCATATCAGCGTAAGCCAATGAAATTAGATTGCAACTGGCTAATGTCTGAGCTGGGGTATTTGCATAAAGCGATCTGATTGGCTGATGCTTCCCAAGAAATTCCCAACTTCTGCAGCGATCAACGCCAGGATCCATAAATCAGTTGGGCAATGCTTGACGTCACCCATTCAAGTACTTTGCGAGCATTGACAATGATGCCCCGTGTGAATCGGGCGTTAATGTGTTTTATTAAGGTTTATCTCAATATTCCTCATGGTTAATTTATTTTACCATTCAGTAATTGCTCCCTTTTGAATGAACACAAACCTTGTTTCTCTTGCAAATGCAAATGAGCTGCTGCTCCCTGCCCCCATTTTCCAAAAAAGGGTGGAGCCTTACAGCTTGTGCATTAGTTACTCCTGCAGCATCAAACAAAATATTTGCTTGTGTTTTAAAATCTTAAACTCTTGATATTTTCTTAAACAAATGCTTATTAGAAACTCTTTTAACTGGTTTCAGTCAAGATGGTGCAACTGGCCATTTTTTTGCTCCATAGATCCAGCCAGGAGAAGCCTTCACTGTGTACCACACCAGCCCAACGCTCTCCAGCTTATGCAAACCCGTGGTGCTGTGGACCCAGCAGGACGTGTGTAAGTGGCTGAAGAAACACTGTCCCCACAACTACCTGACCTACGTGGAGGCCTTCTCTCACCATGCCATCACAGGTACTACACATCTCTCTTATCACAGCACATACCTTACTGGGAAAACCTACTGGGGCAACTCTGAAAAATTGTGCTTCAGGGTTTGGAAATGAAAAGGAAAGTACTCCAGAATGTTTCACTGAAATGATATTGTTCAAAGTTAAAGGAGGGACTTTTCTTTTGAGCCATTTGTGTTCCTTCACTTAATCATCTGCCTTCAGTTTCCTCTGCCTAAATAATTATATGACAAATTGATTAATTTTAATGTCAGATTTAGTTTGCTATGATTGATATACCATTTAAAGTGTTTATAGTTCTGACAAACTTTTTATTTAAATTCTATTCTGTTTTGACGTAATTAATAAAGGCATTGGTTGAAAAAGAAAAGATGGGAGGTACAATTATATTTTTAAGCTTTTGTGTTTTCTTACAAATGCAAAAGGCATTGTCTTATCTCAAGAAATGTGCTGTTGAGCTTTACAACATTTATGTTTCCCCCAAAATTTTGTCTTGTGTTCCGTTAAGAAAGTGTGTGTGTGTTGAGTTCAAAACATTTACTTTTGATCCCACCAGTAGAAGTTTGTAGAAACTTTGTGTTGAAGTCACAAAGGACCCATGTTTGCGTGGGTTTCCTATAGGTGCTCCTGTTTCCCCCACAGTCCAAAGACATGCGCTATAGGTGAACTGAATAAGCTAAATTGGCCGTAGTGTATGTGTGGGTGTGAATGCAAGTGTATGGGTGTTTCCCAGTGTTGGGTTACAGTTGGAAGAGTATGCGCTGCGTAAAAACATATGCAGGATAAGTTGGTGGTTCATTCCACTGTGGCAACCTCTGATTAATGAAGGGACTAAGCCAAAAAAGTAAATAAATGAAAAAATTAAGTACTTAAAAAGTCCCTATTATGGGTTTTTGAAATTGACCTTCCTTGTAGTGTGTAACACAGCTCTAAGTGAAGTGAAATATCCAGCTAAAGCTTAAAGGGCACCTATTTTACCCCTTTTTTAAGATATAATATTAATATTATGGTTCTTCTGAGTGTGCCAGTTTAGGTTCAGTTCAAAACACAATTCAGATTTTTTTATTATAATGTGTTAAAAAGTGTTATTTTGGAGGCGTGTACACAGTTTGCTGTTTTAGGGGTGTGTTGCTTCACATGAAAATGAGTTTTGAATTCCCGCCCAACTTAACAAGGGGGTGGAGCCAAGAGCTCCCCCGCTTTGTGTATTGCAATAGACAAGCAGACAGAGAGAAGCAACATGAGAGTACCAACATTCAGCCGTACATGTAGGACTCAGACACAGACCAAGCAGAGAGTACAAAATCATTTGTGTCTTTGTATAGTTTTACAGCCAAATGTGTGCTACGTTAAAGCTCCGAGCTTGTAGCCTACAACGAGACTAATAACCAAGCACACTGAATTAACTTTGAATGAAGGGCATCACACACCGGATGCACCGCGACACAGTGCCCACATGACAGTTGAAAGTATCGCACACTTGCGGCGCCGGTGTGTGTCACCTTGAACTTATGTTTAGAATTCAGAAATGCATGCTGCTGCGTGGCGCGTGCTGTGTGTCGCCGAGCGGCGCTTCTGGTGTACGACCTGCTTGAGGCTATAACTAAAGGCCGTCATACACCGTATGCGTCGCTCAGAGCCACGACGCAGCACACCTGACACGCATATTCGCATGTTATTTAAAATGAAACTATTCAGATAACGCTCTGTGGCGCTGCAGACATATGAACAGTGTCATGAGCAGGGCCAGCGCGTCCATAGAGGCGATCTAGCCAGCAGAATAGTGAGCAAACCCCACTTTCATCATCACTTTCATCCGCAACAACGCAAAATGCATGGCGCTGCGCGTCGTTATTTCGTTATTTCCAATGGAGGAACGAGCACGTGAAGCAACGTGCTCGCACTTTCCAGCTGCACCTAGTTAAGATGACAGAGAGCTTCTGTGACCGCGGGAAATGCAAACCGCTGAAGTTTAAGGAAGACACAATGAAAAGTAAACATGTATGCAAACTCACCAAAACTCACAAACACTGGCGGCAAGGAGAGCGATAACATGGTGAATGTTGAGCCTAATGAGCCTTACGTCTAAAAATAGAGCAAGGGTGTTTCTTTGGTGACGTCGCTTTGACTCACACGCTGAAAATGGCGGACGTGAAACAACATACTGAGGAGATGGTAATGCACACCTGTCAACCAATATTGGTGGGCGGGGGGACCGCACTCCTACATTAAGTTGCGGTCGATCTCAAAACAGCTCCAATTGGTCCACCGTTTTTATGTTGTTAAATTGAAAAAAAAGGACTACGTGTGTTTATATCACCCCAATATGACAGTCTATACACTATACCTACACATATGTCTGTCCAAACAGCTTGAAAAGTAGATTTTTCACCATAGGTGCCCTTTAAATCTGAAAGTGGACAGTTTTTAAAACTATTGATTCATCTAAAAAAGAATCGACTCATAGTGGTTTTAATGAATCGTCTTGATAACGAGTCTTCAGCCGTTTCGGTGTGACGTTGATACGAAACATAATGGTTGCGCGCAGATCCACAAAATTTAAACCTGCGGCCCCGCCCACTAACACAGCAGCAGTTTTCACTGTTTGGCTTAAACTTGCTCCCAAGACAGGGAAACAGTACATACTGTCACGTGATTGACAGCGCACATTGGGCACTCGAGGGCTCTAAGCTGTTTGCATTTAAAGAACATTACATTTTTCTGTGTGAAATACAAGGGATTTTATATATACTAGTATTGAACAGTTCATTCCAGTGCATTAATGTGAGAGTATGCTGTGGGAGTGAGTTCAAGCCAAACAGTGAGAACAGCGCCTACTAGGGTAACAATGAGATGGCCACAGAATTTGGTGTAACACATGTAAAATAAGGACAAATTATTAGGTACAAGTCAAACAAAGGCACGCTGGACTTTGGGCTGGTGCACAGCACTGGTTGGGCAAAGCAGCGTACAGGTAAGCCCTGAGAACATAACAATTCATGCAAGAGATGCCACAGCAATGGTTGCAAATAGAAATGATCTACAGCTGAGAAGGGAGAAAAGCTCCAAAATGAAAGGTAATTAATGAAATCAGACCTGGCCCATGACACATTTCATAAGTGTAAATAAATAGCTGCCTCCTTGTTTTCTCTAGATTGTAAAGTATGTATTTAGTTGTGTTGTTACTTGTAACCACTTGCACTGTATCAGGTTAACTCTATATTCCCATATCGCGTCTAATGCCATGTTGAAAACACGACGCATGCTGCTTTGTTTATGGATTTAAATGGGTATGTGGTGTTTTTAACTGCACTGCTGTTGGGGGTGAGGTGTCTGAATAACACTGTTGAGAACCGGGTACTGTTTACTGTGGTGTTAGTAAGTTTACTTTGAAGCGTGTTTCGGGTGTCCGCTGCGATCAGATCCTATACCAATGTTGGCGACCCAGGGGCTTGATAAACCGCGCTGGGCATTTTACTGTCTCGCGCTGAACGCTGTCGACCTATGGCAACAGGCTGTCATCAGTCCAATAAGCACAAATTAGCGTACCGCTAAGGAGGAGTTTGGGAACAAATGAATCGCTGAACGATTCATATGGGAGTCGCTGGGATAAGTAGGTAAAAATAAATGCATAGTGTTTTTTGACCTTGCATGCAGATCACCCTGTTGTTGGAGACCCATAAAACTGAAATATGACCCTTTTTAATGTATAATAGGGGTTCTTTAAAAAAAAATGGCAACTGCAAAAAATTGAATGCATATATATATATATATATATATATATACAGGGCTTAACATTAACACGCGCCAACCTGCCAAATGCAGGTAGATTTCAGCTTTGGCGGGTAAGACAGACAGACACTGCCACTAGCCACTTTGGCTAGTTGAAAATGATTTTAAATTGTGGTTTTCTTAAAAGCAGGGTTCGACTATAACAGGGGTGGGCAAACTCGGTCCTGGAGTGCAGATGTCCTGCACAGTTTAGCTCCAACTCTAATTAAACACACCTGCTTATAAATTTCTAGTGATCTTGAAGACACTGATTAGCATGTTTAGGTGTGTTTGATTAGTGTTGGAGCAAAACTGTGCAGGACACCGGCCCTCCAGGACCGAGGTTGCCCATCCCTGGACTATGAGGATGACCCAAAATGCATGCAAATGTGATCTTAGAATCAAGAAACAGCACAACAAAAATAATTGCGTTCGCGGGAGCAATAGAAAGCAGGTGAATAACTAATGAGAGAATGATTCGTCGCGCTAACAGGTGATCTGATGCACGCGACTAAGACGCGTGCGCGCTCCTGTTTTCTTGCTTGAAGCAACCGTGCCTGAAACGCAACCGTGATCGTTTCTCTTTCATAAAGACCAGACAAAAATTTATGCTAGTGCACCCACAGTTTTGCTGCTTTCAAAAGCTCCAAAAATGTATTTTGTAAGCAGCACCAGTTGCTTTTGCTTTGAACAAATTATTAATTGGCCTTAACCGTGTGATCATCCTTTCATTATCACACAGTATGTTTTTCACCTGCTTTCTTTTGCCTATGGTTATTTTTGTTAATAATGTTTAATTTCACTTTTTTACAACAACATTGCTTTAATATAAGATTACTCTCATAGTTTGTAGTATAACACTGAAACCATGACCCATTTGCTCATACACGACACATAAAACATGAAATGAATGAGGAGGCATGTGGACAAAAAAAAATCTAATTCAAGTAATTTTATGTCAAAGTCATTTTTATGCATATTAGCCACTGTGGCTGGTGATCAAAAAAGTGTCATGCCCTGTATATATATATATATATATATCCTCTGATTTTTTCTTTAATTACGCCCCTGTTTATTTTTTTCCCAATTTCTGTTTAACAGAGATTTCTGTTTCAACACATTTCTAAACATAACAGTTTTAACAACTCATTTCTAATAACTGATTTATTTTATCTTTGCCATGATGACATTAAATAATATTTTACTAGATATTTTTCAAGACACTCTATACAGCTTAAAGTCACATTTAAAGGCTTAACTAGGTTAATTAGGTTAAGTAGGCAGGTTAGGGTAATTAGGCAAGTTATTGTATAACGATGGTTTGTTCTGTAGACTATCGAAAAAAAAACTTAAAGGGTCTAATAATTTTGACCTTAAAATGGGTTTTAAAAAAATTGAAAACTGCTTTTACTCTAGCCGAAATAAAACAAATAAGACTTTCTCCAAAAGAAAAAAAAATATCAGACATACTGTGAAAATGTCCTTGCCCTGTTAAACATCATTTGGGAAATATTTAAAAAAGAAAAAAAATCAAAGGGGGGCTAATAATTCTGACTTCAACTGTATATACATTCATAGAGTACACACATGCTATATCTTTATCCCCTACAGCAACTTAACTCCTAAACCCAACCTTCACAGGAAGCATAGAGCACTATACACACATGCTATATCGTTATCCCCTACAGCAACTTAACCCCTAAACACAACCTTCACAGGAAGCAATCTGCATTTTCATATTTTGAAAATATTTAATTGGGTGTGATTTATGAGCAATTTCCCCAAAGAGACAAAAAAGTCTGCTATTGCTTACTTATGGGCACAAGGTACAAGGTACATACACTTACACACAGACATATTAATTTAGTAGTTAAAAATAATAGTAAGAATAACAACTCTGATTAATGTGAACCGAGTAATTTCAAATCTGGTTATACAGTAATTGCTTAATGAAACGATGTCCTGCTCTTTTATGAAGCTGCCCGAAGACTATTTAGGATAATCACAGATCCTTAAAGCCTCTCTGTGGTCTCTCAGAGGATCAGCTTTTGGCAGGCCATATCCTCTAACACACTCTCCTCCAACTCTGGTTCTGAGCACTGACTTCTTTCACTAATGGACAATTATACACCGTAATGTTGAGCCATTTGTCACATCACAGTCATTTCCATGAGACCTCGCCATCCCGGGGTCACCAGAGCGCCACTTCCAAGTAATAAAATCATTTTACTCTGCCATTGGCACATTTGTTTTTGGACGGCATGCAGCATTGGAGAGCGAGCTGAAATTGAATAGATTTAACAAAGAAGGACATTTGCAGCTTTTGGTATTTGTGTGATTTGTAATATTTGGGATGGCACACAGAGGCTGTCAGTGATGTTGTGAATCACTGATGCCTCATTCAATGTCATATGAGTGTCAAGCTTTATGAGTCATTTGACTTCGAGCCAATCAGGAAAGAGCTGTGCCTTAGGAGAGAGTTGATGGCTGGAAGGTTCGCATTGGGGTCAATGATGTGTGGAATGTCTATGATAAAGAAAACAAGAATGCTTAAAAACGCATGTGGTAAGTGCAAATGTACAGCATTTTATGCTTTTAAGTGGAGACTCAATTTTAAAAGTTTGTATTGTAAAAGAATTGTAAAATCCATGTGCTGTAAGAAGTGGCCAGAGTGATTTTGAGCAATTCTTCTTGCAGAATGGTGGTCAGGTCACATCGTGCTGCTGGTGAAAGAAAAACTTTTCCTGACTCGCTCCTCCAAAACACCTTAAAGTGGTTCAATAATATTTCGGTCTGGTGACTGTGCAGGCCATGGGAGATGTTCAACTTTACTTTCATGTTCATCAAACTACTCTGTCACCAGTCTTGCTGTGTGTATCGGTGCATTATCATCCTGATACATGGCACTGCCTTCAGGATACAATGTTTGAACCACTGGGTGCACATGGTCCTCCAGAAGGGCTCAGAAGTCCTTGGTAGAGACATACCCATCTAGCACAAGTATTGGGCCTAGGTAATGCCATGATATTGCAGCCCAAACTATTAATGTTCCACCCCTATGCTTCACTCTGGGCATGCAACAGTCTGGGTGGTATACTTCTCTGGGGCTTCTGCACACCGTAACTGTCCTGGATGCGGAAAAAAGACAATGAAGGTGGATTTATCAGAGAATAATACATGTTTCAAATGGTCCACAGCCCAATATTGTCACTGCTGGCACCATTGAAACTGACCTTTGGCACTGGCACACAGCCACATTACACATTAACTAAAGTCTAAAATATGATATTGTAGTGGACCACCCTATTAAAATAAGTTAAAGCAACATAAAAATGTGTTGTCTTTTTGTCATTACATTCACAGAGTAGTAGTTTTTTATTGATGAAATTTACCAATATTGATATCAAAATTGGTCAAAAGTTTTTTCTGTTGTTGTTGAAATTAAGTATCAAACAAATCAATCTGCATCCCTAATCAATTCCTTTTTAATTTTCACAATAAAAAAAAATTATTGTGATCTATTTGAATGTTTGTACAGTGCAGTTTATACTGCTTTCCTCTTTTTGGGTTATACATTCATACACGCCATGAATCTTTATGTACATTTACTGTAAAACACAAGCACTACATTTGAGCAGCATTACATTTAGGTGGAGTGAGGAATGTGTGCCTCCTCCAAATGCCCCTTTAAGTAATTCATCCGGGCACCGACACCAGCTAGAGGCCTTATTCTATTATCTGCACTATTATTTACGGCTTCATGTATCCCGGCTCTCTCTGAGATGATCTGTGTCTGTAAGAGAGTGTTTGCGTGTGTCATTTTCTCTGGGTCATTGACACAGACACTTGAAGGGCTGTAACACACACTGTAAGACTTGACTCATGTCTAACAAGAGCGCTATTGGCTTCAGGCACCGAGTGCTTCTGGTTATTGGTCTTTCAAGTCAGCTGTTTCACAGAAGTAAGTGCCAATTTCCTTGGATCAGGTCCATATGAATTACTAGTAACATTCTGCACCGTTAAAAGGGAGTTTAAAGAGTCACATAATAAAATTTGCAGTTAGTCAGTGTCTGTTAACTCAAAGGTTTTCTGTGTAGATTTTTTTTTACAATGAGTCTAACTGCCAATAGTTAAAGGGATAGTTCACATAAAAATTGCAATTGTATGCTACTCATTTTACTTAAAAAAAGATATATATTTTTAAAAAGGGTAGCCATTGACTTCCACCACAGTACAATGTGAATTATATGTGAATTAGAATAACTAAAATAATGCCACATAATACATATGCCAAAGTAATTAGCAGTTAATTTCACTGTGTTGACCCTGATAAATTAGACACTAATCTAAAGGATAGTGAGTGTTAGTGGCCATTGACTCCAACATAAGGTCATTCTGAAAATGTAGCCCTATATACATTTCTGAAGATCACAAATTATGTAACCAGAAGTATGTATGGCTGCATTTAGTCTTTAAAACTAATGCTACGAGGGGGTATGACGCCGTTTCTTTTCGCACTTACCAGCTGATCGCTTTCCTCCATATGGATGGCTTTCTCGCTGTTACCAGTTTGTCCAGTAGCTGGACAATGGAATGGTTCCAGAAAGCAGGTAAGACAAAAACAGAAGCCAAAGAAATAAAATAAACAAGTAAATAACAGAGTGAGAATGTGGTAAAATCTGAAAACGTAGTAAAAATCAGGCGAGGGCTTTTCTTTTTCTGGATTGTTTTTTTAAAACTTGGTTGGATTTAGGAAAGTGGGTGGGTGGGTCAGTCCACTAGTCAGTTGGTCAGTCATTCAGTCAGTCAAAAAGTTGAGATGTCAAAGTTTGAGATGTCAAAAAGTGTACACAGCGGCCTCTTTTGGATTTATGAAAACAAAAACTGCAAAAAAAAATAAAACAGGTTTCAAGCATTTAGAATATGTTCTTTTTTAATGCAAGAAAGAAAGCGAGGGAGAGTAAATGAGTACATTTTCATTTTTAGATGAACTATAGTGTTTAGTTTGGTCAACTTTTAGTAGATGCAATTTTGATTTAATGTTTTAAGAATTATTTTAAGGATGCAGATAATCAGATCAATACAAACAATCAAAATCTTTTGGGAAAGCATAACAAAAACACTTCAACCGTACACTTAAAAAGACAACACACTCTTGATATTGATTTTTTTAGGGGGCATAGGAAAAACAAGTTATAAAACTGTCTTAAAATAAAAAGGAAAAACAAGTTATAAAACCGCCTTAAAATAGAAAATAAAAACACTTTCAAGTAAGATCACTGTCATTTTTTTTTTGCTAATGTCAAAAAAATAATCATAGTATTTTTCAGTAGTTTGTGAGTTAAAATGACAATTAAAAGAGTTAAAAGTAACATTAAAGTTAAAAGAGTTAAAAGTAACATTAAAGTTAAAAGAGTTAAAAGTAAGTTAAAATAAAAAAAAATTCAAAGCCATGTCTTGATAATTGGGAGGATTGACTTGTTTAATAAGGAATTAAGAAAAAGAGCAGTAAAGGAAGTACTACTTGTATTTGGGAAGTAATCAATTTTTAAGTAACTGTATTTGCAACTACAATTGGTAGAAAATGCACATATTCAGTCTAATTTGAGTGTTTTATATGTCAAAAAATATCTTGTCTCATTACATTCAATTAGTAATAAATGACATATTTTATTCAATTATAACTCAAATTGTCAAAATTTGTTGAAAAAAGTTGTTTTTACTTTTAACACTGCACACTTTGCTTCTGTTAACTGCAGACCTCTACTTTAATGTAATATTCACAAGTTTAGTTACCTAGTAAACATCTCAGAACATTCCTTAATGCTCTTTAAAAGCT
The DNA here is from genome assembly GCA_903798205.1 of Danio tinwini. Classification (NCBI taxonomy): domain Eukaryota; kingdom Metazoa; phylum Chordata; class Actinopteri; order Cypriniformes; family Danionidae; genus Danio; species Danio tinwini. Next base: position 2,566,674 of record CAIGQZ010032024.1, on the reverse strand, counting down.
GTGTAAATGTTAGCAAGTAACATTATAAAATACCTGTATATGTTTTTGAACATTTTTGTAATATTGATAGAAAAACTGTCTTGGAACATTATTAAATTATGAATGGGATGCTGTCATAGCATTGTAAATCAAGTTCTGAAAACAATAACATAACCATAATATAAT
>CAIGQZ010032024.1:2547644-2561509 GCA_903798205.1 Danio tinwini | reverse complement strand
TATATATATATATATATATATAAATATATAAATGATAATATAACAAAAAACCCGAACTGGCTGAAAATTATCCTCTACACTACCTAATAGAAAATAAACAAACAAAACATATTCAGTGTTTGCACGCCATATCTAAACTATACTTGTAATCAAAAATATACGTAGAAAACTTACAGCGAGTGGCGGTCACTTCTAAACTGGTGTGTTTAGACAGTGGAATTTTCTGCGTGTTGCGAGGTGTATGTCACATGACGTCTAACCTCCTCAATTCCTAGGGGTATTCAGAAACCAATGATCAGGGATCATAAAATAAGTACATACAAAATGGTAACAGCGTACAACAACTGAAACAAGAACAATAATCAAACTCTAAAGTCAAGTCAACATAATATCACACAACACAAGCCAAGGAGCAAAAAGGCAAGCAAGACAAAAGCAAGAGAATGAGCTTCTCTTTAAAATTTAGGCTTCCTTCCTGATTGGCAGCGAAGGTGATGATGTCACAAAGAGTAATGAAGATTGATGTCTTTATGGACGAATAGAAAACGGGAGTGGTCTATCCTAAGAATTTTGACAGAGAGGGAGAGAGAGAGAGAGAGTGAGAGAAAGAGAGAGAGAGGGCACAAGCAAAACACACAGGCACATACATAGGGGTGTAACAGTGGGTCTCAAAGCCATCGTTTCTTCATTCTCATGTGAAAACAGGCCAATGCACATGGGATCATTGTGTTGTGATCGCCACCAGAGGTAATGAATTACATTTACTATATGTTACATTTACTTAGGTAAAATTGTTGACTAGCTTGTACTGTTTGTCACGTTCAGTCGGTGGGGAAAAGGAGCGAAGACTCAAGTGTAAGGAAAATAGGTATTTATTTATAATAAAATAAAATAAACAGCAATATAATCAACCCAGAGGGGAACATTAACAAAACATACAAACAAACTTTACTGGGCGGCTGGCAGGGATCAGTGCTAGACAGGACTGGACAAGGCAACATACGACGACGAACTGGCACAGGACAGCAGACATGAGGAGAATATAAGCAGAAATAATCAACACACAAACAGGTGAACATGATAAACTAATAATGGGTTAACAAGGAGGGTGTGACTAGACAATGACAAAGAGACTACACAAACCATGTGCTCACATAAAACAAGACTAGAACACACAGCCAATGAGAGAACTCATTAACGGCGTGTTTATATGACAACACATATTTTAAAGATGTGTGCTTTTACTCAAGTACGTTTTTAAAGAATAATACTTTACTCTTACTTTGTTACTCTTACTTTGTTACTTTTACACCTTACAAAACAAACAACATGCACACATATACATACATACATACATGCATACATACATGGATACAAAAAAGTTGTATTGTATTTTTGTTTATTCCTAAGATTGCATGTACTTATAATTCATTCATTCTTTTTCCCTTCGGCTTAGTCCCATATTCATCAGCGCCTGATAAAAAATTAAAGTTTTTACTTGAATAAAAAATTTCTTCAACTTGTACTATTACTTAAACATGGATAAAAAAGGGGGAAAAAGCATGGATTAGGTATAGATTGAGTGTAGTTAATACTCTACCCACCTCTGATCGCCAGCAGGGTTTGCACTTGTGGGCCATTGGAGAGCACTCTCTGTATTATCCTCCTGGACTACAAATCCCATCGTACCCTGCATTCACGCACCAGTTTCAAGTTCACTCTGATTATTCACAGCTGAAGGATATTACCACTAATTACCTAGACTGTAAATACACCTCTCTCGATATCACCTGTTGCTGGGAAGTGTTAGCTGTTGCTGCACCACAAATCTTTCTTCTTAGTTTTGCTTTTCTTGTTTTAGACTTATGGACTGTATTGTTTTTTGATTCTTTGCCACCTATCTTGACCCCTTTTTTCTGTTATACGGATTAAACTTGTGGACTAGCTTTGTTGTTGTATATGCTGGTATTCGATCCCTGCCTGTCTGACCATTCCTAATAAAGCTGCATTTAGATCCAAGCCCTGTCATCACGTCTCCCATCCGCAACACATAAATGTTCTGATGTTAGGGTCAAAATTTGGAATAAACCACGGGGGAGCACTCTCTGTATTATCTTTCTGAACTAAAAATCCCATTGTACCTTGCATTCACAGCTGATGGACATTACCACTGATTACCTGGACTGTATATATGTCAGGGGTTTTGGTAAATTTTTCATATATTGTTTTTTTTATTCACCACTAGGTGCCGTCATTTCGACTTTTCTTTTTTTTTACATTGAGGAATCCCTTGCAGTCGGAATCATCTGATCGTTCACCTTTCCTGTGGGTGCTGTTTTTTTTTGTGGGGAAGAAGGATGGTGGGTTACACCCCTGCATAGATTACCGAGGTCTCAATAACATCACTATCCGCAATCGTTACCCATTACCACTGATGTCCACCGCCTTTGAAATGCTGCACGGGGCTTCTTCACCAAACTTGACTTACGTAACGCTTACCACCTAGTGTGTATTAAACAAGGTGACGAGTGGAAGACCGCCTTTAACATGCCCACAGGGCATTACGAATACCTTGTAATGCATTTTGGCCTGACCAATGCCCCTACACTTTTTCTAACCCTGATTAATGATGTGTTCTGCAACATGCTAAATAAGTTTGTGTTTGTCTACTTGGATGACATTCTTATTTTCTCAAACTCCTTCCAAGAGCATGTCTAGCATGTACAAAAAGTTCTTCGTTGTCTGCTGGATAACCATCTATACATAAAACCAGAGAAATGTGTCATGTCTCCCAATTTAAATTCCTGGGTTTTGCTATTGAACTGCGACAAATCCAGATGGATCCGCAAAGGGCTCAGGGGGTGGTGGATTGGCCCTCGCCTTCCTCAGTCAAGGAGGTGCAGCATTTTTGGGGTTTGCTAATTTTTATCAAAAATTCATTCTGAACTTTAGCACTGTGGCAGCCCCTTTATTTGCCCTCACCAAGGGGAACATGTCCAGGTTTCGGTGGGGACCTGAGGCTGAAGAGGCATTTAAGATACTCAAGAAGCGGTTCACTTCAGCACCTAATCTTCTCATCCCCAATGTCGATGAACCCTTCACCGTGGAGGTTGACGCCTCAGAGGTGGGCATTGGAGCAGTGTTATTGCAGAAGGGTGAAAATAAAAAGCTTCATCCATGTGCTATTCTCTCTTTTAGCGTCTCACCCCTACTTCGAGAAATTACCACATGGGCAATAGGGAGCTGTTAGCCATGAAACTAGCTCTCGAGAAATGGAGACACTGGTTCGAGGGGGTGAAATACCTATTCCAAGTTCTAACTGACCCCACTGTATGTTTGTTCCTAGAGTTGTTTGATCAAACGTCCTCATGTCTGAGCACTCGTCACAACTTACCTGCCATCCGGGGTCTGCCTGCACTCTTGAGTTCTTGCAAAGACGGTTCTAGTGGCCAACCATCAAGAAAGATGTGATGGTGTTTGTTAAGGCCTGCGCCACTTGCAACCAAAATAAATACTTGGAATTTCCCACCAATCACCTCAGAGATTTCTGCACCCACTCTCCATACCTCACTGACCACCGTCTCATATATTTATGAATTGTATCACTGGTCTTCCCCCATCTTAAGGAAACACTACAATTTTAGTCATCGTGGAATGATTCTCAAAGGCTGCCCTCTTCATTCCCCTGTCTAATCTTCCCAAGGCCAAAGAGATGGCCGAACTAGTCGTTGACCATGTGTTGGACATCGTCTCGAATCAGGGTTTTTTTTCCTGATTCTGGCAAGCATTCTGTCAATCCCTTAGGACCACTACAAACTTATCCCTAGGTTACCACTCAGAATCAAATGGACAAACGGAAAGACTCAACCAAGACCTTAAAACCACTCTTGGATGCATGACAGCAAAGAAAATCACCACTCGTTCATCATGTGGGCTGAATATGCTCATAACATCCTGTGTTCATCAGCTACAGGCAAGTCCCCTTTTGAGTGGCAGTTCGGCTATTACCCCCCACTATTTCCTGAACAGGATCTGGAAGTGGCAGTTTCCTCGGCCTCGGACTTGGAAAAAGGCACATCTCAAACCTCTCAAGGTATCCAAACAATACCAACACCAGGCTAACCACAATCTGGCTCCCAATCTGCATCCGGGCCAAAAAGTCTGGCTTTCCACCAGGAGCATCCCCCTACAGGTGGACTCCAGGAAACTTTCCCAAAAGTTCATTGGTCCATTCGAGATCACCAGGAAAGGAAACCCAGTCACCTACAAATTATACTTACCAAAATCTTTAAAGGTAAACTCTACCTTCCATGTGTCTTTGCTAAAAACCATTCTTGTTATTTCAGCTTAGTTATCTTATATCAATTATACCTACAATTTATTAGATTTTTTCTGTTCTGAAGTTTTTTGCCTGTCTGAGTTGATGTATTTTTTTGGAACCCGAAGTTCCCTGTATTTGGTAACTGTTTTTTCGTCTTCTATTGAAGATTTTTTTGTTGTTGTTAATAAATGAAAATATTAATTGGGTTTTTAAACTCCCAGTGGCTCAGTAGTAACGTGACCACACTCACATGCCGGAGACCCAGGTTCCATCGCAGATTTACCTGTTAAACAGATTAGACTCTTCTGACAATTCTTCATAAAACTGCATTTGGATTTAAGCCCTATCATCACGTCTCCCATTCACAACACATTACTTTTCTGATGTTAGCGCCAGAATTAGGAGTAAACCATATTAAACCATGTATCCATCTTGCTTTGTATTAATGTTTGTGACAGCCGGTGATGGAGTAGGATATTTTTTAGTACACTTCGGGCTACCACACTTTGGTACCTAATTGAGTCTCATTTAAATGAATAGTTCACCCAAAACTAAAAAATGTCCTCATCATTTACTCACACTCAGGTGGTTCAAAACATCCCTTTATTTCTTTTTGTTATGAACCCTTTCTTTCAAAGACAAAATAACTGATCCATCAAGGGAACGCAACATAAAGAGTACACATGAATCACTAATAACTAATAAATAATTTCAACATCACAAATCACAATCATGTGTCACAACTAAGCGAGAATGAATAAAGTAAAAACTCACGTTCTCCAACAAATAAGATACAACACTAATATAAGACGAACAACCCAACAATTAACAAAGCATAACAAACTAAGACTTACAAAAACACAACAACTAGAAACTTAAGAAAATAAATGAAGCTTGATGGCTGGCAGTGAAGTCTCCTCCTCGCTCTATGTCGGTCCATATTTATAGCCAATTTGCAAATAACGCAACTCGCCACAGGTGCGCAAAGGCGGACCATTCTAGGAAACAAACAGTGAGTGATGTCATGACACAGACGCACACAAGCACAAATAGGCAGCAGCCGTAACACTTCTGTTGAACAAACTCATTATTCCCCCAATATTCTTCATTATATATTTGATTGTTATATCTAATATTATTTTGTGTTCAACAGAAAAAATAACTCAATCAGGTTTAGAACAAATGGACGATGAGTAAATGATAGCAGAATTTTAATATTTAGCTGAACTATGCCTTTACTTTCGATAAAGCTAATTAAAGCAAGTAAATAAATATGTTCTTTGACATTGCTACAGGAATTTACTTCAAAATCCCCTTTCCAAAATGAAACTAAATATATATTATAGATAGATGCAAGAGACAAAGCTTAATAAAATGGTGTCCTGTGAATTGCTATGATTTACTGTAATATGCTGAGGATGGGCTTTTTCAGTATGATATTCCAGACATCTTCTTGGTTTTGCCATCTTTTTGCTTTTCTCTCTGTTTAGAATTCACCTTGTGCTTCCAGTTAAGGGCTTTGTTCTTTATTGTTCAAACACACACACACAAACACTTGTCCTCTCTCACATCATGCACTCTTTTATCTCTTTAAACATACAGTAGATAATTCTTTAAAATAGCTTCAGGTCTTCATCTCTTCCACTGTACAGCAAAGCAGATTAAATGCCCCATAAAAAGTAATTATTTTCAGTGAAGAAAGCTTGTAACCAGTGCTTTTTAGCCTAAGGTCCTCTGTATGCTAGTGTACTCCTAAAAGTTAGCAAAATGAACAAGCAGATTTATATTTTTCCTCAGGAAAACAAATTATACATATTATTGGTTGGTCTTACTCATGGATGCATTGAATTTTTCGTTCAATAAAAGACTGTCTAGAATGAGAATGTTCTCTCTTAAACTTTGAATACCATCTGTTAGTAGTATCAAGTTAAACAGTGCACTGGAAATTACATTTATAATGGAACAATGAGCTTATATGAGCTTATCGTATTGGGGTAAAAAAAAAAAGTAGACTAGTACCCAGATACCCAGGTAAAAGTATCTTGATAAACTACTACTTATGGGAAGTTTCTGAACTACACATCTTATGTACAATTGTATTAATGTATTAATACAATGTATTAATAAATGCCTTGGTATACTTCGAAGAAAATTGAAGAAAAAACTGAGATGAAATATTTTCAAACAAAATCCATCTGAGGTAAAGTTCTGTTTGTGTTTGCTTGGGCATTTGAAACAGCTCACCAAAGATTGTCTTGGCTCCTAAACACCTTTAAACTACCATTGGTCCTATGCAATATCAGTAGCTGTTTCCATCCAAAAATGTGAATACAATTGTTGCACAAAACTGGAATATTGCATAAAAGACATGCAAATAAAGCTGCATTTCCATCCATTTCGTCACTTCCTGATTAAATGGCACCAAAAAATCAACAGTAAAAACTGAATTTTCTGTGTGAATCTTTTCTTCATTGAATAAATGACTTCTGCCCCAGAAGGCAATGCTGACACACAATACATGCATGATGGTGTTTGAATGCGTAAGACACAGCATACAGATGCTCTTGATTCTGGAGATAATTAATAATATAAAAACACTAACACTGAAATGGTTAAGGCATTTTAGAATGACCAAAACAACATTTCAGATGTTTTACAATGTGCTCAGCCTGCTGGTTTGTCCATTCACAAACATTTTTATCATAACATGATCTCTTATAACAAAATCACATGACTTTTTTAATGTGCATACTAGAATTTGTTCGATAAAAGTGTTTCCATCGCAGTTTATGCATATCTTTTCTTGTCAAATAAAAAGTTTATCCTACACAGTTATGCGCATACATTTTTGAAACGTAGCTAGTGGCTGTGTTCTGGAACTCCGCCTTCTTTGATGTGTGATTTCAACCCCATTTCGTTTCTAATTCCATGGGGGTCAGACAGGAGAACAACATCCAAAACAACAACATGAATACACTGGAGAGTCGAGTAGCACACACTGGCTCTGCCATTTGATCTTCTTGTTGAGAATGCTGTTTGCCAAATGTTTATGAAACTGTTCCTATATATCAGCTGCCATTGTTGGCAATGGACTGTTCAAAATCATATACTGTCACTTAGTTTTTTTTACATAATTTTACCCTCAAACAAAGAAAAAAAAATGAACATGAAGTTTTCGAAGTTTAGGGGTCATTCAAGGTGAAGCAACCCAACTAATGTTGGTTTGTCATGTGATATTACCCCTTTCTACAAATACAGATATTTTTCAGTAAATTACCTGTAAGTTGTTATAAAGAAATCACGTGTGAATAGTCCCTTTTTAATAATACAAATATTTACCAATAAAAGCACAGCTGTTTAGAGGTATTTTCTAGTTAGGTATGCCCCTAAATATATTTATTTGTAAATGATGCTTGTCTGAAATAAAATAATTTCTTGTGTGCACAGCACATTTTTTAATATAACGATTTAAAGAGATGAAAATGTTGTCATCATTTACCTACTGATTAACAGTTTTCAATTTCCTTTTAAATAACTCATTTTGTGTTAAAAAGAAGAAAGACATTCATAAAGATTTTGAACTAATTAATGGTGAGCAAATAGTGAGTAAAATCATTTTTGGGTAAACTATACCTTTAAATTTTTTTTTCAGTAATTTTACACCATTTATCTGTAATACTGTCTGAAAGGGGTATTTGACAGCATGGCAGATGTAGCACATCTGAATCTCATTCCTACTCATATTCATATTATAAAGAACATACTTTTCTAATGTTTGAGAAGTAAGTTCAAATTCAAATGCAGTACCTAGACAATTTTGCATGCACCAATAGTGAGCTTTTCATTATGTCCCATCCAAGGAGAGAATGTGACAGTGTTGTGCCCTGGGCATCTTGGCACAGATGTCTCGTACCGTCTGTAGGCATGCTGTGTGGTGTAAAGTGACAGCACAGTTACATTGTAATGGTGTGATCAACAAGTCTGCCTCGCAACTGCAGCATCATTGTGCCCTTGCTGCGTAGGGAGCATCATTGGGTGCGTCTCGATCAGCTTCCTTGTTCAGTAGTCAGGGCACTGATCAGGGAGTCAGCCATTTTAAGCATGTCTCAAATTGTTCCACAGCACTGAAATGTTTGCTGCCTAAAATGTCCCGCAATGCACATTGAAAATCAGGAAGCTTGATGCTCACTGTGTTTCTTTAAAAGGCACCTATGATGAAAATCAACTTTTGTAAGCTGTTTGGACAGAACTGTGTGTAGGTATAGTGTGTCCACTGTCATATTGAAGTGATAGAAACACAAGAAGTCTCTTTTTTTAATTTCCTGAATTTAAAATAGGATCCTAATCCCGCCCATTTTGAGGCCCACCACAAGGTCACCTAGGAGTGCGGTGTGCTCACAAACTTTATAATGACAGTGACTACTTTTACATGGACTATTAAGACAATAATAAGATTAAGGCGTTTACATGAGCTGCTTTTGAATGTTCCTTTCATAATCTCTTTTCACATGTTATAGCACATAATTCGATTAACGTCATTGCGTCACCATGCTATGCGCATTTCCTCCTTTCCTACTATTCTGTCACAAAACAGGGAAAATTGTCCTACATGAGAGTAATAGTTTGATTAAGGTATTTACATGTCAGTACATGTCAAATTATTGGTGTCCATGTAAATGTACTGATTTAGTATGACTCATCGTTGCAGAAAGGCTTGAATTAACTCTACGGCAAATTATTTATTTATTATGTAATATTAATAATTCAAGTTTTGATATTGTACAATGATGACATTTTCATGTCACTATTAGGGTGCCATTGTCTAGCAAACCAAGAGCCTAATTTTACGTGTCAAACTAAAATTGTATGCACTGCAGAAACATGAGCATTGTTTTAAAAATGCTCAGCTGACAGTTGCTATGATACAGAGTACCCCACTGTACTGTTACAAGTTAACAGTCTTTAGCTTTACAGATTATGTGTTGACAGTTTTGTGGTATTGTCCCACCCCTCCTCCACTGTGATTGGACGGCTAGCTTAAAAGTGACACCGATGGGCATGTGAAGCATGGGGATGGATCATTGATGGTTTGGGCTGCAATATATGCTCAGTCAAGAGATCAAAATATTATTGAGCCTTTTTGGGGAGTTTTGGAGGAGCGAAACAGAAAGCGTTTTCCTTCACTAGCATCACGTAGTGACCTGACCACTATTCTGCAAGAAGAATCGCTTAAAATCCCTCTGGCCACTGTGCAGGACTTGTATCTGTTATACCCAAAATAAATTGATGCTGCATTGGCTGCAAAATGAGACCCTACACCATATGAATGAATTATTGTGGTCTAAAACCATGTGTTTCAGCTTTATTGTCGGAACCGTATCTGTAAAGTATGATATGTACATTGAATGATAAGGGTGTTTGTGTTTGAGTTTAAGTGTGATAGTTATAGGGAGTATTAGCAAAGTTTCTTTAAGGCCCCGTTTACACTAATACGTTTTAGTTTTAAATTGCATAAGTTTTGCTATTGTTATGCCATCCATCCACACTACGCCAGAGTTTTTGATCAACCAGAGTTTTTGCCAAAAACGAAGCTTTTTGAAAACATTGAAGAGGCGGTTTTCATTTTAAAACACTGCTGCTCCATGTGAGTGTGGATGGGGGAAAACAGAGACATCTAAAAAGGGAGGCTGATTGGGTCTTTTTCCTCAATATTAAGTAGCCTACACACAGTTCAGTCCTGCATACTTTCCTTGTACGCTCAGACTTCGCAAGTTTGATATGGAAAACAAAATCCCGAGGACACGTTGGGTAAATCTTCAAAGAGAACAGTGTACTTTAAAACGTCATTCACATCACCCTGGCTATGTTGTTTCATTAGTTCTTAACAATAAAATTAAAACATGATATAAGGAACTGTCTATTTTCATTTTGATATTGGCAACTTAACAGACACCAAACATTTTGAGGCATCGTGTAGCTACATATGTATATGACCGTCATCTTCACTGTATGCATATTTATAACAAAACGGAGCCTATAACATAACTGCCTCTTTTCATTTTTATTAAAAATATGAAACATACCCTCTCTTTTGCTAAATATCAGTTTTAATAATCAATAATGGCCATTATAAAAGTATAACATAGAATAATAAAGGCAAGCAATCAGTCAAATGTGCAGAATCAGTGTACATGGTTACATTAATATATTAACTTATCTTTGCACTCAGCCAAAACACGTTACCTGAGAACAAGTAATAGATTCAACAGACCAAAGTCGGGGAATATGTCATTATATAGAGACAAGATCAATTAAATATCACATTTAACAAATATAGTGAGATTAGATCCAGCGGTAGATCCTTGATAAACAGTCCAACATGCACAGCTCTCATTGCTGCAGTGCATGCCAGAGTATGTGTGTGATCACGTGATGTGCATTTTCAGTGGGCTAGTGTGGACGAAGAGTTGTTCAGAAATGCTGGAATGCTAGTGTGAGCGCGGATCTTTTTCATTCTAAAATGCCGTTTTAAAACTAAAAGATATTAGTGTAAACCTAAGGCAAGTAATTTCACTCCACAGACATCTTTGAAACAGTTTAAAAGTGTTTGCCAAGCTTACAAATACATTACATATTTGGAATAACCAATAAAATGAAACTACAACTGTCACATTTAAACATATCCAAGCTAATGCGCATGCATACTCGAAAGAAGCAAGATCACAACACCAACCTCATTTATGGCAGTGTTACACATTATCATCCTCTGAATAATGCTTCCTCAGATCGTGCTGGTCTTCAGAAATCATTCACAATTTGGTCATGATGTCAAATCTCATCGAAAAATGACAGCGACTCTTTGTTTACAGGTTTGTTGGTGTTTGAGTAGCTGCAGTCATGTGATGGGCGTTTGACAGGATGGACTGTACCTCGTGTTCAATTCATACAGATTACAAAAACAAAGACCTTTTGTTTTCAAGTGTAGTTGGTTTATTTAAAAGAGATTTCAAGCTTTATGTGAACATATTTTTATTTCTGTGAAGCAAGTATTCGCTGAGATTCCAGTTTGTTTGTTGACAACAAAAAAAATGTTGTAAAAGCACACGTCTGGTTCAAACCTCTACCCTGGAGAAATGTCAGTCTATAGCGATCAATTATTGGCTCCTGTACTAGGGCGGGGCTTTATTTGCCATATTAACCGTTGCACTTTTCCCCATTCAAAACCATACGAGTAACATGTCTTGTGTATTCTATAGTTTTTGATATTACTACTATTGCTTTAAAAAAAATATATTAAATGTTGCTCATAGTGAACAATAGTCACTAAAATAATCTGTGCATAATTCTAAAAAATTGTGTGTTATCTTAACAGTTCCAAGTTACAATGGGTTTACTCATGTTTTTTATAAGCAAACCAACTAATTGAATGCTTTTTGCAGTGTATTTTTATTTATTTAATTAATTTTAAAGGAAGACCCAAAAATCTGCTTTAAAATATTTACAAAGAGACCAACAAACATCTAATTTTAACCCTTGTGCAATGTTCAAATTTACTACCCTTTTGTTATGTTAGAGATAAAAACATCCACTGAATGAAACTGCTGTAAAAATGCCTCTCGATTTTTCTAATAGTTTTGCATAAATCTTTTAATCAACCTCAGTCCTGATCAAAACTAAATATTTTTAAAAATTAGAGGATTTTTACTCTTTAATTGTCAAATTCACAAATGACGTCACTGATTTGATGAATAAAAACACACACACACACACACACACACACACAAAATAAAGTATTTTTGACAGGATGACAGGATTTTTAAAAAATATTTATCACAGTCTTGGAGGTGAAAGATTAGTATGAACATTGGCTTTGATTCATTGTTAGATTTTCATTTTTTTTCTCCCTAATTTACTGTTGGTGGCTGTTTTGCCTCACTGACTTCCAATATAACCATATTTGATGGTGCATAAATACACAGTCTTTGTTTTTGTTTACTCCATGTAGTTCTGAGGGCTGAGATGCATATTTTGATTTTCTCAGACACATTAAGATAAGTGCGTAAAGGTCACTTTCACACTCTCACAGACGCACACTTTAATTTGCTGTTATACTCCATATAAAATCTAGAAACTAAGCTTTTTTTTTTGCATAGGCCTATCTAAAGGGTTAATGGTGCCAGCTGATGATCAACACATTTTACCTCTTCCCAAGAGGGAAAACCACCAACAATATTATTATTTGTATTATTTGTATTATTACAATTATGGTTTTGTAATAAAAAAGTGGTTATAATGGAAATCAATGGGGCAAAAACAGCCACCTACAGTAAATTTGGAAGAAAAAATGAAAAAAAAATCATAAAAGTCAATGCATCAAAGGTAATGTTGTTTCACAGGTCCAAGATTTTGATAAAAGGTAAAAGAAAATCCAGTCCACAATAACTTTTATATTAAAAAAATGAGTCATTTTATGTTTTTTTACACAAAATCAGTGACATCATTAATGAATTTTGCAGTTAAATAGTTAAAATTATTTAATTTTCTAAGCAATTTAGTAGTTTTGATCAGGACTGAGGCTGATTAACAGATTTATGCCAAAAAGGGAAAAAAAAGTTATCAGAGCATTTTTACAGCAGTTTATTTCAGTAAATGTTTTCATCCTTAACATAACAATAGGGTAGTAAATCTGCCTAGAGTGTATCGTTGAGTTCCTTAAAAATTTCAAAGCATTTTCTTAAAATATGTGTCAAAATAAGATTTGTTGCCAAAATCATTCAGCTAGCTGAAACACAGAAAAAAGTTGTGGCCAAATTAAGACTCAAAATCACCGCAGAGTGGATGAAAACATCCCCAACAGCACATAAGGGTTAATTGGAAGGTGTCAGTGTAAAAAAGAAAACTTTTCGTCACATTATTTCTAGTTGCTTTCAAAGCTACATCTCAAAATGAGCAATCGTTTGTTCACCACATCAGAGCTATAAAAGTTTCAGCAAGTGAATTCCACTTATGAGAAAGTAATTAAACACCAGGTAGAGGATTCCCTCAAGAGGCATCTCGTCAAGTTCTGTAAATGATCTGTAAAACTGTAATCATTCCTGTATCCAGTCCCTGAACAGCCCCAAACCACACGGCTCTCATCTTTCCAATTGCACTACATCACCAGACAAACAGAGCCACGGTCAGTCGTTATTGAGGCCATTATGTTTCATTTACGCTGGCCTGTGTTCCTGGACAAACACCACGGAAATCAATAAGCTCATTCAAGGTCACACAACGGGCCTGACGTAACCAGATTTCATTAGTTATCATTACACAAAGCAATATGTGCGGAAATTGAAGACAGTCATTAACGTGGCCCGAAATAGACTTTGGTTATGCAAACTGGGCTGCGTGGCGTTTTTGTAAGGGACTGTCTGTGTGTTTGCCAGGTGAGAATGAGGATGGATGATTATATTGTACGAGAGAACAAGATGATTTATGCATCTAATTAGAGCAAGCACATTCGGGCCGAAAGACAATAAATTTATCCGGCTTTGTGAAGTTT
>CAIGQZ010032024.1:2536630-2547244 GCA_903798205.1 Danio tinwini | reverse complement strand
AGTGTGAGTGCTCTGAATCGGGCTCAGGCACGGTTCACTTGAGCGGCCCTGGCCCGGTTGGAAGAGGTGGGCCTAAGCGCGGTTCACTTGGGCTCAGGCGCGGTACGCTTACAGTGTGAGTGCAAGAGTGCCTAAGCCCGAAACTGAAAGCGAGATGTGACTTTTAAGAGACTGTTTCATATGAATTAATTAATCATTTGTACTGTTCAATGAACGCAAACTGTCATCGATTATTAAAGATGCAAATCCCTCACTGCACTTTAGCAAACTTCCTAATTCCTGCTGCACGAGGACTGTTTGATTGCCAAAAGTGGCTGATCTGTTTGGCGAAATATTTGACTGCATGTCACCGCATATCAAACGACTTAAACGACATAACTAAAGAAATCTCCACTGTGCTGAGCGAGAGCGCTTACTGAGCAGCGCATCATCAATGACGTAAGCGCGCCCAGGTCTGAATGTAATGTGAGTGCGGGCCGTCGGCGGAGACGGGAGGGGGGACAAGCGTGCTTTGGCCTGGTTCAAGGCAACTTTACATAGTGTGAGTACGCCCTAAATGTGTGTTTTTTCTTTTTTACTTTAATTTATTTGTTTATTTATTTATTTGTTTGACTCCAATACTTAAGGTGGAAAAAGTGGTGGTTGTAATTGTGTAACGGATGGTGGTGTAATGGTGTGGATGATATTTTCTTGGCACACTTTGAGCCTAACGCCACTGCCTACCTGAGTATTGTTGCTGACCATGTCCATCCCTTTATGACCACAGTACACTCATCTTCTGATGGCTACTTCCAGCAAGATAACACGCCATGTTATATAACGCGAATCATCTCAGACTGGTTTCTTAAAATGAGTTCACTGTACTCAAATTGCCTCCACAGCTACCAGATATCAATCCAATAGAGCACCTATGGGATGTGGTGGAACGGGAGATTTGCATCTGGGATGTGCAGCCGACAAGGATGTGCAGCAATAGCTTAATACTATTATGTCCATATGGTAGCACAATCTCTGAGGAATAATTCCAGTACCTCGTTGAACCTATGTCATGAAGGATTAAGGCAGTTCTGAAGGCAAAAGGGGGTTCAACCCGGTACTAGTAAGGTAGCCAGTGAGTGTATACTTTATGTAATAAAAAAAAATATTAATAATATTAATTAATTTATTATTGTGTGTGTGTGTGTACGTGTGTGTACGTGTGTGTGTGTGTGTGTGTGTGTGTGTGTTTAAATATTCAAAATTACATAATTAAACTTGTTTTTAGCAATATTCTTCTGCACATCTTCTGCACACCAGATCCTCGGGTCATTTTTTTAAACGCATAACAGTCTATTATATTAGGAAATGAAAAGTTTGTCAAAATATGTCAGAAAGCTTTCTTTTTGTCGTTTTCTTATCCCATTGTTGCCATGTTTTAGTTTTTCAGTTTTAAAAATGACAGTGTGAATAAGCAAACCTCTAGAAGCAGCAAATCTAAAGTAGCCTGTAAGGATGTGATGTCCTATACCGTCTCTGAATTCATATTCAGCAAGCTGCAGCAAGCTGCAGGACATCTGAAAGACTTTGGTTGGGTCGGCTTGTTCTGTTGGCAAGACTTGTGACATTAATTTGATGGATTCAGGGAGGATTTAAACAAATGTAAACCAATTCCAAGCAACTGATCAAATATTCTCCAGATGTAATCCTTTCTGTCCCATCCTGCTATACTTTGCGAAGCTGGCATTGACTTTTTGTCACGTGATTTCTCTTCTGGCAGGTCGAGCACTGCTGCGGTTGAATGGAGAGAAGCTGGCGAGGATGGGGATCATCCAGGAGACACTGAGACAGGAGGTGCTGCAACAAGTCCTACAGCTGCAGGTCAGAGAGGAGGTGCGCAACCTACAGCTACTCAGCAGAGGTGAGACAACAACTATAATAATCATTCTTTTCATTTATAAATGGTACCTTTCTATCATATCTACCAGACATCTTTTATGTACTTCATACTTGTTAAAAACATTGTGCAATGCTGACAAACCACCTGTTGGGCATACTCTCTCCTCTCTTAAAAATAAAAAAAAAACAATTATTAAATAAAAATAAAATACATAAATAAATCTTAGACTGGGCGTCACAGTGGTGCAGAGGTAGCACGGTCACTGGTTCAAGCCCCGGCTGGGTCAGCTGGCATTTCTGTGTGGAGTTTGCATGTTCTTCCCATGTTTGTGTGCATTTCCTCCGGGTGCTTCGTTTTCCCCACAGACCAAAGACATGCTCTATATAGGTAAATTGAATAAACTAAATTGGTCGTAGTGTGTGTGTGTGTGTGTGTGTGTGTGTGTGTGTGAATGAGTGTGTATGGGTGTTTCCCAGTGTTGGCGGTTCAGTCCACTGTGGCGACTCCTGATTAATAAAGGGACTAAGCCAAAAAGAAAATGAATGAATAAAATCAAATAAAATAAAACAGTAAAATTAATGAGTTTTTCCTCAAAAACAAACTAAATAATCCGACAGAAAAGGGAAAGTAAAAAAAATCTAAACAATATTATTTTTTTTATCCCTTTGGCAAAAAAATAATAATAATTTTACTTATTATTTATGTGACAAAACAATATTTTAATTATCTAGTAAAAGCTTTTTGACTTTACTCATTTTTTTGCCATGTATATAACATTTGCATTTTTTTGCCATGTAAATAATAATAATAGTAATAATAACAATAATAATAATAATAATAATAATAATAATAATAGCATATTTCCATATTTTATTCCTGTAAGTCAGGTAATCCCATAGATATATACATTAGATGTCGCCTACCCTACTGTTGTCTATTAGAAGGAATGCGTCAATAGAGCCGCCATTTTAGTACAGGGTAGCGCTCCTTTGAAATGTATGCAGGACCAAGGTGAATTGGAGGACTGTGGCCATCCAAAGCCAGAGAAATACACATATATCTATGATCGGGAGTTTTCCCCGGTGCTCCGTATGCAAATATTTTTTAAAATTACGAAATATTATTATTTTACATCACTTTTCTACATTGATGGATGTGACCGCATGGGCATTCCTGACAAAGAGTGAGTGTTTGTGTGCACGGAAATGCTTTACCCTCCTTCACTGTTTAATTTGATCTAATCCATGTCCTGAAACACCCCCTCTCCATTTGTGAATTAATCTCCGTTATGAATGACTCGTTTACTTAGCTGACAATAATACAAGTTTCTGGCAGTTTATGTCTTCTTGTCATATTTCATAACATTGTTAGCTTATTTTATTCAACAAAACTAGCATAAGCTTAGAATTTAGTGCAAGTTGGTGCTACTTTGCCTTATGGTCACTGCAGTAAGAGACTGTATTATCAGCAATAACGTTACTTGTTAAGCACAAAAGTTCATAACATACAAAAACTTAAAAAACGAATTCTTACCTATGAAATGTTCTGACTTTGTGCTTTGTTTTCTTTGTTTGCTCGTTACTACACCCATACACAGCGCTTAAGTCCAGCATCTTCACATTGGCACACTGTCTTGACTAGTGCGGATGAATGACGTTTGTCCTAGGAGCACTGTACCAATGTGGCGGCGCTATTGACGCATGCTCACGGTCCCTAAGTGATATCTAGTGTATATATCTATGGAGGAGTCCTATGCGATTAAAGTCTTTTCGGAATACAAATTTCAAAGTTTCAAAGGACATCCCGGAGTCTCGGGTGTTGCCGGAGCAGAGAGATGCGTCCTCAGAACACCCGTCTCAGCAAGTGTCAAACCCCAGTGCAGCCCACATTAACAAGCCAAGGGAATTAGAGACCACTTAAACGCTGTGTCAGGGAATTCTACTACAGCTTAGGGGCAAATTTAATTTAACAGTTCACCAAGTCCTGGCCTCCGTGCTATGATAAGGGAATCTAATTGAGCCACCCAGTGGGGAAAAAAAAATACTCACCTGAGGTCCAAGTGAAGGACGTGGATAAGGGCTCAGACAGGTGAAGGGTGTTGGAGAGAAGAGGACGGTCAAATGAAAGTGCCGTCAGTGCTGATTAGTTTGTTTCTGATAGTGGACGTCACCTGTCAGAGCGAGTTACGTCTGCTTTCTGGGCTGTTTGGCTGGAGGACGCAGCTTTATCTGGGGTTATTCTTAGATGCGTCTCTCAGCCAGCAGGGTTTTTCAGTGGACGTCTACAGAGAGGCCGTCCATAGCTCCCTGTCATATTTGATTCAGATGGCGTGAATGAGGATATGAAATATTGATTGGGTGAAAAATGAGACAACCAGTTTGACCATAGAAGGTCTTGATCTGCCTTCTCGTTAATGTTGATGTAAGGCTCTGGTATTAATGCTGTATTGAACTTTGAGTCTAATATTTTGCTTATTTATTTCTGTACAGCTGCTTTGACACAGTCTGTATTGTATGTGGTGATATAGAAATAAACAAGCAAAGCATTAGACTCAAAGTTCAATACAGCATTAATACAACAGCCTTACATTAACATTAATGGTTTGATGTTTTGACAGTACAAATTATTTTTTACAAATTACATTACAGTGTTTTTAGTTGTTTTCAGATTCATGTTGTTTTGACAGTGTTGTTGTCTGTGCGTAAAACTTTGTGAAATATGAAATAACCGCCACTCTGTCTGGAAGCATGCTTTTTTGTTTACTTATTATTTGTTATTGAACCAAGTAACTCTTAGTTACCCAAACAGAACTGATCTGGTCATCTGTTTAAATTACATTTGTTACCAAGGCACCGCTGATGCATTTGTATTACATTTCAACGAGTTCATTTATCAATGCAACCATGGAAAATGAAAAAGCACAGTAAGGAACTGTCTTTGCCCCAACACTAATCAAACACACCTGAACATGCTATAAAATTATTGACCATGCAATGTGAAAGTGTGCTTGTTTTTGCCATTGTTTTATGGTCTGTTTCTACTGAGTGGTACAGTCCAGTATGCTTTTATGTCCTTTTCCACTGTCAAAAGGTACCAACAACGCAAAGGGGTAACTAGCACAACAAAAGGATATCAAAAGGCGATGCTAGTAATGCAGCTGAATGCTATTGGTTTACAGAGAAACGTCACTAGTGTGTGCACAAGCCAGGAGAAGGAAAACAAAGGAAGCACCATTTTTAAATACACAGCTAAGACATTACCGTAATAATATATACATATAATAATGAGCCATGGTCAACCCAAGCTTAAACAAACCTTGTCGTCATCTTGATGAACAGCCACAAAGAAGAGCAGAATCTGCAAAATCTGCCGTGTCATGTTGTTGTTTACGAGGCTGTCCAAAATCAGTTTCGCTTTCTCCAGAGAGCTTGTGTGTACTCGCTGCGCATCTATATTTGAAATAATAAACTTCTTGAGCTGATGATAATAACGTGATCATAATTACTGAAGTGCTTCTGATATCTGATTCTTTCATAAACAGACAAATGCAAGAGTGAAGTGTGAAAAAACTAAGGAGAAGCCGGAAAAAACAAAGGAGCACATGATTGTTTCAGCAACCTAAAAGATGAACAAACTGCCATGTTTAACTATTTTCATTACCCTTTGGACTAAGAGGTTACATGTGCTGGTGAAAATTCTGCGGTGCGAGAATGAATTTCCAAATAAAACACGGTAGCGTTCGGTAACTCTGGTGTAATTTGAACGAGAGTGGGCGGTCTAACAATATATCGTTCCCGAGTCCCAACGTTATTTCAGAACAGCCTATCTGTGCTTTCCTCATTCTTATTGAGCACCGGTACTGTAATATTGTTCGTTGTTGTGTGGAAGAAGAAGACAGGGTCGGCGATATAAGGTATGTAATTGTCTCTTTATTTTTTAAATGCACACACACACGAGCTCTGGTGTCTGTGTGGGTGTTCTCTCCTCTCTCTCTCCCGGCTGCTCCTTCTCCTTAAGAAGGGTGTCTCTCCGGCCCAATCACTAGAATAAACAGGTGTTATTTATTATTTCTGATTGGCCTGCTGATTAGCTGCCGGGCTCCGAGCATGCTCTCCCCCCTCATTGGGTGTTCGATCACGCTTACCTCTCCACAGGTACAGACAGTGCTCACGCGTGTTACACATGCTGAACGCATGACCAGTGCTTTCTGCAAGTGCATTTTATTTGCACAGTCTGTGCGCGCATCATCTGCATAACGGTCCTCAGAGCGGGCTTTACCATGGTAGAGCAAAATGAACATGCACTGTCCTTGAACTTTGTTCAGCTTGCATTAGAAAACGGTCAGTTTACTGTTAGGAAACCCACATCAGGCAAGTCTGATGTATGGGAGTCTTTTTGATGTGTCATAGACCCAAATGGTAATAAAAATTACCCTTTGCACGATGTGATAATTCCCTTAGCAGTCAAGTGTAAAATTAGATTTGTGCCAAATAAAATGCATTTTGACATTTTAAATAAATACTCCAGCAATCTTAGCTCACAATGCTTTTGAGAAACGCAGTCCAATGCATACAAGTAATGTTAATCATAAAGTTGCATTCCTCCCATCATCATAGCAATAAAAACAAACTTACCTCAGGCTGCCTTGAAGGTCCTGCAGAGGAAGCGAAGCAGAAAGTGAACCAAACTAATAATACACTTTTTTTTTTACAATTTTTTTGCCATTTGGTTGATAGTTTCATATTTTTCGAGTGTTTTTTTTTTATTATTAATGTATATTTGTGTTTGTTTTTTGAAAAGTTTTGTGTGTTTTATTTGGCACAAATCTAATTCTATAGTCAAGGGGGTTGCATACCGGATACACCGCACTGTACTGCGTCATGCAGCGCCATGCATTTTAGAATTCTAAACATAGATTTGTTCATACTTCTACTGCGCCACAGAGCATATCTGAAAGTTTTATTTTAAATAACATCCGAATGTGTGCATCTAGCGAATGTTACTTCCAAGCTGAGTGGTGCATCCAGTGTGCATTTCAGAAGACTGGAACCTCAGGTTTAAGGTGACACTCATGTCTCATCACAAAGGGGCAAACAAAACTGACATTTTGCCTACAATCCTTGCACAACCTACAGTTTTATCTGTTATCTCTCTCTCCTTTGGTAGCACCCAATTTAAACATGAGATTTTGGAAACCAGATCTAACTTTAGTGAGAACGAAACGCCTGCTCCTGCCAGGTTTTATTTCGCACCCGTTTTATTTTTGTCATTTTCAGTTTTTTACAGAGAAGTTAGTCCTTTTTGTATCTGTTGATATGCTGACACATAGGTGTTTGTAGCTCCTCCCTCTCTTGAAAAGAGCACAATCTAATTTGAATTTAAAGCGACAATCACCAAAATAGCACAATTTAAATCACAGCCTAAAAGTGTGCAGTATTTGTGCAGTATTGTAAGCTGAAACTTCACACACTCTGTGGGCATCAGGGACTTTTTTTTTACATCTTGTAAAAAGGCATAATAGGTCCCCTTTAAAAGATGGGATTCAACTGCAGGGTAGCTCTTCTGACCACAACTAAGCACCATTTCCCCAATTCACCTCATCTCTTTTTATGTTTTAAACAACTCACAGTCATCGGTAGCAGACCAGTGCACCGACAAATAAAGTATCATTCATTAAAGCACAAAGTAGCCTATATATCAATGTACTGTGGTACGATCTATATCAGTAAGGGTAATAGATTTCTGTCCCCTGTCAAATAATATGATATTGTCTATTAACGTTCGGCTTGAATCTCATCAGAGTACTTCTGGATTGGACTTGTGCTCTTTTACCGCTCTCTATTAAAGCTCATAACATTCACATGAGTGATTTGGGGGAGTAAATTGACCTTTCAGTGCAATTGCTATCTGGTATTTATCCTGTGAAATGTTGCCTCTGTACTCTTCTAAATTGCTTTGTTCTTTCGGTTTCGAATAAGGCTAAGTAATTCTGCTCTCTTCATCCCTCACCGAATCCTCCAGCCTTCTTCTTCACACCGAAGCAATTTAGCTGAGAGCGAGGCAGATTCTCCCAATGCTATAATTGCTGTTTCTATTGAAACACCCAACCTTATTACCTCTTCTCCAAATTACCACCCAACTGTAATAGCCTTTAAACATCTCATACCAACAGAACAGAAAAACCCACTGCTTTATTGTAGCAAACAATCCCCCATTTCTTTTTTCGGTTAATAAACCAAGCCAATGCTTTTTTGCATTCTTTTTAGTACAATACTTATAAAGAAATATCTGTAAATTAGCAGGGTTTTTTTTTGCATATTTGGTGATTCATGTTTTTATTTTTATTTTTCCCCCATTTTTTATGCTTTTGAATTGCATTATGAGACCTTGATCTTCCTTCCAACAACTTTTAACCTTGAAAAGTTCAGAAGTGACTTTTGTTAACATTTTAATAGTTTCAAGTGATATATTGTCTGGACTTATTTAATAATCTAAATATTATTTCTTATACATTACAATAATTCAAACTATTAAAATGTCAATAACAGTAATTTTTTTAACTGTAGAGATTACTTTTAAACATCAAAAGTCGACCAAGCAGAGATCAAGGTCTTAATTGCAATGCACAACCATGAAAAACAAATTATGCACTTAACTTCTAGTTGATCATTGATCATGTCTTGATTTTTAACTATTTAATTAGGACAGTAAGGTCTGACTTTGCTTAGACAAAAGTCTTGTCCCATTAAAAAAAAGTACAGTATAGAAGATAATGTCATGGTGCAATGGAAAAAGAATGAATGTTGTGTGTTTGTGATTCCCATGAGCTTGGAGGACTGCATCCATACATCTCTTCAATGACTCAAATAATCCTCAATAATGATTCAATGATGGAAACAAAATAACAGAATAAATTCCAGCATGTGCATGAAAAAAATGTTGTGTGATTTTGTTTTAACAGCTTAAATGATCACAAACATATATAGAGATAACACAAAAGGTTGGCATTAATAGACATATCAGCATACCAACCACATTGTAAAACATTTAAAATGTTGTTTTGGTCATTTTAAAAATCACTGAACCAAAGTCTGTCATCAAAGTGGTTTGGTGTTTCGTCAAGTAATTTATTAAATAGGAAAAAAGGCCATCCGTAGCTTCTACTACAACAAAATCCATTTGGCACCAGTTGGCACCAGCTCATCAGCAAGTGATGATTTTGTTCTCATTGGATCTTTCGATAGAAACTATGCTTTCGCAAATGTTTTATGCAATATTCCTGTTTTGTGCATACCTAATATGCATCTTTGGATGGAAACATAGCTGAAACCAGCTTTAAGATGTCAGTTGCTTCCTCGTGAGTATTTAAACACTAATCTTGCATTGACGTTTTTCCTAAAAAGGGTTCATACAAATGAATGCATGGTGTTTCTATGAATTTTTTACATGCTTTGTAATGCACTTCACTCATGCTCCATTTAGAAGCCTTGTTAAACCCGAAAGGCTTTAATGTTTTATTTCATACCAGGAAATGAATGTCGGGAAAGTCATCAAATTACTTTAAAGATGTCAAATTGAATATGAATATTATTTACTGTTAAATAAGATAGATTTAGTGATACTTTGATAAATTATAAGTCTTGCGCAAAGCAATTAAATGTTGATGTACTGTAGAAAACACTGCAAGTCTCAGCTTCATTAAAATAAGAGCGACCCACACAGACTCTGGCGTAATCAGTTTGTCTCCTCCATATGCCTGTTTGCATCAGGAGAGCATCCCGAGGCTCTGCCAAACATCTGCTAAAACAAGCTTCTCAATCCACGTTTTTCTTTCTTAATCTTAAAGAAAACATTCACCCAAAACTCTGCCATTATTTATGGCACTTTTGCTTTTTGAATTTACCATTTGGACTGTTTCCATCTGATATGATTCTGTTTAATTTTTTGAAAATAAGATTTATATATCACCTGAAATCTGAATAAATAACTTTTGCATCACAAGAATTGAGAAATTTGTCTTTAAAGCTGTCAAAATGAAGTGCATGTTCTGGGGTCTGATTTTTAAAATTTGCATAGAAGCTATCTTAAGATTTCATGTTCTCCCTGCAGGTCCTTAGCCAGGGGGGTTTCAGGTGGTTCGAAAGACTCCCCTTCACTGACAAAAATCCAAAGTTTGCCCCATACTGTACATGAACTCACCCATTCTTTGACTGCTATGCCATCATAAATTGGAATCCTCTGTTGGCTGTCGTGACTTCAGCTTATAAGTTTTGGCCAATGCAAACTAATATAAGGGATGCTATCTTTCATAACTGGCTTACAGTATTGTTGGTAAATAGAGAAAATGTTGTACAAGTGACTTTTATTCTTAGTCTTGGACCAATAAACAAAAAAAGCAGCAAAAGCGGCCCATATTAAAATGAATTAAAATACTAATTTGGCTATTGTTGTTATCCATGAATTTTTAAACTTACTTTGTACAAGAGAGGCTAAAAAAATTATGAATTTTAACTTTATTATTTTTTATTATTATTATTCAAAGGGCCAAATTCTGACTGAGAAAAGTATAATGTGTTGGCCAGTTTGTTATTTTCCTAACAAATGACAATAGACTACAGTTTTTAATTAAACTTTAACAGATTCTTACTTTTTTATAATATGTTCAAGGATATATGATGTAATAAATTTGTATAAAAAAATTATATATATATATATATATATATATATATATATATATA
>CAIGQZ010032024.1:2498089-2531630 GCA_903798205.1 Danio tinwini | reverse complement strand
TGTGTACAAAAGTGTTCTTGGAGCTTTGTATGATTACAGTTAAACCACAAAACAAGTCACATGGAGTGTTTTGACAATGTGTCTTGACATCTCGGGACCATGGCTGTCTAAAGAGGGTCAGAGAGCTCCTGAAAATCATCTAAAATATCTCAATTTGGTTTCCAAAGATGGACAAAGGTCTCAGGAGATTGAAATGAAATGAGAATGAGTAATTCATAATAGAATTTTCATTTTTGGGTGAACTAACTCTTGATCGTAAACAAAGGAAAATATTTATTTGCATTAAATGTAGACATGATACTTTTAAGTGTTTTAAAGCCGTAAATGTTCTCCATTAGACAAGCATTAAATGGAAGAGCATGAAGGCACAGAGGGATCTTATAGATGAAAAGGCACAGCTATGTATAGCAAGTAAATACCTAACAAGAATGGTTCTGTGATGCGCATCCCTTCTCTACATGCATTTCCTGCAATCACATGAATAATTTATGTTCTTATTCATTCTCATGTCTCTTTTCTCTTTTTGCAGCTTCCTTCGGCAACATTTCTTAGCTCATCTGTCCTTTGGCAGCTCTCTCGACTTCCCGGCAGATACAGGAAGCCTTATTCCCAACTGTAACAGACATTTAGAGAGAGATACACT
Organism: Danio tinwini; assembly: GCA_903798205.1. Classification (NCBI taxonomy): domain Eukaryota; kingdom Metazoa; phylum Chordata; class Actinopteri; order Cypriniformes; family Danionidae; genus Danio; species Danio tinwini. Next base: position 2,530,987 of record CAIGQZ010032024.1, on the reverse strand, counting down.
TTGCCTGCCTGTGGATCAGTGGAGGAGACTGTTAACTCGACACCAGTTTAACAGACAGGACTGCCTTTTTATGAAGAAATTGATAGGATTTCAGAAACTCAAAAGGACAAAGGCTACTCTACAACTGTAATATAGTGATAAGATTCAAGTTTTACCTCATCTCTACAAAACCTACAGCACCAACATGAGCCCTGTCAGACAGTACTTGGATCAAGACCTCTCAATGGATCCCAATCTGAAGTTGAACCGTGATCTCAGTTGATGTTATGGAACGATTTGTCTCAGTAGCCTTGATTCCCCCCTGAGGTTTAAAGTGTTTGGATATCTGACAGCCTTGCTCTTTTAACCCAGCAACACTCACTCAACATGGACGTAGATGAAATGCTGAACAAATCCTGTTTCTACAAGTTTGGGAACAGACAATCCCTCCTCCTACCTCTCACGATAGATTGTATCATTCCATTTACAATAGACTTAAGGCATGACATTTGATTAACTGAAATGTCCACGCTACAGGCTAAAGTGACTTCCTCACCAATAAAAACAACTGCATCATTTCAAAGGACTTTCTTTTGAAATTTACTTTTTTTCAATTTTAAACATTGAATGTTAATACTATCAGATGTGCACACCTAAAAACCGACCATTGTTTTGCTTTTCTTCTCAGGACGTTCATTTACATTTAATGCTGTAACCTTCATTTAAGTGTCATTTTGAAATCTTGCACACAATGTAGTTGTCCAGGTTTTCTCTTAATATACAAAGAATATATCAGAGTATTAATATACCTTTATCCTAGAAATTGAGGCCCATTCACACCAAAGACAATAACTATAATGATAAAGGTATTGTTTTATTTTTTGTTTTAAAATTACTGCTATAAGGATAATGGCAGATAATAAGAGTAGGGTTGGGAAAAAATCCAACTGATGAATGATAAAAAATATAAAAAAATCTATTTAATGAATCCATTGGTTTCGACATTAGTATGTTATAAAGTTATCAATCTTGGTGTAAACTGGCCTTTGGAGTATGTGTCTAGATTATTGTCCCTTGTAGAAGTCCCAGTTGTCTATATTTACAAAGCAATAATGTAAAGTGGTGTCACATGCCTGCATGGCTAGACCTATTAGAGACTGTTTTCAGCTACGTAAACAATCATAAACTTTAGGTCTGAAATATACTTCACACAAGCGAAGGTTTCTGCATTCCAACTGAATTTGGTGTTGCTTTCCAAGACTCAATGTGTAATCCACTGCAAGTAAATGTTACCATGCCTATTTAACATTATTAGTACACCTCATAAGTTAAGGTGGGGGGTGATGGAGGTTTAAAGCCATTACACTCAAGTCCCTAAACAGCACTTCCATCTGGGTCATAGCACCAACAAATACCCCCTGGTCTTGGGATGCATCAAGTGGTATTCAAACCACTGTTTCTGTCAAAGACATCAAGCACCCAACAAAATTGTTTAAAGCTGGAGCCTCTAGTATCAGGCACTAGTCCTTGTTGCTAGCCTCATTTACACAGACAGACCTAAAGCCCATTTCTACCTGGGTCATGGCACCAGTGTAAATCCTCTGATTCCACATGCTTTGCACCAAACCTGTGATTTTGGCAGGGGAGGCAGACACACTAATAAGGAAGCCAAGAACTTATTGTAGATGCAATAATATGAACTGCAAGTTTTAATGTCAGTCATATTTGTACCTCTTGAGGCTAGATTACCTATACACCCGTTCTATTGTACTCACCCCACTCTAAGTGGGATTCTGGCCATCGTCTCTGACATGAGAAGTACGATACACTAGCAACGCAACACTCATTTCAATTTGGGTCACGGCACCATTGTGAACCCTTCCATTCTACTCACCTCCCTCCAAGTGGGATTCAAACCAGTGTCTATGACATGAGAAGTGGTATACACTACCAAGGACACACAAGGCTGCAGCTTCTAGCATTAGTTGCCCCAGCATCTCTTGAGTGAGAGCAATGAGGTTTACCCATTCAACTAATACTAGGTAGCTTCCACTACAGTCACTGCAATCCGGGTCTTGGCACCAAGGTAAACCTTTGCATTATACTCACCTCACTCCAAGTGGGATTCAAACCAGTGTCATGAGATGTGGGTACACTACCAAGGACACATGGCTGCAGCTTCTAGCATTAATTGCTCCTGCATCTCTTGAGTTGGAGGAGTGAGGTTTACCCAGACAACTAATACTAGGTACCTTCTACTATACTCACTGCAATCTGGGTCATGGCACCAATGTGAACCCTTCCATTATACTCACCTCACTCCAAGTGGGATTCTGGGATTCAAACCAATGCCTATGACATGAGAAGAGGGCACACTAACAAGGAAACAAAAGGCAGAAATGTCTAGCATCAGTTGCTCTTCACTTTGAGGCCACAGCTCTTTTTAGCACCAACACAATCCTTCCTATATTGCTTGCCCTACTCCAAATTTGAACTGGTGTTTCTGACTTGGGAGGTGGAGGTGGGAGAAGTGGGTACATTACCAAGGACGCAAAAGGCTGCAGCTTCTAGCATTAGTTGCTTCTGCATCTATTGAGTGGGAGGAATGAAGTTTCCCAGACAACTAATACTAGGTAACTTCCACTACACCCACTGCAATCTGGGTCATGACACCAATGTGAACCTATTCTACTCACCTCACTCCAAGTAGGATTTAAACCAGTGTCTATGACCTGAGAAGTGGGTACACTACCAAGGACACAAAAGGCTGCAGCTTCTAGCATTAGTTGTTTCTGCATCTCCTGAGTGGGTGAAATGAGGTTTACTCATACAACTAATAGGTTGCTTCCACTACACTCCCTGCAATCTGGTTCATGGCACCAATTTGAACCCTTCCGCTCTACTCACCACAACTGAAGCCACAACTCTTTTTAGCACCAACATAATCCTTCCTATTTTGCTTGCCCTACTCCAAATTTGAACTGGTGTTTCTGACTTGGGAGGTGGACACACTTACAAAAATGCAAAAGGCTTCAGCTTTTAGCATCAGTCTCTACTGTGCCCACTACTATTACACTCAGCCCCACAAATATAACAACCATTTAGGTCACTTCACCAACATAACCAATTCAGTTCTACTTGCGCTGCTCAACGCATGATTTGAACTGGCATTTCCAGTATGTTAGGTGGGTGTACTAACAAGGATGCTGAAGACCATGGCCTCTAGTGTTGGTGCAGATGGTCTCTAGTGATATTTTTCCACTCGAGGCCAAGGCAGAAATATTTACCCACACAGCTCTTACTATTCAGCCTTTGCTACAGGCTTCTCTTTGAGGTCAACTACTGTGATGGTGGAAGACTGCATTGAAGTAGTTTGTTCATTCAGGATTTTAATCCTGTTGGTGTTTATTGGGTACGAACATTACTGTTCTGTTTTCCAGCATACTAAATCCAAATCCAACTTTAAAGAACCACTCTTTTAATTATTTATTTTAAAATAGGCTAATTTTACAATTTGCATAGCATTAAATAGTGGGATCAAATTAGGCCAATAGCATCTCTCTCAAAAATGACCAAAAGGATTTAATAATTGACCTATTTAACAGACTAGATTGATAAATATAAGAACTGTTCTCTCATTCTTTTGTGATAATCAAGGACTTTTGCTGCTGTACTATGGCTGTATTAGGCACAGTGATATTCCTCAGCTCCTGAAAATGGTCCCCAATTAGGTTACAGTAATGTGAAATATTATTGTGCCAGCAGCAGCCATGGTATGGCAGCAAAGTTCCCAGATTATTCTGCCAGAAGCAGAGTATAGTTTCTAAGCATATTGACCTAGAACACAGGTGTCAGACTCAGTTTTTGGAGGGCCAGAGCTCTGCACTGTTTAGTTCCAACCATAATTAAAAACACCTGATCAAACTAATTGAGTGCTTCAGGCTTGTTTGAAACCTGCAGGTAAGTGTATTGAAGCAGGGTTGGAACTAAACTGCAGGGCTGCGTCCCTCTAGGATCTGAGTTTCACACCCCTGACCTTGACACAATGTATTAAGACCAAGGGAAAATGAAATGTATTTATTTGTAAATGTAACTAAGCTAAAATGCTTATCCCAGACTGAGAGAGCAGCTGAATGGATTCAAAAATAGTAAAACTCCAGTGTTTAACTCTAGGGTAAACTTAGCTATGTAAGATAGCCTTTTGAGAAATGAGGTTTGGTATCACAGGAAGGCAATAAGGCATGCAATGTATTTACTATAGAGAGACCATTTATTTTCTCTAGTATGATAAAGGACCTTTGGCAGAGAGAATGTAATTATTTCCATTTTGTGATTTTGTCATTAGTTTTGCTAAATTCTTAATAATCCAACACTCAACTGCACTGTGATATGATGGCATGTTTTTTTAGCAAGCTAAAATGTTTGTGTTATAAGGCCAGAGTTACTGTAAAACCCTATTTTACAAAGCATATAGAGTCTCAGATTGATTGTTGGATGCTCATGACACCAGTCATTGTTCATGGCTTTTGCACACTGTACTCAAACTGATGAAAATCTGGCCTCGTGAAGCACACCAATTCAGTCCATCCAGGTTTAAAGTGTTTATATGGGACTGACAGGCCAGAATTACATTTTAAATTCATGTGACGGAAGAAAGATGTGTTTCCAGAGAGTTTTGCTGACTCTTTCAATCTGGCACACTCTTTTTTTCTCTCTCCAGACATGTGAAGGGTTTCTTTTAAATCTTGTTATGCAAAAAATTAGGAAAATGAACATTGGTTATGTAATGACCTGCTACTAATATGATTATACAAGACATAGTGTGGCATAGACAGCTGTACGCGTGTGTTTTGGAATAAAGTTTCAAAAATGAACAAATTTGAAGTTTGTCATTCACAATTTTTTTTAAAACAGCAATGGCTCAACATGTATCAATAAAAAATTTAAATGTACACCTATAAATCCATTACTTCTTTACAAATGAACAACTGTTTATTGAAACAAGTGCTGTATAGAGTGGAGGAACTACAACGTCACCTTGTAGGCCAATCGGCTGCTAACATAAAATTGGTTCCCTCGATAAAATCCCTATAGGATTTTCCTATAGACTTCTCAAAAATTGCAAATAATAAGTTCTGTGTTAAAACACAGTTCGTTACACTTACACGTTTTGTCCAACCGGATAATCCTCACATGATAATATAACTTTGTGTCATAAATGCAAATGCAAGAACTGAAAAGCTAACATTAGGCTATAAATGGACCACACAGACTTCAGGGTGCTCAATTGTTTAGTCACCACCATCCTGCTACCTACAACCTTTCAAGCTTATTTTTAGACATATGGTTCATGACAAAGACTTACTCTCTCAATTTATTTGATAATAATTCATGCTAAATAAGCAAAAATGTAAAAATAATGTGTTATTTTTAGTATTACTACAGATATTAAACATGCATCTATATGTTCCCCTGGGAAATACATTTGTTCTGCTTTACAGTTGTTTTAACAGTTTAAAACATGTACTGTACGTTTTATAAATATGCCTAATATTATTATCATATAACATATTTAAATAAGTGTATTGCCCGCATGCATACAGCCTGCTTACCTTAGTAAAAACATGATGAAAAAAGCAGCTAGCTCTCTGCAACTCTCACATGGTTGCCCACTGAAGCTAAGCAGTGCTGCACCCAGTCAGTACCTGGATGGGAGACCACATGGGAAAGCTAGGTTGCTGCCGGAAGTGGTCTTGGTGAGGCCAACAGGGCCTCGTTAAAATGTCTTTTAAAGACGTTAAAATATCTACATATTTTTACAAATGTATTCACACATTTGCATTACTGAGAGCAGGAAAGAGACAGGCTGCACTGGTAAGCAGTATCTTCATAAAATTGTTTTGTTAAAATAAATGATAAACAAATGAATCTGTCACAAGTGACACCATTATTTACACACAATTTAAATGGCCAATTAGAAAAATACTACAAAGTTTAAAATAACCAAATAGCACACAAATTCCCATCGCAAGCTGTACATTTAAAGAGGGCTATGCGTTCTAGACAGTTCAGCTTGATGACGTATAATGTCTCTGACATCACTTGTAGTCCCATTTAGCAACTTGATAGCAACCGTCTTTTTAAAGAAGCGGAACCCATTTTAAAAAATCAAAAGTGTGATGTAACTGATGTGTTTCATGTCGTAAAATAAACAGTAAAAGTATCTTGAGATTATGGTAACCACGAAGCATATTTTAGCGATTTAACCAAGATTTAAAAAAACCATTGACTTTGGGACAAAGGAACTGGAACTGCTAACCTCACTTCTGAGTTTTTGTATATATATATATATATATTGACTTTATAGTTTCTCCACTCAACATTCAAGACATATTATTAAATATTCAAGTTTTTTTAAATATGAAAAATTATATAATTTTAACAGTTTTTTCCCTAATATTTCCAGCTAGGTTTTAGTGAACTTGTGATATCATCTAACAACACAAATCTTCCAGAGCTTATGTGTAAACAGGCCTAAATTCATGCAAGGCCCCTCAAAGGGTTTGCTCATGTGCAATTATTGATAGCAGCACATCTTATAATATATAATAGGATATTTTCACATATTTTTGACAAGCAAGCAGGTATGATATGTGATCACTGCCCTGAAGAGGGATTTGTGCTAGATATCTTTACTATACTATTCATTTAACCTAACAAATTGAATGCTTAGAACATCCCTGCACGTGCCTCTCGAGATCTGTCCTTTTGCTCATTTACTCTTGTCTCCACAATTTTCAGGGTATTTCTTCTAATTTGTTGGTACCATAGAGATACACCCACCCACTTCCTTAAAGCCAAACGAAAGCAATGCAGAGAAAGAAAAGCTCCCTGATTTTTACCACATTCTCAGATTTTACCACATTCTCACCTTGTTATTAACTTGTTTTTAAATTTTGGGGTTTTGTTTTTTGTCTTACCTGCTTTCTGGAATTGTTCTTCACTGGACTTAAACTCCATCGTTGCGGTCAACTCATCTCTGCATCTCAAGAGGGGAGCCCAGTTTGATGAACTGTTGTCCGGTGTCGGCAGGAGGATTTTCCACCGGGACACCAACAGCAGGCACTACATCATAATCACACATCTACAAGACAAAGCTCATGTTTGGTTAACAAATTGGTCAGCGTAATTTCCGCTGAAGTTCAGATTTTCCAACTTTAACGATTCGTGCAATAAGCGTGTCAATCAAGTCAATCACGTTGCCTCATTTGCACATATCGCACCGCAGGCTGTCTATTCATAAAGGGTCTGGCTGCAGACACGATGCAATCTCAGGCCGGTGCAATCTCACCGCACATGAACAATCAGAGTGATGCAATCTCAGCCGAACATGCACAATCAGACAGCACTCAGCCGCACATGCGCACATGGGCACGCTTTCGCTTTCTGTAAGAGAGATGCTTCACATACGGTCACTCATACTGTAAGTATATTTATTTCATTCGCAATGTTATTAAATGTGTTGTTTTTAATTTTTAGGTGAATGTTATTAAAAACGATCGTGTTATGTGTCTGATATAACCTGCACACAGGCTTCGATGTCATCCATGTGTTCTGAGATTAAGTAAAACAGTTTAGAGACCGCTAGCTTGTTGACAGTAAATTAATTTATTCATAACATTACAAAGCAGTGATTAATGATTTTACTGGATCACGAATCAGTGAAAACCATGTACACATCTCTTTCAGATCCTTTACTAAATTATATAACAACAAGAACAATGCCACATTTTAAAACATAAAAAATAAGCAAAAATTGGGAATTCATTGGGAAAATTAAGAACAGGAGCTTTGTGAAATTCATATCAGTAAAGAGTTTACAAATGTTACACATAATGTTGGAGTGATGTACACTTTAAAATAAAATTTCTGATTTCCTTAACAGATGGTTTGTTACTGATAAACCATGCTAGTAACGAGTTTACAAATGCTACTAACACAGTTTATTAATGGTAGTGTACAATTTATTAAAAGGGTATCCAATTCCCTTAACTAATGCTTTTAGTGATAAATTGTGTTAGGAAAGAGTTCACAAACATGAATATCATGCACGTTGAAGGTTATGTAGCACTAAATCTGAGTCATTGTTCATTATTTGTTCATGTTAACTAATGCAGTAACAATATTAATAAGTTTAGATTAACCAAGATTCACGATTACTAAATAAACATGTTATTTATTGGTTGGTCATGTTATCTAACCCACAAACAAGTGCATATGTGTATGTGTAAGTAAACATTAATTCAGCTGTTAATATAAAGGGATACATTAAAATATCCTATTAAGAGTATGGTAACATTAAAAAAGCATATGAAAAAAGCATTGTTTACCACCAGTTCATGTTAAATTCATGTAAATATATATATATATATATATTTATATATATATATATATATATATATATATAAAACAAGTTTTTGATAATTTGGTATATTAATTAATTTGTTTAGACAATAATGAAAACCATGAATATTTCACTAGCTTTAGCTAGTCACTAGCTAGTTCACTAGCACTAGCTAGTTTTGGGGTGTTGATTTGAAAAGTAACAGGGCAGGTTGCAGGTGACCTGCTATTTATCATTTGTTTAGGTGTTACTTAACATTATTTTATAAATGGATCGTTAGAGGAACTGTCATACAGCAGTTGTAAAGTAATTTGAATGTTGTTAACAAAAGACAATAATAAATACATGGACACAAGATATATGTGGAATCCAAAAATTATATGAATCAGAACCATTTTTACATCTGTCTCTTTAATTTATTCCTACAAGTGGATCACTCAGGTGTAAAACATCTGCATTGACTCTTCAGATGTCCACATCTGGACTCCTCAGACATCCACATCTACACTCCTCAGATGTCCACATCTACACTCCTCAGATGTCCACATCTACACTCCTCAGACAGCCACTTCTTCACTCCTCAGCTGTCCACATCTGCACTCCTCAGACAAAGTCATCAGTAACCAACTGCTGTGTGTTATGGAAACATATTAGCATTTATTGTGACAGAAGTATTATAAATCATTATAAATCATTAATTCGTTAATTTTCTTTTCGGCTTAGTCCCTTAAATAACCTGGGGTTGCCACAGCGGAATGAACCGCCAACTTATCCAGCATATGTTTTACACAGCAGATACCCTTCCAGCTGCAACCCATCACTGGGACACATCCATACACACACACACACACACACACATACGTATTCTACGGACAATTTAGCTTACTCAATTCACCTAGACCTCGCACCCGGAGAAAACCAACACAGGGAGAAGATGCAAACTCCACACAGAAACTCCAACTGACCCAGCTGAGGCTTGAACCAGCGACCTTCTTGCTGTGAGGTAAACATGCTACCCACTGCACTGTGATTAAAAATCATTATAAATATATTTCTTTATTTGAAAGTTTTAAATACATTTATGGTGACACAGTGGTGCAGTAGATGAAGGTTGCTGGTTCAAGCCTCAGCTGTGGCAGTTGGCGTTTCTGTGTGAAGTTTATATGTTCTCCCTGTGTTCGCGTGGATTTCTTCCGGGTGTTCCGGTGAATTGGGTAGGCTAAATTGTCCATAGTGTATGAGTGTGAATGGATGTTTCCCAGAGATGGGTTGCAGCTGGAAGGGCATCCGCTGCGTAAAGCATATGCTGGACAAGTTGGTGGTTCATTCCACTGTGGTGACCCCAGATAAATAAAGGGACTAAGCCGAAAAGAAAATTAATGAAATGCATTTATTGTTTTTCTTTCTGCTATAAAGGAATATAAACAGGTCCTTGGTAATCATTTAATAAGTCAGACAGTTTTATATGTCTGTTTATTGTAACGGGGAGTCTGAGACAGTATTAGAATCCATATTCCCATAGAATCCCATAGTTTATTAAGGGGCTTAGGCAGAGACATCAACGTATGAACAGGTAAATAGTTGGCAACATGTAAGCAGTCCAAAACAATCGACAGACACAGGGGAAAATCCAGAAGACATTGGGATAGTGCAGGCAGAAGTTCAGTGTAACAACAATCAGTCCAAAACAGATCAAGAGGGCAAAGACAGAGAATGTACGTGATCAAAATCCTGCCCCCACTCCTGTAGGCATCCTCTTTTGGATGATTCACATGCTCCGTTTCATTCTTGGAATAAATCAAAATGTCATCGATATAGGCGACCACATACTTATTAATGAGATCTTTGAAGATTTCATTGATGAACGACTGAAAGACGGCTGGAGCGTTTGCTAGCCCATAGGCCATGGCTTGATATTCATAGTGCCCCCTGGTGGTGATAAATGCTGTTTTGCATTCGTCCTCTTGATGAATTCTTATGAAATTGTTTGCACTTCTCAGGTCAAGTTTAGTGTATATATTGGCTTCAAGTAGCTGTTCAAGGGCAGAGGGGACTAATGATGGCGATATTTAACTAACATTATTCAACCCTCTGTAATCAATCCATGGTCTAAGACCTCCATCTTTCTTCTCAACAAAGAAGAATCCTGCTGCAGCTATTGACATAGATGGATGAATGAGACCAGAATCCAGAGCTTTATTAATATATTCATCCATGGCCTGGTTTTAAACCCGGTTCTTACGATAAATCTTGATAACACTCTGGAATAATTACTGTTTTTTTGGGTCTCTGGGCTCTCTCTCTCGCTCTCTCTCTATGCTGGTTGTCAGACATGGTTGTGGTTTTGCATGGATACACCTTTCCAAACAGAATGTAGACCAGCGAGCTAAATCTCCTGAATGCCATGATAGTTCTGGATCATGAATATGCAGCCATGGGTACCCTAAAACTACTTCATACTTGGGTAAATCAACAACAAAAAAAGAAAAGGATTCATGATGCAGGGTTCCAGTCTTCAGAGTGAGGGTTTGTGTCTGGTGAGTTATTCCATTTCCAATAAGTGCATCATCAATGGACTTGATTCTAATGGGGTGTATACAGGCTTGAGTGGGAATGTTTTATTTATCAATGATTTGCTTATTGATAATATTTAGTGCAGCTCCTGAGTCAATCATCGCTGTTAACTCAACACATACTTCATCAGTTTGTAGGGTGACTGGTAATGTGAGGGATTTATTACTTAATAGAGAGAAATGATCTATATTTACCATGGCTAGATTGCAGGATTTCAAGGCTGGTGTCTCTTTTCTACATCGAGGGGCTTGTCTCATGAGGTTGTCTAACTTAATGGTTAGCTTAATAAATTCAGGAAAAGACAGTTCATCACCTTTACAGGCCAGCTCAGTTTAAAGATTCACATCCAGACTGTGTTGAAACATAGCTTTCAGAGCCACGTCATTCCATCCACTTTGAGCAGCAATGGTCCTAAACTTGATCGTATAATCAGCAGCTGTTCGATGTCCTTGCGCAAGTTTAATTAATTGGGTTGATACTCCTTTCCCCCCAGCTGGGTATTCAAATCCTTCACGGATCTGTTGGATGAAGTAATCCAGTGAAGTTTTTATTCGAGTATCTGAATCTCAAACTGCTGCGGCCCAGTCAATAGCTCTCCCAGTCAAGAGTGTCATCACAAACGCACATTTTTTGTCTTCTGAATTATATTCCTCCCCCTGGTGCTCTATAAAAATTTTCACTTGACGGAGAAAGCCTTTTCATTGTTAAGCAGTGCCATTAAACTTATCAGGAAGAGCAAAGCTTGTCGTCTTTTGTGTGGTAGGAGGCAGTGATCGAATGTAGTGCGTTAGATGTTCGCCGATAGACTGCAGTTGCATCATTTGCTCTTGATAGCCCTTGAGCACTTCACCTTGGTAAGCTAATGTAGCTTGCAAGCTTGGAACTTCCGCTGGATTCATGGTAGGCAAAGTATTCTGTAATGAGGAGTCTGGGACAGTATTAGAATACATATGCAGAAGTTTATTAAGGGGCTTAGGCAGAGACATCAACGTATGAACAGACAAATAGTTGGCAACATGTAAGCGGTCCAAAAAAATTGACAGACACAGGAGAAAATCCAGAAGACGTTGGGATAGTGCAGGCAGAAGTTCAGTGTAACAACAATCAGTCCAAAACAGATCAAGAGGGCAAAGACAGAGAACGTACGTGATCAAAGCAGGCAGGGTCATACACAGGATAGCAGTCATGAAAGTCACTTGGAACAACCCTTGGTAAGGCAGGTAAACTGGCAATACTTCGCAAGGAAGCATGGCCTGAGCTCTCACGGAAATACAAAACAAACAGGAAGTAACCACAGAGGGAGCAGAGCTGAGTCAGTAGTCGGGCGAGGGCTCCCTCTGCTGGTGTGGCGTTACATTTATCTTGCGATGAAGAAATATAACTGGGTGTTTTTTTCAATTTCAATGTACTGTAGTTAATAAACCTAAGTCAACTAAAATATTTTTTAGCTGTAGCATGTGTTAACAAAAGTTTTAAATACTGTAATAAAAATGATATATTACTGTACTACTGAATGGTAAAGCACTATAACGTTTCTATATAAATAAATAAAAAAATTATGTGGGAGGAATGTGTAGAAATGTTTTAATTAGTGGTAAATTAACATTAAGTAGTCATGCATTTTGCCAATATTAACACATGATGATGATGTTGATGATGATGTTCTATTTATTTGTCACATATACTTCCATATATTCATATACACTGACATATAGCGAAATTGGACACCCCCCCGACCATACACAAACATATCAGGCACATATTTTCACAACACATTTTAGACGTGCTAAGTAATGTAGTTATTAAGGCAATATTAGAAATGCCTATCAGTTATTATTTTAAATAAAATCCTGGCTGCGACCCGAATCTTTTTATAATAGGAGTTTACAGGCTACCTCGGTATTTCTTTTGTCTCTCATACCTTTAGTTTGGAAACCGTATTTTGGTGTATTTCGGTCTTTGACCCGCCCAACATGTGTGTGCACGAGAATACATGTGTTCAAATGCGGCTGAGATTGCATCCCTCTGAATGAGCATGTGCGGCTGAGATTGCAGCCAGACGCTGTTGGGTTTTTTCACATCTTTGCATTGACTTAAGCTGCGCTCAAACTACAGTTTATGTGTGCAAAATTCTGTTGCACGGTGCTGTGAAAAAGGGCGGGATTAAACAAGATGATAAGACATTAAAAAAAGTGAGCGATTGCTCCATGTTTTAAATTTCTGTCCAGAGAGGTCAAGTTTTGATCCTCGATTGGTCTTACAAAGTCAAGTGATGTGATTTTGCATGTCACCAAGCTTGAACTTTGCACCTCAGAGAACTGCAAAACTTGACGCATGACCCTGCGTTTCCTGTCTGACACATTTGTGTGCGTATGAATGGAAGTCTATGGGGAGAAAAGTCCAGTGTGACTGCAGCTTTAACATGTAAATCACTTGTGCTTGATGCTTCATCCGCGTCTGGTGTGAACGCAGCATTAAAGGGAATATACGATGAGACTAATTGGTTTAAATGCATGTTCAGCCCAAAACACATCTAAAACTCTTTAAGAGACTAAGAACAACCCTTTTAGACCATGCGCTGGGCACACTAACAGTTTTACCCACACTTAAAATAACAAAAGTGTATTCGAACATCGATTGTTAAGACAGAGCTTATTGTTTTGATGAATGCTTAATGTAGCCTCTTCTCATAATACATGCAATTTAGTCAGTCCTACAGAGCACCTGTAATCTCTCTCTCTCTCTCTCTCTCTCTCTCTCTCTCTCTCTCTCTCTCTCTCCCACTCTCCCACAGGTGTTCTTCTCTCTCCTGCTGAGCTGAATTTCTCCACACAGGTGGAGTGCAGACTGATGAAAGTAAGTTAGTCAGCATGTTATTTTATTCATGAGGGTTTCTGAGAACTATGAGCCTGAATACCTCAGACATCTCCTGGTCACACAACAGAGAGCTGACTCACTTCAGCAGAGCCACGGTCAAAAACTGAGCCTGTCACAATGTACAATGTCACGTTTAGCTTAAGTAGCTTAGAAAACCAACATACTGCTCTACTTTTTAAGCATTTTAAAATTTGTAAACATTTGAAGGCAATAAGTGTAGTGCTGTACAATCAAAACTCTTTACAACAATCTCAAACTATTTAATCAGTATGTTTTTATGGTAATAATATTTTATTCAACTTAAAGGTAATCATGTTTCTAACTTCTTTTTTTAAGTGAGTTAAATGTAATTTAAATGACTCATATACAGTAAGAAATAATATGATTTAGCTTAAAGTTTAAAACAAATGTATACTTTTTCTAATATAAAGCTTTAAATGTTGTAACATTAACTACTGTGTAGCATGCTTCAATGAAAATGGTTTTAACAAACACAAAACAAAGAACATAATTTCTAAAGTAATAATATAATAATAATTTGTAGTAAAATAATGGTTTTGTTAGAATTGTTAAAACATTATGTGTTACAACAGTCAAGAATAGGATACTATGCCAAGCAAATCACAAAACTAAAATTACAGTTCAGGCTAGCTAAACGTGATAGAAAACAGAAAATGATAGTTAATGTTGACTTAACCATGCTAATAATGTCCTACAAACATGCTAATTGACATGGACACCTTACTAAATGTTGGTCTCTCTATGATAGAATTGATAAATATAATGTTAGCTATATAAAGTATGCTAGCCATGTTTTTGAGGCTTTATATGCTAGCCATATTTGTAGGCTTCAATTTTTTAACAGGCTACAGTGTGAAGCTAACACTTGGTTAAAACATTTTAGCCATTTCTTAAAGGATGCTTTAAAAGTACTAGCAATTTGCTAGTTTGTATTATGTGTAGTTAGTAATTTATTTTAGTAGCATGTTAAAACATCCTAGCCCTAGTTAAAACATGTTAGAAACATGTTTTAAGCATTCATCATTGTATCAAACTAGGGATTTGCTAAAACCTTTCTTTCATTTTTTTTAACTTTTTTCTACTAAGTTCAAGTATAGTTTGCAAAGCAAGGACAACATGCAGGCTTTGGCTACGTCTACACTAATCCAGAAAAAGTAGAATAAAAAAAATTGTGTAAAATTGTCAAAAAAAGATGTCAACTATTGTTTTCAAAATTGTCATCCACACTAAAATGACTGAAAGTGCTTTTGTTTTGTATATGCACAGACGTAAGGCATATTTGCTTGCGTTATATCTGCCAGTCATTTATTTACTTTCCATCTCTATGAAACATTGTGGCAAAATGGCTTCCACCACTAAACAATAGATTGAGAATGTACAAACTGACAGTAATCTTTAATAAAGCTGTCAAAACAGACAGCATTCAAAACATCTGCTTTACAACTTTGTGCACCATGTAAGCTGAAATGGTCATATGACTGTGGTCACATGACTAAAATGCGTCATTAGGTGCGTTCGACTTCATGCAGAGCTGCGCAGATCGATCGGAATCTGTCTTAAAGTGGTGCATGCCGGTTAGAAATTTTGCCCGAATTGATACTGCGCCGACGTCATATGACTATCACATGTGGCATCAAAGTACCGCGACAGCGCTCCGAGATCAGATGACTGACTCAGCCCGTGCAGCATCTGAAAAGGGCCTGCTGGAGCTAAAATGACGACACCACTATAACACGATTGGTCAAGTTCACCGCATGACAACAACCACGTGTGTTTTGCGTTTATTATTGGACAAATTACGTCTCACAAATTTCAAAACAAACAATCAACTTTTCATACCATCTCTATCTTGTACATATGATGCTTATTAAAAGACTACAAATATTTTACTGCAGTATCATCTTTTGTTTAATAATTTGTTTATAAAGACTAGATTGTTTGCACAGGTTTATTCTGCTTTTTTATACAGACTACTGTATTCAGCTACATAAACAATTTAAATGATAAACTTTAGTAAATAACCTAAATATTAACTCAAATAACTCTTACAGACTTGAAATAAAATAATTATCATCATTCATCCTGACGATTTCTTAGCAAATTAAGTTATACAAAAATTATGTAATATAAAAATATATGATTCTAAAATATTTTATTTCCTGTCAAGCTATTTATGCAGAAATGTACATTGATGTACCTGCTCTTTCTGGGAAATGTCTACTTAAAGTGTAGCTCATTTATTTTGGTCATCCCTCTGGTTTCCCACTTATTTCTCATGCGTTTGTTATGTAGGCTACTTAAATTTAATTCATAGTTCTCTTATTGTTAAAAAATGAACTATAGTTTGTAGAGACTATATTTTGTTTTATTTGTACTGTAAATCTTTTGTTGTTATTTTAATAAATAAATGATCACGTCATGTGATCGGTCATCATGACTGCAGCAACTTTGAGCCCCCGAAGTGTCCGGCTTGACGGCTCCGTTTTCAACTCCGCCCCCGCCTGCGATCGGCTAATCTCGTTGATCACCGGCTGCAGCTGTGCTTCATGTCAAACGCACCTCTTATGCATCATTGCGCAGACCAATCAAAATCTGTCAAAAGTACATGCAGGTTAGAAATTTTGTCTGACTTGATGCTGCACTGATGCCACGTGACATGTAGTATCAAAGTACTTCAACATCGCTCCGAAATCAGACGGAGACTCAGCAAATGCAGCATCTAAAGGGCAACTGAAGGAGCTGCGAAGATAACAGAGATATTACACGATTGGCTGGATTCACTGCATGATAACAATCACATGCATTTTGGGTTTTTTATTTGACAACTTCCGTCTCACAAATTTCCAAACAATTAACTTGTATACGATCTCTATTTTGTACACATCATGCTTATTAAAAGACTACAAAAATTTTACTGCTGTAATTGTGGGTTTTTTTTGTTAAATCATTTCTTTATAAAGATTAGATTGTTTGCATAGGTTTATTTTTTACTTTTTTCTATTCAGACCATTTGCTGTATTCAGCTCAATGAACCATTTAATTTCTAGATTTTAAATTAATAACCAAATATCAACTCAAATAGTTCATTCCCTTGTTGTTAAAAATGCCCCATCTTCAACTCTGCCCCCACCTAATCTTGTTGATTGTCGACTGCAGCCGTGGTTCATGTCGAACACACTTATTGTTTTCGAACAGCATTTTCAAAAAGATACATTTTTGTTTTCTAAAAATGCCATCTCAGTATAGATGGAATGCTGAAATTGACAAAAAATATGTATATTAGTGTGGACATGGCCTTTCTTAAGCCAGCCCCTAAGCTTGTTCCAACAATCTTTGGCTTTAATGTTGTCAGCTTTTTCACCGTATAAACTCACTATAAACTAGTAGCTGATTACCTGGCTATTTATTGGCTGGTTATTTATAAAGTGCGTATCCTGCATGAACATATTAAAACTAATTGCTACCTTAATAACTACAAATAAGCAGCAAGTTAGGACTTTGAGGCAAAGACATAATTAATGCTTGTTAATAGCAAAAATTAAAGTGTGACAATTTTTTCTTGCTCTCTTTATCCTGACCAAACCTAAACACCTCACAGCAAGAAGGTAGCTGGTTTGAGCCCCGGCTGGGCCAAGAGGCATTTCTGTGTGGAGTTTGCATGTTCTCCCCATGTTCACGTGGGTTTCGTCCAGGTGCTTCGGCTTCCCCCACAGTCCAAAGACATGCACTATAAATGTGTAAAACATATGCTGGATAAGTTGGCGGTTCATTCTGCTGTGGTAACCCCTGATGAATAAAGGCATTAACCTGAGGGAAAATGAATGAATGAATGAATAAACCTAAACACACTGGGCTAATTGCTTAGCATACTAGCTTAACAGAAATGATTCACTTAAATCTAGCTAAGTTGTCCAAAAAGCCAGTACAGTCAGGCAGATCAGTAGTTTTTGACAGACAAGCCATCCTTTATGTTTTAACTCAAACTCCTCCACATTGCTTTAATCACCAGTTTGTTTCCTGCTGAGTGCATCTGGCCTGCATCCATTATTTCTCCCCTTCTCGTTTTTATGTTTTGAAATCGCTTCTAAAGCCTCTCGAAAGCATTCAATACTCAATAGAGCTATTGGGTTTGTATGCTAAAATCCGTTACAGAATTAGCATTTTCGACTCATGGATTCCCTCCTGAGCTTTCAATGGGCTTTGAAATAAATTACATGTATTCATACCTCAGATGTGAATATTGAACCGTTGTGTGCTTCAAAAACATAAGTTGCTGACGTAAGGACACGCGTTTATGTGCTTCATGAATTATAATCCTCATTCTGCAATTAGTTTGGACCCTTTATCCTGTTGGAGAATTTAGTGTTTGAAAGCTGTTTCCGACACAAAATAAAACAATGTTATTCAGATTTATTTTCACTTTATTTACTTTATTTTTGATTTCAAATATCTTCAGCTGAAGTCAGAATTATTTTGGTTTTGTAATGCAAACCTACTTTTTTCAGAATTGTGAGTTAATAACATACAATTCAGTTTTTTATTTCATGAAATCTCTATTTTAGATCTCACAAATCTGACTTCTGGTGAGTTTATATCACAATTTAAAGTTGTAAACTTAAAATCTCAAAATAATTTTTTTCCCTCAGTATTGCAATTTTAAAATAAGCTCTCTGTTCAAGTTGCAATTGTGAGATATTAACTGAGAAATAGAAGAAACAATGCCTGAATTGCAGACTAAACTCTAAGTCTAAGAAAAAGCAGACAAAAAACTTTTAAATTTTAAATTTCTCACAAATCTGTCAGTTATGACATTTGTCTTTGAATGATTTATATCTTATCATTTCAAGTTACCACTTTCCTCAAACTATTCTAATCATATTTTTGTTTTTCTTGGTTTCTGCTCAAAGTCTCACAAAGACTGCATTTGACAGGTGCAAGCTATGTCTTGTTTTCAGAATTGTAAGTTTGTATTTTGCAATTGTGAGACTTTTGAAGAAAAAAAACAAGAAACAAAGTTACAATAAAAAAACTGTAGGGAATGGCACTTCTGAACACTGTTAACATAGGGCTTCCTTTTGGCACAGTACAGTTTTCACTAGCATTTGTGGATGCAACTATGTATTGTGGTATGGCGCTTCTAGACACTGTTAACATAGGGCTTCCTTTTAGCACAGTACAGTTTTCACTGGCATTTGTGGATGTAACTTTGTATTGTGGTACGGCGCTTTTGGACACTGTTAACATAGGGCTTCCTTTTGGCACAGTACAGTTTTCACTGGCATTTGTGGATGTAACTACGTATTGTGGTATGGCGCTTTTGGACACTGTTAACATAGGGCTTCCTTTTAGCACAGTACAGTTTTCCCCTGGCATTTGTGGATGTGACTGCGTATTGTCATATGACACTTCTGGACACTGTTAACATAGGGCATCCTTTTGGCACAGTACAGTTTTCACTGGCATTTGTGGATGTAACTACGTATTGTGGTATGGCACTTCTAGACACTATTAACATACGGCTTCCTTTTAGCACAGTACAGTTTTCACTGGTATTTGGTCATAAAACTACATTTTGTGGTTTGGCGCTTCTGGACACTATTAACATAGAGCTTCCTTTTGGCACAGTACAGTTTTCACTGGCATTTGTGGATGTAACTAGGTATTGTGGTACTTGACAAAGGTTTTTTAAAGTAGTCCTGAGCCCATGTGGTGTTATCGCTTATAGATGAATGACGATTCTTGATGCAGTGCTGCCTAAAGGATCAAAGATCACGGTTGTTCAGCTTTGGCTCAACCTTGTCCTTTATGCACTGAAGTTCCTCCAGATTCATTGACTCTTTTAATTATGTTATGCATTGTTGAAGGTGAAATATCCAAATGTCTTCCTATCTTTCTTTCAGGAACATTGTTTGTAAACAATTCAACAATTTTCTCACGTATTTTGTGGCAAATGATCTTCGGCCCATCTTTGCTCCTAAAGAACTAGACCTTTCTTAGATGGTGCTTTTGTACCAAATCATAATTACAATCACCTGATAACATCACCTGTTTCAAATCACATCAATATTTAACCAATTTACCTGATTAATAGCCCTATTTTTTTATTTTTGTACATTTTAAACATAAATATTTTCATAATATTTTATTTTAATGGTTAACGGTGTGAATAAATAGTATGTGCTGGGATAATCAGTTCTTCCTTTAAAATATACTTTATTTAATTCAGGAGGTGCATTTGCTAACAAGTTTCTTCTAAAAAAATTCTTAAAAAAAAGAGTAAAAGTACACATCTTTAAATGTACTTAAAAACAGTATAAGCTACCCAACAATTTTACTCAAGTAAATGTAACAAAATAAATGTAATTTGTTACTATACCCACCTCTGTTTCTGATACTGTATATATGTAAAAAAAATGATTGATTTCATTTGATTGATTCAGATGGATTTGGATGAGAAGGATGAGACTTGAATGTGCTCGACTCAAAAAAAATGTTTTATGGCACCATAGGACATTGAATTTTTTGAATTTTTAAGTTTACCATCTGCTTCTCTCATTCTCCAATATAAACAGCATCTTAGGTCATTT
The DNA here is from genome assembly GCA_903798205.1 of Danio tinwini. NCBI lineage: Eukaryota > Metazoa > Chordata > Actinopteri > Cypriniformes > Danionidae > Danio > Danio tinwini. The sequence continues at coordinate 2,510,545 of CAIGQZ010032024.1, read as the reverse complement.
CTCCACAAATGAACACAAACACCATCAACACGAGCACACTCTTTCACCACCTGTTCCTTTATTCCCCAGCAGAGAAGATGGTCATCAGCCAGAACTCCTGCATGACTGTGCGCTTCTGTCCCTGAGAGCGTCTGACACACCTTTGTGTCTCTGAGTGTCACTTGTAAAAGCATCTGGCACACAAACACATAATTAAACAGCATTCGAGAGGCAATTACCACACAACATGCTGTATCACAGACACATTTGAAACACACACACAGATGCATGCATTATAAGCAGGCTGTTACATGACAGCATCTGACAGACAGCGCTAGAGCTCGGGGTTCTGCCTCATTGGCTGCCACATGGCTTAACCAATCAAAGGCTGAGGGTATAGAGGGCATTCAGTGATGTGGGAAGACGTCCAGAGGGTAGTTTGTCTTATTTCCAGATCTAACAGCAATTACCTGAAAACATTCTGCCTCACAAACTGCAGTAAGTAATACTGATATAGAAATGTGTTAAATGGCAATATTTGCAAATTACATATATGACATATAAATTCATGATTGGATTTTACTTATAGAAACTAGGTTATATGTCATATATGCAACATATATTTTAAAGAAAATGGCCATTTATGTTTTTTTTTTGTTTGTTTTTTTACAAATTTTTACATACAGTGTATACTCAAATTAATTAGCTATAATTTCATATTAATATTAGATACTTATATATGCAACCCCAAATAAAAAACAAAGTTAGGACAGTATGGAATTGCAAATAAAAAAGAAAGTAGTGATTTCCAAACTTACTTTTACTTGTATTTCTTTACAGACAATACAACAAACATTTTTAATGGGTTCCTCAGGATTTTTATTTATTTATTTATTTTTAGTAAACACATATTTCAATTTTGTATTTTGCAACACATTCCAAAAAAAGTTGGGACAGGAGTAATTTAGGGCTAGTAATCAGGTAAATTGGTTAAAGAATGATTTGAAACAGGTGATGTTATCAGGTGATTTTGATTATGATTTGGTACAAAAGCAGCATCCAATGAAGTCTAGTCCTTTAGGAGCAAAGATAGGCCGGGGATCGCCAGTTTGTTAACAAATACGTGAGAAAATTGTTGAAATGTTTAAAAACAATTTTCTTCAAAGAAAGATAGGAAGACAAACAGCAAACATCAGTTCAAGGCATTCGAAAGATGTGAAAAAATATTAAAAAGCCTTTATTTACATGGCTAATCTTTAAAAAACCTATGCGTTTCGGCAGGATTTTTACCTTCAGCAGTGCATAACATCATTAAAAGATTCAAGAAATCTGGAGGAATTTCAATGCGTAAAGGACAAGGGCACAAGCCTTGGCTGAACTACCATGATTTGCGATCCCTCAGGTGGCACTGTATCAAGAATCGTCAATTATCTATAATCGATATCACCCCGTGGCTTCAGGACTACTTTTGCAAACCTTTGTCAAGTACCACAATTTGTATTACATCCACAAATACCAGTGAAAACTGTACTGTGCCAAAAGGAAGCCCTATGTTAGCATTGTCCAAAAGCACCATCGACTTCTTTGGGCTAAGAGGCATCTGGGATGGACCATCAAACAGTGAAAATGTGTACTGTGATCAAATTAATTAGTATTTTAGGGATTTTTGGGCAGAAATGGACCAAAGAAGAAAATTATCATCCAGAATAATCTGTTACCAGCAACAAGTCCAAAAGACAGGATCTGTCTGTCTGTCCCAGGTATGGGGTTGTGTGAGTGCCCTTGGCAAAGGTAACTTGCAGGGGTTCTGCAGGGTTGCCAGATTGGAAATGTCAAACTATCGCACCAGAACCTCAAAATTATTGTATTTTTGGAAAAAAATAATCATACACGAGTCAAACGGAAAGTATGCAGCTATTATCTAGACAAATAGCGTTTTGACACAACGTGCAAATTACCACAAAGTGTAAAAAACTAGACACACCTTAGTGGGAAGCTTCAACTCCACCTCCGACGCTGTCATCGAATACCTGCGTGTTGCCAGATGTTGTAAGATTCATTTTGCGGTACAAATTGGATACCGTCATGGACCTCAACATAGTGCTGGTTGGTTTGAAAGCAGTGCACCCTCCCGATTTTTTTAATACACTCTGAGGTATGCACGAGCCCTGGGCATCTGTAATTCGTGGCTTTGTTTTGATAAGATTCACTTTGGAAGACACACATTCACATGAAGCATTTGAGTGGGGAAAAACGAGAACATCAAGGGCAAACTCTCCCAATTCACTGAACACCGTTGCACCCTTGATATCCCTTAATGTAGAAATATGGTGCCAGAATTCATCAACATCCATTGCCTTTGTATCTTCGCTTAGGGCCACTAGTGGCACTCGCCTCCACTGGTCATCGATGACTTGGAGACGGTCTCCGTCTGTCTTGTCAATCAACCGTGGCACTTGTTGCGTGAGGGGATACAAAGATGGAGCGTGCCTTGGCATCAGTCGTGATAGCAGGGGAGAGGCATGCGATTTGCGTTAAGAGGGCATGGTCAAAGTCAAATTGTTTCCTGATTTCTCCGCAGGCAACTCAGAGAAAATTCTGACAGCGAACATAAAAATCTGTCAGAATAGCTACTTGAATGTTACCCTGCTTGGCATGCTGCACCACTTTAACACCCAAGTACAGTGTGTTTAATCTGAGCTTTGGGCCGTCGTTTATGTCGATCTGATTCAAAGGAGTGTGCAGAACATAGTCTCTTTCCATGAAGGCGAGGAGGAGATATTTGTAGGTTTCACAGACCTTGTTCTTCAATAAAGTAATCACCACCCATTCACTTTGAAAATATTGAATAAGGTCTGTGAATTTAGGCAACGCCCACTCTAGGAAATAGTAGTACGGGTGAAGAGACTCATCACTAAGGGAGTGAAAAATGTTCTCTGCAGCGGTCAATCTGTCCTCGAGCCACTGGTCAATGAAAAAAAGACGGAGAGCATTCCACTGGGCGGGCACACGTTTCACAACTTAGCTCAATGACAGCCATCTAGTCTGGGAGGGCTTCAGTATTTTGTGGGGCTCAACATGGCAGAAGTCTTGAAATTCTCTGAGCTGTGCGACAAGTTTTGCACTGTTTTTGAAATATCCATATATGTCTCTGGCTAAATCCTCGCACCTGCGAGGAAGCTGCTTGCATGCTTCACTTGCATTGAGGTGCAACGAGTGGCAAACGCACCGCTACACTGTGATGCCTTGCAGATCCTTTCTAAGGCGACTGGAGACTGCATTATTTTTTCCTATCATTGTATTGCAACCATCCGAACCAAATCCCACTATGTTTTCAATCGGTACCTCTGCATCGGTGAATGACTTCATCATCTTGTCTTTCTGCAGTGGCTCCCTCAGCGGCCAACTGTCCGCTTTTGTCTGAATAGATCTGTACCAATTTCCAGAAACGGGTCTGAATCTTATTTATGCCTTCATCAAAAAAATGAACAATGACACAAAGCATTTTTACATTCCCGATGTCTGTTGACTTATCAATCAAAACACTGATTATTATTTTTTTTTTAGAATTTCGGTTAGACTCTCAAAGTAACATTCGCCAATGACATGCTTGGTTATAGCTGTTGTCTTTGTGCGACCAAGGTACATGTGCTGAGCTGTTCGATGTGTTCGAATCTTTAAATATATCTTTCAAGACACCAACCAAATGATCTGAGGTCTGTAGTGCTATGTTGTGCTCTGCCATAAACCCTGTTAACTTTATCTCTGCATTTCTCACTGCTGTATCCATCTCACTCTCCGAAGGTTTCTGCAGCAAGTGGGCTATGGACCTTTGAGCTGAAAGATTTTCCTTTTGTCCTGATGTTTTTTTTGACTTTTTCTGATTTTTTTAAAACAGTGATCTCAGCCACCATGTGCACATTACAACACCGGCAGAAGGCCTTGCTGTCATTGCCAAAAACAGCCATTAGCCATCCTGCAAAACTCGGATCCTTTTCCCACTCACTTCTGTACTTCTGTTTGCTGTCGGTGCTTACTTTTAGGTTGTTCCACAGCTTTCTCTTCACCTTTCCCCTGACCTGCTCATCTTCCTTTCCAGCACTCATTTTTTAAACTTTATTGTTTTGCCTAAACGATCAACCTCAACATGAAAACTACTGTACTTACCTAAGCACGGCGCACGCGGCAGGAACAGAGCCATTCTCCACGTTGATTGGCTGAGAAGATGTGACATAACTTCAAGTTCTCCTCACAGACAGTAGACAAAAGATGCAGCAAGATCAATAAGTATAGAAGCTCTAAGATTACAATTAAATTAATTTGAAATGCCAAAAATTCTGAAATGATCGTACATTATAGGATTTTTTTTCACTATTGATCGTACAGAGGTCAAAATTATCGTACAATTACGATAATTATCATACGTCTGGCAACGCTGCACTTCTGTGATGGGTAATAAAATGGGCCAATGAAATACCAATGAGTTGGCGGTGTCAGTGTGCACAGCTGGCAGCAATTACAATTAATATTGTATAAAGATGCTTGCTGCGCATGGCAGAGTCACTTTTTCTAGCTGAAGAGCCTGAACAGCTGAGAGCTAAGGGGCAATCACTGTGGCGAAGGAACATTTCCGCATTTCCGTTCCCCCCTCCGTTCCCCAGTGGGAGGGGAATTCAATGCTTTAAGGAAATTTCCACTATGGGGAAATGTATGGAAAATGCCACACCAATTGAACCTTACTACGTCACTGGTGAGAGGTTTGTCAGGCTACAGCATGATTGCACCAACATCACCAGAGACGCAGCCCTCCAACATGCCCCCTGGCCCTAACTTAACTTAGTTACCTGAGAAGCTTTACAGCTATACATTTTTCGGGGAGTCGTAAAAATACATCTAGTTAATTTTAGGAATTTAGGATATGACAGTATTTGGGAAAGCATGCAGTCCTGATATGGAGGATGCTGTGGAGGCCACCTGCTGCCCAGAAAGGAGAGACCGGGGTCACACTTAATTTTGATGATCCGTTTGTTGAATTTAAGTTACATTGCAACTAATTATGATTAGATTATAAGTAGACTGTTAGGTTGGGGTTAGGGTTGGGGTTGAGGTTAGGGTTAGTGTAAGTTGACATGTAATTGCAAAGTTTCTTTTAGTGAGTTAAATGTCTGTTGAAGGACTGTTAATTTCAGTGTCAACAGATATTAAGCAGACAGTCTACTAATACTCAAATGGACCATCAAAATAAAGTGTTACCGAGACCGGTGGCAAGAAGACATATGGACTCACCCTGAGAAGGGAGAGTACACATATGAAGGATAGTTAGCGGGGAGGGAAGACATGCCTTGACGTCGAAACGACGACATGCCTGGACACAGGCTGCACACAGGCCTGTAGAAATGCAGGGTCCATCCAGATGCTGAGGGCGCAGCAACACAGCGGAGTGGCAGTCACCTGGTGCGTGCTGGCATGCCATGTGTGTCTGGGGACCCGATTGTGAAGCCAATGCTCACATATCGAGCAACCTGAGCACCGTGACAGTGGATGCCATATGCCTCAGGAGCCTCTGAAAGAATATAAGTGAGATGACTGTTTTCCTGTCAAACTCTCTCAGACAGGTCACATCAGCTCAGAGCGCTCTCGGGGGAGGGGTGCCAACATGGTGATCAAGGCCAGCTCCAACCCGTGAAAAGAGATGCTCTGCAGAGGGCCAAGCGTGCTCTTTTCTCGGTTGACCTGAAGCCCCAGCAGGTTGAGGTGCTAAAGCACCCTGTCTCTGTGCATAAATGAGCTAAATTCAGCCAGTCATCAAGATAATTGAGCTAAAATCTGCCAATCATTGAGATAATTGAGAATGTGGATGCTTACGAGCCAAAGGGGCACTAGGGTACCCTCCGCAAGCTTGGTGAAAACCCCCGGAGGCAGAAAGAGCCCAAAGGAGAGGACTTTGTACTGCCAAGCTCGACCTTCGAACGCAAACCGCAGAAACTGATAGTGGCATGGAAGAATAAAGACATGAACATATGCGTTCTTCAGGTATATTGCTGCAAATTAATCCTGAGGACGAACGCACCGGAAGATGTGCCTCTGGGTGATCATTTTGATTTGCAGCCTGTGAAGACAAAATGCACAGATCTAGAATTTGCCGTAGCCCACCACTCTTTTTGGGTACAATGAAGTACAGGCTGTAAAACCTGCTCCTCATCTCATCTGGAGGGACCGGCTCGATTGCATCCTTTGCCAGGAGGACAACAATCTTGTCTCACAAGACAGGGGTGGATACAGGGCTGACCCTGGTGAAATACATGCCTGTGAACTTGGGAGGTCATTTGGCAAAATGAATCACGTAGCCAAACGTAGCACATGCGTCAACTATTATGTGAATGAGCCATTGCAATGAGCTGGCCAGCGCTAACCAGCCTGGCAGAGCCCTCGCAACTGGCATCATAGGCATGATAGTTGACGCACCAACAGTGGGGCAGCATGAAATGGAAGGGCTCAACCAGGGAGCACAGGGGTCCCGTGGAAGGGTCCTGGGTCCTGAGGGGGGCTGAGACTGTTAGAGAAGGAAGATCGTCTGCCCACACTCTGAGAGCACCTGGTGAGATGCACCCATCCTGCGAGCTGAAAGGCATAGTGTCCCAGACTGTGACACATCCAGGGAGGAGGAAAAATGCTCTTTCATTGAGAATTTGGCGGCCGTTGGACATGAGGTCAGCAGCCTGGCGTTGAAAAATGCTGTTTGATGTTGAAGAGTCCAGCCCTCCACCAGGGAAAGAACAAGTTCCCTCTTCTTCGGATGACCCTTCTCAGGGACGATTCGCGGTCCGTTTACCGGATTTACTGCTCATTCACCGCTGTAAATTCCTGGCTGAATAGGCCAGCCTCAGATATAGGTGTGTTAAGAAAGTGAACTTTGTCAACATCATGCATATCAGCCAGGTTTAGCCAGAGGTGCCATTCCTGGACCACTAGTGTGGCCATCGTCTTCCCAGGGCATGTGCAGTCAACTTGGTGGTATGCAGAGCATAGTCGGTTGAGGTGCGAAGCTTGTGCATAAGGCCTGGGTCAGAACCACCCTCATGCAGCTGTGTCAGTGTCTGTGTTTTGCAGCACTGGTAGGTGGCCGTAGCATGCAAGGCAGAAGCAGCCTGGCCTGCGGCTGTGTAGGCTCTGGTCCAGAGGGATGCAAATAACCTGCACAGCTTGGATGGGAGACGAGACTGACCCCACCAGGAAGAGGCACCCTGTGGGAATAAATTGACAGCAATGGCACGCTCAATCTGGGCAATCAACTCGTTTCCCCTGGCTGATCCGCCATCAAGGGTGGTGAGGGTGGAAGTGCACGCAGATCGGGCAGAGAAAGGAGCCCTCCACTGTGCACTTCTGGGAAGAAGGAGACGAGAGGCTTAGATGGTCTCGCCTTCTTCTTAGCCTCCACATAACAACCCTCTAGATGGTCCAGCCATGGAGCTGGGGGATAAACTATCTCCAGACCCACGGCCGAAGCAGTCCGGGAAAGCACGGCCATCATGTCTGCTTCTAGATCCGATGCAACGCTCACTACTTCAGAGGGAGGGAGCGGGTTCAAATCCTCATCAGACAGCAAAAGCCCACCCCCGATGCAGAGATGGACATCTGGTCCTTGATGTCATCAAGTGAGAGCGCGACCATCCGAGAGGATGGAGTGCTTCTCTCACTCAAAGCTTGGATGGAGCACATGGAGGAGTGGGAGGTCCGTGAGCTCGAGGGTTAACTCCCATTGTGACCCTCAGATCTGCCCGAGTGCCAACCCCGTTGCAGGTTCACCCTCTTGCAAGAGCGAGCTTATTAATATTATTATTATTATTATTATTATTATTATTATTATTATTATTATATTAACATGCTGGACCCCCAGACATGCAACGCAGTGCTCGTGCCTATCATCCAGGCACAGGGAACCATCGCATCCAGAAACGCTCAGTCAGAATGGCATCTTAAAAAAGACGTGCTGCACGACCGTGTTGCTCTTTTAGGAAACTTGCTAATACAAACTGCTCTAGGAGGACTGGACCCAGAGAATGCCCAGGCAAGGGAGAAAGCCCAGCTTGACCGTCTGCCGCCGTGTATTACACACTCTGGACCCGAAGAAGCAGCTTGCTCTGACAGATTTCTTGTTTAGAATCAGAATCAGAAAGAGTTTTATTACCAGGTATGTTCATACATACGAGAAATTTGTTTTCATGACAGAGCTTCTACAGTGCAACAGAATTACAGAGACAGGACAAAAAAATAAATAAAACAGGTAATAAATATATTTTAAGAAGTAGTGAATGCAAATATACAAATTGACAAGTGTACAGTATGTACAGGTATACTACTATATATAACATTATATGTGCAGCTGTTATGTGCAAATTGGCATGTAAAGTGTGTTGTTAAATAAGTGTGTATAAAGTGTATAGCAGGTAGTGATGTTGGTTCCACACTTATTATCATTAAGTGTTCATGAGATTGATTGCCTGAGGGAAGAAACTGTTTCTTTTACAGAAGGTGGCAGTGTGCTGGGTGTGAGATGTCCAGAGTGATTTTGGCAGCCCTTCTGCTCGCTCTGGATAAATACAGTTCTTGGAGAGTAGGGAGGGTTTTACCAATGATCCGCTCAGCAGTCCGAACTATTCGACGTAGTCTTCGGACGGATTTGGTAGCGGAGCTAAACCAGAGAGCTATTGATGTGCAGATGACTGATTCAATGATGGAGGTGTAGAACTGTTTCAGCAGCTCCTTTGGGAGGTTGTACTTCCTCAGCTGATGAAGAAAGTACAGCCTCTGTTCAGCTTTTTTGACAATGGAGTCAATGTGAGTGTCCCACTTCAGGTCCTGGGAGATGGTGGTGCCCAAGAACCTAAATGACTCCACTGCTGCCACAATGCTGTCCATGATGCTCAGTGGGGGGAGAGCAGGGGGGTTTCTACTGAAGTCCACTATCATCTCCACTGTTTTGAGCGTGTTGAGCTCCAGGTTTTATTACTCTTTCAGATGATTAGCTTCTAACAAAATCCCCATGGTGAGAACAAGAACAAAATAAGAACCAATAAGAAAATAAGAACCAAAATTGGAGTGTGTTAAAAAAAATTATAATAAACAATTAAATAATGTTTGTTGTATTGTCTGCAATGAAATACAAGTCAAAGTAAATTTAGAAATCATTTTCTTTTTTTATTTACGTTTTCCATACTGTCACAACTTTTTAATAATTTTTTAGAATTTAATTTATACCATATTAGTATATATTGTTATTCCATACAAGAATGATAAAATAAAAATAAAGCAACAATTAAAGCACTAAAGCACATCCTTTGATCCTCATTTTGTTGCATAACTAAAAGAAAATCTTGTTTGCGCGGAACACAGAAACAAATCACAGGAAGACCTGAAGGTAGAATAAACCTGTGTTTGTCTTTGAAGTAATAGCAATTAAGAATGCTAAAAATACACACACACAGACATTTGTATACTCTACAGAAAATAAAGTGTTTGAAACTGACTTTAGCAGGTTTAATCTAGTCTTTTACCAGATCAACCAGCAACTTTATAAAAGGAACAATACAAGCCAGAAACAATCTAAGCCAGAAAACGAGCTAACATGTGTTTGTGTGTGTTCATATATTTTTCACCTTATTTAATAAATATGAGTAAAGAAGGTTTTAAAAACTGTCTAAATTGTTTAAAGATGCTGTATGTAAGTTTTTGACTCTTCTAAAGCATAAAAATACCATAATGTGCAGATATTTAAGAAACATCCCAAGTGAACATACTTGTTTAACTGAAAAACAATGCTGAAGTAAGATATTCTACTTTAAAAATGTTTTTTCCGTGCCGGATCGCTGTCTTTGTTTAGGTAAATTTAACCTGCACAATGGCAGTTTAGCCAATTATAATTCAGCACCCCAGGTTGCCTTGTTGGAAAACAGTGTATTTCATTCATTCATTCATTCATTCAGAAAGACTCTGAAAGCATGCGTACGCATCTGAAAGCGAAATTCGTCAGTGGACAGTATCAGATATCGAAATGAGACAGATTCAGTTCCACATGATGTTATTAATTAGCAAATGATACAAATATTATGAACGTGAGAAGGTTACATTGTAACCGTGTGTCCTAACAACACACTTTGTGACGAGATACGCAGTGATGAGCAATTTGGCTGTTTGCACCAGACGAAACACGACAGAAATTTAAATACAACCTTTCAGCAGCACAGAATATGCACTCACTCATGAAACAGTAAGGATTAGAATCTATTTAATACATGTTAACACTCATTAACATCATTAAATGTAGATGCTGAATCACTCATATGTGTTTAGTTCTAAAGTTCAATTTTCAAACAGTTTATTGTATTTTCAAGATCTAAGGTGAACTATCTGCTGCTGCTTTCAGTATATGGCAATACATTTCATGTTAAATGGCATTCAAACTCACATTGTTAGCATTTAGCACTAAATAAAGCACACAAGGTTTACCTGAGGTGATCATTGTCATAGTTTTCTGTTGTTCAGCTGTGAGAAATAGAAGCCGTGTTTAATATCTATTTAATTTCTATCTGCACACTTCTGATTATTAATAGCAACCTGTACATTTATCCATCTATTGTAAATCTCTGTTCATAGCTAACACAACCTGTATATAATGTTGATAGTACATCCATTTGTAAATATCACCATAATTTTTCTATAACTGCACTTTATAACTTATACCTGTATCCTGCACTTGCTGCTATTGCACTCCTGGTTAGACCTATACTGCATTTCGTTTCCTTGTACTTGTACATGTGTGATGACAATAAAGTTGAATCTAATCTAATCTAATCTAAATATATCAATTCGAGGAGTTGGTTAAAACCAAAACTCCTTTTAATATGGAAAATATTCCCTCTATCGCTTGTCGTTGCTTTTATTTAGAACACGGTGTGTAATGTAATGACTCAAGTAATGAAATGAGGACTATTAGTTTTATATGGAAAAAATGTTCAGCATTTATGTGTTTAGTTAATTTTGACTGACATGACATAAGCGAATGATAATGTTATAAAACAGCAGAGAGTTGTGTGAAAGCAATTGATGCTACTATGATGTGCACAAATGACTTGTTTTGAGAAATGCATTAACTGTTGTGCAAATGTAAATAGTGTTATGAGAAATGCACCAAAGTGACTGAGAAAAACTGTAATATGCCTGTTAATTCCCATATTTTCTCATTAATTCCCATGGAAAGTTTTCATTGTCAATGTTTTTTGCCCAAACGTTCCCTGTTATACTCTAATCTGCAGTTTTGTAAATTATCAGTTTATTCCCTTTAATTCCTGTTAATATTCCTGTTAATTTCAATATTTTACCATATATTTCCATGGAAAGTTTCCAGCTTTGAAAATTCCTGGATTTATTTGGTTTTATGTGCTGATTGCCCTGTTCTTCAGTGTTTTTGCTTAAACATTCCCTGTTGTATGCTAATTTGTAAATTACCTGTTTATTCCTGGTAATATTCATTTTAAGTCCCATATTTCACCATTAAATCCCATGGATTTATTGCTTTGAAAATTCCTTGAATTCCTAAGTGTTATCTGCTGTTTGGCCCGCATTCCTCTGTAATTTTTGCTCAAACATTCCGTTATATGTTAATGTGGTTTTGTAAATTAGCAGTTTATTCCCTTTGATTCCTGTTAAAATTGCCGTTAATTCCCATATATTCCCATGGAAAGTTTCCAGCTTTGAATATTTCTTGAGCTCACTGGTGTTATGTGCTGATTGGCATGTTCTTTAGTGTTTTTTGTTCAAATGAGATTTAAGGAAACAATGGTGCATGAGGCTTGTTGTGTAATAAATGCCTGTTATTCAACTATATCTACTGTAGGTATATTGTAGCGGTATTTGGCTAATAAAATGGGTTGGGCACCAGGGGTAACAACCCCACTACAGTATCTCAAACAAATCAATTAAATAGAAAATAAGGTTTCACCAAATGAATGATTTAATTCAAATAAACCAAAATCAAATGTTAAATCAAACAAACAAAAAAAATCTATATATTAATAAAGAAAAAACTAAACAAAAAACAACAACAAAACAAGCTTTAACTTCAACAAATTTTCATTCAATTCATTACAGCCCAAACAAACTCAAATTTCTAGGCCCAGGCACAATACCTATTAAATACCTTTTACAAAACAATCAACGGGTGATAAATTAACCAATCATAAAGATATAAATAAAGTAAATCACTTCTAAATATACAAAAAAACAATAATAATCAAATTTACCCACAACAAATAATAATAATTCAAGGCCAAAATCACCACATTAACAAACTTATATAACTCAATTTTACACTTCTTTATATAGTAGATTTTCCATTTGTGCACGCTGAAGCAATTGTGAACTCAATGTACTGTGAAATGTCTCTCAGTTTGTAGACGCTAAAGTAGATTTCCATTTGTG
>CAIGQZ010032024.1:2482915-2498079 GCA_903798205.1 Danio tinwini | reverse complement strand
TTTGTAGACGCTAAAGTAGATTTCCATTTGTGCACGCTGAAGCAATCATAAACTCAATGCACTTTGAAATGTCTCTCAGTTCGTATACGCTAAAACAGATTTCCATTTGTGCACGCTGAAGCAATCGTGAATTCAATGCACTGTGAAATGGTTACTCTACCATGAACTCAATCTTTTGAACATCCAAATTAGCAAACAGATAACATATCAGACAAAGCACATAACATTGATTAGTTTAAATAAGAAGAAAACACTTGCTTACTTGATCACCCGTTGATACTACTGGGCCCAGAAAACTGCATCAAATAAATCCTGATCACAGCAGTGATCAAACACTGTGATCAGGACAAATAGGCAACTCGAGCGCCAAAATAAAAACGCACCTCACTTCACAAACAAACCCGAAACCTGATGCGTTCAACACACATCATAACAAACACAAACTTCCGCCAATAAACACTCCCATTCATAAAGGTTGCTGCTTCCCCGTCCGCATCGAAAACGGATTCGTTCACTCGTACTTTTTATATCGCGCCTAACTCTTAAGGAACACCGCCTCTCTCTCAGAATAAGACCAACCAGTACGAAAACACGCATTGTTATAACAACCAGACTCAAAGCATACAACCGCGCTCTCTACAAACACACAGCAGCATGACCCCGTGACCCGGAATCACCTGCATGCTGACTGTGTGACAATGAATGAATGAGAGAGAGCGAACCACCATCCAAAGCGCTCTAAATAACTTTGTGTCAGCTGACAGCTGTGATCCAATCACACATCACTCATCTAATCATGAGGAAAATCTAGTGACGACCGTCACAATATCCAATTTTATATTACAGCAATTTTGAACAAACAATCAAAAGGTTAAACAATAAAAACATTTTGTCCCAGAATTATTTGCTCATACAGCAGAAGGCACTTGTTTTTCATCAAGACATTGGTTGTACTTTTTCCTTCATTATTCACAGTAGAATCTGTGACAGAGCAGATCCATAAGCAGTCGAGCGCAGCATAGATGTGATGCATATGTATCTCCGTCAGCAGGTTTGTGACACAAGCATCAATTTGACATTCCTGGACCGCTCTCCTATTGTGATGTATGACTGCACTTTCCCCTTGGGTTCTTTTCGTGTGCTCCACAAAGCACACGTTACACACTCCATCTATTTAAGAAGCGAGATCCGTGTGATCGATCATCACTGTATCTGATACGCATACCGGTAAGCCAGGTTTTGTCAACATCTCTCATGTCATCTTATATATCAGTGAACCCTTCAACTGATTCTCAGTCAAAGGTGAGTGAACATCTGATGGTAAACCCTACCTGAAAGTGTTGAGAGATCTGCTTAATGGTCTACAAGATCTATGACACCGTTCTGCTTTATCAGCAACACACACAAATCTATATATCAGCTCCACTGAAGTAGATTTATGCTCCGTCGATTCATATTCAGCCATAACTATTCATTACAGTTACATTAGATGATAGGAAAAGGGAGATAAAGAGACAAATGCAGAGGCAGAAGGATTCTTTGGTCAATTTTGTTTCATTCTTCTTTTAGAGCACACAATTTATATCATGCAAAGATTTAATGAAAATTAAAAACGTACAGCTCAAAGGGCAAAAAAAAAATCCCTGGAGAAATCTTATTTCTGTTTTTTAAAAATACATTTTTAGATTAGTATTATTAGTCTCTTTAAGATTTTCTTTCAAGCTACGGAACAAACGAGTAGCGTCTGTCCGCGGACTGCATGACAGGGGTGTAACATGAAGGGGCATAACTTGCAGTATGTTAGAAGCATAACTTGAAGTTATGGAGACCCACATGTCAAAACTATGTCGTCTGCAAGATCGTGCTGTACACCGGTTATTAACCTCTACATCTACTCCACACCTACACCCAACCATCACAGTTATTAACGTCTTTGCCTACCACAACCCTAAACAAAACCATTATTGTTATTAACCTCAATACCTTCCCCAACCCTAAACCCAACCGACAGGTATTAACGTCTACACCTACCCCAACCCTAAACCCAATCATCATAATTATTAATGTATACACCAGTGACGTGCGGTGAGGTTTGTGACTGGTGAGGCACTAACACTTTCAAAGTCAAAAGTCATGTACAAACAAATCCCCCTGGTTTCATATATCATGTCAGGATTGTTTCTATAAACATGGTAGGTACATATTGGGCCAAGGAAGAATGTTAAATGTATTGTGATTGCCTCCCAAAAGCAACCAGTATGCTACAGACAGCTATAACAAGCGACTACACAGCACCATAACAGATGCACTCTCTCTCATTCCCTCACACACACACACAAACACACACACACACACACACACACACACACACACACACACACACACAAACAAACAGCACGAAGGCAGACACACACGTTCTCTCTTGCTTGCTCTCTCTCTCTCATTCACACACACACACAGGATTCACACAGTGGTCTTACCCTTACAATAATGTTACTTGTAAATGACATCTTGACATGACTTGAATTACTTTGAAATGATCGCGTTATCTTCTGTCCTGACCTTTGAAGCAAGTCCTTTAGCTCTGGCATTAGTCACCTATTATTTATTCACATTTTGATTGAAAGCAACCACTAAGAATAACCGTGAGCTCAGGTGCGTCCTCTTCAGTGTGGCAGAGCTACTGCCTGCCTCACCTCATGTTTTTTCAGAGTGGCTTTATGACAGATTTTAACACTAAATAAGTGATAGACATACGTGGAATATATTACATATTATATGGAAAGTGAGGACATATAATAAAAATGTCTAGAATGTACAAAAAACATTTTAATAAAGCCTTACATTGGTAGCATGCACTGAGTGAGCAAAAAGGGCGGGCTCAAGCCAGTTTGCAAGGGGTTGCGCAATCTGATGAGAGGCTCAGCTCGGAGCTGCCTCACCTCACTTCCTACACTGTAATTGAGCAGAAAATCAAGGTCAAAGTCGGCTTTATTGTCAATTCAACCACATGTACAGGACATACAGAGAATCAAAATTCTGTTACTCTCAGACCCTAGGTGCCTAACATATAATATTAATACAAAAATACAAAAAGGTGCAAAATACAGAGAAAAATATGCAAAGCACAGAGATTTTAATCTTAAAAATTATTAAAATTATTTGAATCATAGAGAAATTGCATCTATAGCACAGATCAGTGAAAAAATATTGATTTTATTATTAGTATACATCTCATGATGGCAGGTGAGGATGATGACAGGTGAGGCCCTGCCTCCCCTGACCGCATGTCCCTGGTATACTGACCCTCTGCAATTTGCATACAGAAACAACCGCTCCACTGATGATGCAATTGCTTTCACCTTGCACACTGCTCTGTCTCACCTGGAAAACAAAAACACATATGTGAGAATGCTGTTTGTGGACTACAGCTCAGCATTCAACACCATAGTGCCTGCCAAGCTGGTGGTGAAGCTCCAGGCTCTGGGCCTACACAGCTCTCTGTGCAACTGGATCCTGGACTTCCTGTCAAGCAGACGCCAGGTGGTCAGAATGAACAACATCACCTCATCCACACTGATCCTCAACACTGGTGCTCCACAGGGCTGTGTTCTCAGCCCACTCCTGTACTCCCTGTACACACATGACTGTACATCCAAACACAGCTCCAACGTCATCGTTAAATTTGCTGATGACACAACGGTGGTGGGCCTAATCACAGATAATGATGAGACGGCCTACAGAGAGGAGGTGCACACTCTGACGCAGTGGTGTCAGGAAAACCACCTCTCACTCAACATTAGCAAAACCAAGGAGCTGGTGGTGGATTTCAGGAGAGAGAAGAATGAACACACTCCCATAACCATCAACGGGACACCAGTGGAGAGAGTCAGCACTTTCAAGTTTCTTGGAGTACACATCGCTGAGGATCTGACATGGACTGCTCACACAGACGCAGTGCTGAGGAAGGCACAACAACGCCTCTTCTTCCTCAGGCGTCTCATGAGGTTTGGAATGAGCCCCCACATCCTCCGCTCGTTCTACACCTGCACCGTGGAGAGCATCCTCACTGGCTGCATCACCACCTGGTACGGGAACAGCACCAGCAGCAATCGCAAAGGTCTACATAGGATTGTGCGAACTGCTGGACGCGTAGTAGGAGGTGAGCTTCCCTCCCTCCAGGACATCTACACCAGGAGGTGCATGAGGAAAGCCAAGAGAATCATCAGCGACTCCAGCCCCCCAAGCCATAGACTTTTCTCTCTGCTACCCTCAGGCAGACGGTTCCGCAGCATTCGGTCACGCACCAGCCGACTGAAGGAAAGTTTCTTCCCTCAGACTATCAGGCTGATGAACACTTAACACACCCCACACAAACTCTCCCATACCCCACACTGCACACCATAAAGATGTAGCATGCACTGCACTTTAACCAATCCATACTTAAACAATACTGCCTACAACTATGTGTACACCTATCCATCGTACCCATCACCGTCAACATTGCCAAATTTACACTGTCTTGTTTTTTGTGAGTAAGTTGTTGTATTTTACACTGTCTGTATTTTGCACTGTCTGTATTTTGCACTGTCGCTGTATTTGCACTGTTGTTGTATTTGCACTGTCTGTTTTTTGCACTGTTGTTGTATTTGCACTGTCTGGAGCCAGCACCTAAGCTTTTCACTCATTATAGCACATGTGCTGCTGATGATGTGACAATAAAAGTGATTTGATTTATACACCTACCCAAACCCTAAACCAAACTGACAGTTATTAATGTCTACACCTACCCCAACCCTTAATCCAACCATCACAGTTACTAAGGTCTATACCTTCCCAAACCCTAAACCCAACTATCATGATTATTAGTGTACAGCCACGAGTTGCAGAGGCTTTCTTGATGCGCTCATACTGTTATTTGCAACCAAAAGGGGCAACGCCAACTGACTGTCATGACAAAATAGATGAAGAGGTTAGTGAGTGGAATTGCATGGTGGAGTTGCTAAATGTATGCATATAATAATATATAAAATGAATTGGTTGTGGATAAATTTGGAATGAAAACATTTGGTGAAAATGTTCTCTGGTAAGTATTTCCACCATCTTGCCAACAACATCTCGTTGTGACATCTTGGATGGTTTAATGGGATCTTGCTAACTGCAAATTACACCTCTTAACTTACTACAAGTTATGCCCCTTCCTTACATACAAGTTTCATGCCCCTTCATACTTGGAGTAAACCACTGTCTAATGACTTGCCTAACTACCCTAACTTGCTAATTAACCTAGTTTGGCCTTTAAATTGTGCATTAAGCTAAATACTAGTATCTTATAGCAAAATAACTAGTAAAATACTGTTATACATAGCAGTATCTTGTGACAAGTCTTGTGTGTTAAAAAAAACATACTGGTATAGAGATACACAGATAAACAAACATACACTGTTAAGAAATCTTCCTGTCTTCATTTATTTTGTTAAATCAAATTAACTTCTAGTCATCTCAACTTAAATCTGTCAAACTGACAAAAAGTTTTTGTTAAACTTTTTATAGCGTCCAAAAATGTAGTTAAAACTGGATTAATTTTTTTATTAAATTGAGTTTAAATAACATAAAAACATTTTTGTCATGACTTTTTCCCATAATTTTTTATAGTGTATAACCTCTTATGAAAAAAAAAACTGTACCAAATAGAACCCTTTTCATCATGTTCCATGCAGAATAATTCTTTGAAAGTGCAAGAACCTTACTATTTTCGGTAATATTAGTATAAAATCATTGATTTTATAAATATTAATATTAGTAACATTAGTCATTTATGTTATTTATTTATATATGTTATTTATAATAATTATTGTTTGTTGTTCCATTTTACAGTCATAGTTAAGGTATAAAAACAAGCAAACAAAACTTATGTGACTTTTTTTAACTTATGTGAACTTATTGCAAAAATGACAGCATATACTTGTACAAGTTATTATCTGAAAACATTTAAAAATGACAATTGACACAGAATATGAATAATGTAAATATATAAAGACAGAAATAGGAAAAACAGTTAAACAGTAAAACACCTTCTATGACGGCTTTATGTCCATCACTATAAGGTTCTAAGATTTTACAGCATCTGAAATACATTAATGAATTTTAAGAGTGTCTCTTCCATTTATTCAGGTACAAACAAGTAAGTTTAAGACAAGAAGTAGCATAAACAGACAGCATGTAACACAGTACTGTTAAAAAGAAAAATGTAAGACGTGATATATTTTGTTTTTGTGACAGTTTTTCTCAATTGCTTTGACTCATTTCACGATTGAATTTTATATTTTTTAAAACAATAAGTTTAGATATCAGTGGCTCAGTGGATAGCACTGTCACTTTACAGCATGAAGGTTGCTGGGGATTTGAGCCCCAGCTTAGTCAGTTGGCATTTCTCTGTGGACTTTGCATTTTCTCCCTGTGTTGGTGTGGGTTTCCTCCAGGTGCTCTGATTTCCCCCACAGTCCAAAGACATGCGCTATAGGTGAATTGGGTAAGCTAAATTGGCTGTATGGGTATGGATGTTTCCCACTATTGGGTTAAACATTTGCTGGATAAGTTAGTTGTTCATTCCGCTGTGGCAACCCCTGATGGATAAAGGAACTAAGACGAAAGAAAATTAATGAACGAATGAGGTTTAAATCTCTAAACGATTAGCTTATTGTTCACTTCAGATTGGCCTTTCTTATTGATTTAAAAAATTTGCAAATGCTTTGGCACATGTGTGCAAACAGTAAGTACAATTGGTCACCTTGGAATTATAATGTTCTATCTGCGTTCTGGATGATTTTAAGATATTGAGCTTCAAAGTTTTTGCATTCCATAGCAAACAGTATGTGTGTAACATTTGTTTTTTAAATAAAAGTCTAAAAATGTAAACAACTTATAAAAAAACATTCCATAATGTAAATAAGTTGTCAAATAAAAAAAATATGTTCATAACCTAATTTTGACAAATATGTCAGATAGAACCTTATAATTTTAAGATGACGAATTGTCTGTAGTTTGGACAAAAACTAATTGCATATGGTTTGTCGATTAAAACTGATGAGTCAAATCTCATTTAAACTGTCAAACTCTTCACAACTTCTCAATCATCTTTGTGGATAGCTTTCTCAATTCTGAACTGGAGCCTTGTGCTTGTGGAAGAGCAATCGGAAGACTTGTAATCTCTGGCCTGTCCAACAAAAGTGACAGGATGTGCATCATTTTATCATAGATGGTTTTTTGTAGCATATTTGTGTAAGAAATATGAAATGTAATTGTATGAAAGAGTAATTGGACAAGCACAATTGCACTTTACATTCGATACATTCTTACAGAGATAAATGTACAGTATAAATACAAATATTCATTTTTGTCCTATGTACTGTTGATTCTTCCCAACAAATATGAGATTTTTATACTTTCCATGGTTGATTGTCATGGAAGCAGTGTGGCTCACGCAATGACAAATACACTTTATGTGTTGGTGGCCTTGGCCAAATTACTGACACAATAACTAAGTTGAAGCATGAATTAAAATTCAATTCAATTCATCTTTATTTGTATAGCACTTATACAATGTAGATTGTGTCAAAGCAGCTTCACATGGAAGTTTATAGTGAATTGAAACAGTGTCGGTTCAGTTTTCAGTATTTAAGTTCAGTTCAGTTTAGCTCAGTTCAGTGTGGTTTAATAATTACTACTGAGAGTCCAAACACTGAAGAGCAATTCCATTGATGCGCAGCTCTACAGATCCCGAACCATGCAAGCCAGTGGCGACAGCGGCGAGGAAAAAAACTTCACCAATTGGCGAAAGTAAAGAATTTAAAAAACCTTGAGAGAAACCTGGCTCAGTTGGGCACGTCCATTTCTCCTATGGCCAAACGTCTTGTGCAGAGCTGCAGTCTAGGCGCAGTAGCTGGACCTCAGCGAAGACACGTCTGTCCTTGGAGCGTCACAGGAATCAGTCTCATGCTCTAAAAGTTTTGAGTAACTACGTTTTGCAAATGTGCAATAAAGTTATGAAGTTCCAGGAATTTGCACTCACAGTTTGGAGAATGTTAAGAAAAAATGTGCCAAAGCAATTGAGAAAAACTGTAATACATAAACTAAAATATGAATTAAAAGGAAAAATTGATGATATCATTATAAGTACTAGTGGTGTACAAAGTACACAAACCAAGTGCTTGAGTAAAAGTAGATAAAGTATTACTCCAGTAAAAGTGCTCATGTTACACTTTCACTTAAAAGTACAAAAGTATTTGCTTTCAATTGTAATGTAAAGTGTATATGTAATGTAGCTGCAAGTCTAAGTAAAACATTATCTAAATTGTGAGTGCAAATCTTAAAATGGTTTATTGCACATCTGCAAAATGTATTTACTCACCCAAAACATTTCATTCATGCTTCAAAACCTAGGTATTGTGTCAGTAATTTGGCCAAGGCCACCAAAACATAAAAAATTGCTCAAAATGATTAGTTGTTTTTTCACCATGACAGTCAACCATGAAAATTAAGTTTAAAAAAAAAAATCTGATATTTGTTGAGAAGAGTCAATGGTACATAGAAAAAAAAAATACATTTGTATTTATGCAGTACATTTATTTGTGTACAAATGTATTGCATGCAAAGTGCAATATTGCTTGTCCAATTACTCTATTATTTATTTCATTTTTCTCATGTTACCACAAATACACAAAATAACTACAAAATATCATCCATGAAAAAAATAATTTTGTTGGCCTTGCCAGAGATTACACTTTTTCCAATTGCTTTTCCACAAGCATGTTACTGCAGTTCATATATATTTATGGTATATATTTGGTACCATATACTGTAGATAACGCGAATTGTACTGGAACTAGAGGTAATTTACCAATTTAGCAAACATTACAAACAATGTCAATATCATACATTTATGGTGTAAACGTGCATATACAAATGTTTTGAGTGTGATGGCTTACATGATGAAAAATGATTGAGAATCAGTTTTGATCAACAAGCCATATGCAAATAGTTTTTGTCCAAACTACAGACAATTGTACGTACTGTTTGCACATATGTACCAAAGCATTTGCAATTTGTTTAAATCAATAAGAAATGCCACTTATAAGCTAATAAGCTAATTGTTCAAAGATCTAAACATATTGTTTAAAAAAAAAAAAAAATTCAAATGAGAATTGAGCCAAAGCTATTGAGAAAAACTGTAAATAGGTTCACATGAGAAATTCCTTTTGCCTGCTCTAAACGACTTATAGCTGCACTCAAAAATGTGACCAGGAAGTGAATAAATTAATATTGTGGGGTGAGGGAAGGTTACGGTATTTGATTAAAGATTAAGAGGGCAAATTATTTTGGTCACACTTTATTTTGATGGTCCGTTTGTTACATTGCATCTACATGTCAACTAATTCTCATTAGATAATAAGTAGACTGTAGGGTTGGGTTTAGAGTAAGCTGACATGTACTTGCAAAGTTTCTTATAGTCAGTTAAATGTCTGTTGAAGGAGCAGTATCAACAGATATTAAGCAGACAGTCTACTAATACTCAAATGGACCATCAAAATAATGTTGCCATTATTATTTTTTTACAAACTAATAAAGTGCAGACATTTTGTTTATAACAAAAACTAATATATACATAAATATTAGAATACTACATTTTGATTTCATGGTAACTTGAATACTGTGTTTTTGTTTACCTTTTTATATAGGACACATTTTTTTTCACCCCTCAAAAACCTATAAATGTTGAACCTCCTACAGATTCCAAATGAAGACCTCATTTAAAGTGTATAGATAGATGAATCAGAATCACAGTCTCCCCACGCGCAATGAAGGAAACCTGAAGGAAGCCGCTCAACTTCTTTCGATCAAACAAAAATAACACACACACACACACACACTGCCGATCTCAGCGGCAGAAAGAAATGTCTCTCCACGTCTTCAGTTATTCTTGGATTTCAGCAGTGAGGAGTTACTGTGAGCAGTTTTTCACACAGCATGCTTTTACTTCGTTTCGTGGCCTAAAATACAGCAGCACCGCTAACACACAGTGTTACCACAGGGTTATGGGAATGTGTCCAAAATGAGATGAACTGCTTATTATGTAAGACTACTTTGTAACTCTGTGTATTTCAGCCTTCACCAGTCACCAACCCAGAGGTTTATGGGCTGCTTATATGGCCTTTAATAGTTATATGTCAAGGCTCCGCTGAAGCATTACATGTGCTTCAGTCTCTACACTGCTGTGGAGACTCCTGCTGGAAATGACTGATTTATTAATAACACAGAAAAGCCTATAGGATTTAGATTTATACTTCACGTGCATTATTAAAGTCATGTGATTGATAGTTTGAGGGACGTTTTAAGTGCTCATCACCTGTTCTCATCTGTCATAAACTCGTCTCACTGTCAAATAATCCTGGACTATACTGCTTCCTAGTGGACACTTTTATGAGAACAAAACGACAAAGAGAGAAGAGACAGACAGTAATGATGGAAAAACACTTTCAGGTAAATTAGATGATCTAAGAGTATTGTAATTAGGCAAATCGAGAGCTAAAGTGAAGCAAAAAAAAAAACAAAAACTGACAGATGTAAACAAAGAAAGCATGTTTAGGCAATCATGGTAATTCAATATCTCTGATAAAGTAGGGATTTTTAAGGGAACGGGACTACTTTTGGACAAACATGCTGTAATTATTATTCGTTTTGGGGTATAATTTTTTCACATTTTGGACTTTCCCCTTCAGTAAAAATGCTTTAGCCTCAGAAAAGCAGTCATTTGCCTCCCCCTCCTGGTGGACGCTGTAACAGTGATTAGTTAACCTACATTACGTCACAGCTTGAAGGGGGGTTGGAGAGAGCAAATTATGGGTCAAAGACGTAATTAAGCCATTTTGAAGAGCCCCTTGACGGAAATGAGACCTCAGTTGTTAATTGTTTTGAAAATATGAAGCTGAATGTTAAACTTTTTTTTATTACAGTAATTATGTTTTCAAAATTAAATTATTTTATTTTACTTTTTATTTTGGCAAATTCAGGGGACAAAAAATAAAAATAAAATAAATTTTGCAATGTCACAAATCATTCTATGGATTTAAAAACAAAAAAAAATCATAAATGAGAGATGCATATTATGATTATTATATTTTTATCACTATCTTTCACTATTTATCATCATTTTTATATTTTATCATATGACAAAAACATAATGATAATAGTCATAATAATAATAAAAATAATAATAATAATTATTATTATTATTATTTTAACATTGTAATGCTGTGTTTTTTCTATATTATTTTAATCTATTTTCTCCAGAACCTTAAAAAAAGTAGTTCCGTTTGCCATATAGGAAAAGGGGTGGATTTAACCAATAAGTAAGGTAAGCCGTCTCTTAGGGCCCCAGGAAATCTAAGGACCCTCCAAATAAATACCTAAAAGTAAAAATAATACCTTTGAATTTTATATTGTATAACATAATTTTCTATCATATTTTGTATGATGAGGGTCTAACAAAATGAAAATTGTATGTTTCTTGCATCTGCGCAAATGTGTCCCCCACCGTCAATCTTGGAGCAGTCCAGCATTCAAATTAGGTAAAGATTTACTTTTGAAAACAAAATAGCTTATATATACAGTTGAAGTCAGAATTATTAGCCCCCTGAATGATTAGCCCCCCTGCTTATTTTTCCCCCAATTTCTGTTTAACGGAGAGAAGATTTTTTTAACACATATCTAAACACAACAGTTTTAATAACCCATTACTAATAACTGATTTATTTTTTTCTGTGCCATGATGACAGTAAATAATATTGTACTAGATATTTTTCAAGACACTTCTATACAGCTTCAAGTTACATTTAATGGCTTAACTAGGTTAATTAGGTTAACTAGGGTAATTAGTAGGGCCAGATGGAATCTGGACATTTTTTGCTATTTTTGCAGAGAATTTTGGTAAAAATCTGCGGATTTCTGCAGAATTATTTTGGGAGTATCATAACTAAAACCTTAATATGTGAAATAAAAAATTATATTTTTTTTATTTTTTATTTAATGTTTAAAATGCAAATCCAATTAGATCCACTTTATTTGGCAAACAAAGCAAGTCTCTCATATAATATATCTATTAAAAGACAGAAAATATTACTTTACAAACTGCATTGTACATAAATCAGATGAATATTTTTATATTAGTCAATAATATGACCGAAATTCATTTAAAAACTGAATAAATATAGATTTACACACATTTACTTAAGTAAATAAACAGACTTAATGATGGGCTAAAAATCTGCATAAATCTGCCTAATTCTGCATGTGCAGATTCCGTGTGGGCCTATTAGACAAGTTATTGTATAATAATGGTTTGTTCTGAAGACTATTGAAAAAATATATAGCTTAAAGGGGCTAATCATTTTGACCTTAAAATGGCTTTTAAAAAATGTAAACTGCTTTTATTCTAGCTGAAATAAAACAAATAAGGCTTTCTCCAGAAGAAAAATATTATCAGACATAGTGAAACTTTCCTTGCTCTGTTAAACATAATTTGGGAAATATTTAAAAAAAAGAATAAAACATTCAAATGGGGGCTAATAATTCTGACTTCAACTGTGTGTGTGTGTGTGTGTGTGTGTGTGTGTGTGTGTGTGTGTGTGTTTAAAAAGCATTACAATATGTTTTGTTATTATTATTTTGCATTTGCATTATTTGGCCAGAATTGTTTAGGGTCCCCAAATCACTACATCCGCCCCTGTATACGAAAGAAACTGTTTCTCTTATCATAAGACCAAAAAGTCATAATTATGATAACAGTGATTTGGAACATATACAGTAGGCTAATTCTTAACAAACAAATAAAAAAAACAACAACAATAAAATGGCATTATATTTTAATTGTGACTCACATCACAATTTTTACTTTATCTGATAATAATGACTTCTGGCTTTACTTAATTTTATGTCATAATTTCTATTTTTAATTTATAAATCTAATTATTTATAATTATCACAATTTGATTTATCTCAATGACTTGAAGGACATTTATCTAGGCCATTTTGCTACTGATTAGATGGAACGAGTCTATATCATTTCTAATAATCAAAAAATAAAAATAAATGCGTAGACGTTTTATTTTGGAAATTAAATAAACAAAACTATGCCATATGTATGCACATTAAACGTTACAATTGGTACGACGTCATGTTAACAGATGGTCATTAACACTTTTTTAAGGACAGCAAAAGCTATTCACTGAAAGTATTTCTATTAGTATGGGTATAAAATAAAAATCCGATCTAAAATAATACAGTAGTCGACGTCATAATTATATGCCCATTCATAGATTATTAACTTGCCTTTAAAAACTACGAAACCTCTTCTCGAATCCAGAGTCGTACACGTTAGGTCATGTAATGCAAACGATCTCATATTATGCGTCCACTACATAAAGACAGATTGTAGTCGTCCAGAGCCTTTTCGTCATAACGAAGCGGCATGACGTCGAGCCGCATCAAACGCTTCCATTCAGGCAGGAGCTTTATTATGCAGAAATTCCAAAATGATTGGCCTGATATCAAAATGAGTGATCATAAATAATAACGCGAGAGTTTGCAAGTTGCCTGCCGACTGTAGTCACAACTGTCAAAGGCAGCAGCAGCGGATACGCGCGTGACCCAGCACCCATACTGTTACTGTACACGGTCGCGGAGATAATATCCCTATCAAACAAATACACGGCATTATCCCGGCATTATCCCGAGGTAAGGAGAGGAATATATCGAGGGGGCTGCGGCGGAAACTGCGCGACGCCGTGCCTTTCCCCTCCGCTTTCCGTCGCGTTCACTTCTTCCAGCCTCGATTACTGCACTAAACATATCCCTCCTTTAGCAACAGCGCGAGGTTTTTTTTTTACTCCTCCTTCGTATTAAAGTCGCCATTTTGCTTCACTGCCTATGAAAGCTTCTTGTATTTTCATATTTTTGCCGGCGTTTCTCTGTATTTGTGCGCGTGCTTTTGAGTTGGATTTTAATGAGAGAGCTCGTGGATTACATATTAATGAAGAGGGGCGCCGAGTGCAGTCTGGAAACACGGTGAAAGTGTTCGGCTTGTGGGCATTTGCATCAGCTGGCTCTTTTTTTCCCTTCTTCATCTTCTTCCTCCTCCTTCATCATCTTCCTCCGCGGATACGCACAGCGGGGGCCGTGAGTGTGGCTACCGACCGTGACGCCCGTCTGCCCGCGACCCCCCGCGCGTCAGGTGTGTTTGCCATGTAAAGTGAAGCTGCGCGACGCGAGAGTAAAGGCTACAGCCTGACCCCACGTGGGTGACCCGCTCACCCGCTCACCCGTCATAGTGTTGGGTGGCTTTCCAGGTAGGTGTGGCCTTCGAGAAGTCGATTATCTGTCAATACTGTCAATAAAGACATAAACGCACCTTTTCCTCTGGGAAGACGCGTGGTTTAACGCGTTATAAGATGTTAGTGCTTTTTTGGGGAACGGAATATGTAAGTGGAATGTGTTGTGGTGTTTATATGTAAGCTGTCAGTCATATTATTAACACTCACACACTGTTTGAGCACTTATGTGGGTCATTGTTACTGTGCGGCTGTTTTGTCTTTGACCTACTATGTTGGGTTCAGTATTAAAAGTTTATAGAAAAATGTCACAAGTACTTGAAACTCGCACAAGTAGTACAGGTGTTTGCCTTTGTGCGTGTGCATGTGTGTGTGTGACATTTGCTGTTAGTTCTAACTACTTACATAAATCAAGCTGAAACAACACAATTCTTGAGTTGTTTTGTTGACAACTTAATGGTTTTATGTTCAATCCACTTACATTTGTATGAACTAATAGCCTAAGTTAGCTTAATTTCTTTAAGTTGACACAACAAAAATCGATTGTGTGAAACCCAGAATGTTTACAGTGTGTGTGTGTTATTGTGAACCATGTTTTCTTTGTTTTAATCAATAACCCGGAAATCTCTCTCTCTGTGCCTTCAACATAATTTTATTTATGTTTTGTAAAACCATTTAGAAATGAAGGAAAACAAACAGTTCTCTAATAACACAATCCTCTGGGAAATTACATTGTGTGTGTGTGTGTGTGTGTGTGTGTGTGTGTGTGTGTGTGTGTGT
>CAIGQZ010032024.1:2439966-2477457 GCA_903798205.1 Danio tinwini | reverse complement strand
AGACAGACAGACAGACAGACAGACAGACAGACAGACAGACAGACAGACAGATAGATAGATAGATAGATAGATAGATAGATAGATAGATAGATAGATAGATAGACTGATTATAATTTCCCCATCCAATCAAGCAACAAAGTCACGTAATAATAATTAGGTTTGTTTTAATGTGCAGTTTATGCCATTCTGAGCGAAGGCTGAACTGTCTCAGCAGGTGTTTGTAATCCCAGATTCAAACACTTTCAAATACAATGAAAGCACCTTTGTGTTTATTTTGTTCCTGTGCAGATAATGCTTTTCCCTTCGGCCTGATCTATTTGTGTCCTAAACAGGCATGGACACCTCCAGCAGTGCCCGGGTGGTGAAGCCTTCCTCGGGCACGTCAAAGGGGCGCACTGCCAAACAGGCCCACCCTGCCGAGACGGCACGCATGGGCAGCACTGAAAACAACAATCATGGTAAGAAGCTTTTTGGGCTTAAGCATACATTAAAGAGCTGCAGTTCATTTGCATGTACAGTTTGAACAAATGCACTGGTTGATTTGAATGCAACATGATATTCATGTAGTAGGCATATTTAAAATAAATAAACAACTTTAGTTGTTGACACCATTTAAGGGTTTTGTTTGCAGATATCAGGTAGTCTGTGTTTACACATCAAAATATATCTGAGGTTTTTACAACTACACTTGCTTTAGCCTGCTTGGCGTGTCTGAGGTTTTGACAAGCATTTTCACGCCTGTGTGGTTTAGAGAGGAAATGATGGCTGCCTTGTTATGGTGAAAGATGTTGGTGAAAAAATTATTAGCCCTTCTGTAATTTTTTTTTATTTTTTCTTAAATATTTCCCAAATGATGTTTAACAGAGCAAGGATTTTTTCACAGTATTTCCTATAATATTTTTTTTCTGAAGAAAGTCTTATTTGTTTTATTTCGACTAGAATAAAAGCAGTTTAACATTTTTAAAAATCAATTTACGGTCATTATTATTAGCCCTCTTAAGTATTTTTTTTTCAGATTGTCTACAGAACAAGCTTTACTGTAGTTATACAATGATTTGCCTAATTATTCTAACTTGCCAGCTAAGAACAGGAAACTGAGGCTACCATTTGCACAGGTTCACCAAAACTCTGCAATAGAAGATTGAAAAAATGTTGACTGGTGTGATGAGTTTCGATTTCTGCTGTGTCATTCAGATGGTAGGGTCAGAATTGGGTGTGAACAACATGAAAGCATAGATCCATCCTGCCTTGTATCAACAATTCAGGCTGCTGGGGGTGGTGTAATAGTGTGGGGGATATTTTCTTGGCATACTTCGGGCTCAGAAATGAGTTCACTGTACTCAAATGGCCCCCACTGTCACCAGAACTCAATCCAATAGAGCACCTTCGGGATGCGGTGGAACGGGAGATTTGCATAACGGATGTGGAACCGACAAATCTGCAGCAACTGGTCCAAAATCTCTGAGAATATTTACAGTACCTTGCTGAATCTGTGCCATGAAGGATTAAGGCAGTTCTGTAGAAAAAAAGGGTCCACGTAAGGTGTACCTTATAAAGTGGCCGATGAGTAAAAATACTAGCAATACTAGAAATACTTCTAATATCTAGTAAAATATCAGGCACTTTCATCATGGCAAAGATAAAAGAAAACAGTTATTATAATTTAGTTATTAAAACTATGTTTAGAAATGTGTAAACAAAAAAAAGTCTTCTCTCCGTAAAGAGAAATTGAGGGAAAAACATACAGGGGGGCTAATAATTTAGAAGGGCCAATAATTCTAATGTCATCTGTAGATTAATGGAAAAAATAAACACTTAGAAACAGCCACAGGATCCAAATACCTATACTATACCATCGCTGCCTTTCAAATGTACATAACAGATTCTAAATAAATTATTCAAGTTTTCCAGTTTGCCTATATAATGCATTTATTTTCAGGCTGTCATTTTATCAGGCTGTCTTATGTTTTATCATTCTGTGTTACTAAGCAATGCTTTAAACTAAACTGATGCTAATTAAGTTTAAACACAATGAATAAACAGAGCTTTATGGATGCCAGATGCTAAATTAGAGGCAGTAATGCAGAAGTGAATGTTGTGTCCTGTGTCACTTCAGCTTAATTTTTTGTTGACCAAATGTAATGATTTCATAACTCTAGACATTACTTTGTGAAGACGATGGTATAAAACACTGAATGTTTTTAGGCCATTCCAAAACAGTAGCTGTGTGCAAGGGAATATTTTACCTGCTGGCAGTTTTAGGTTTACAACAACCCATTTCAGTTCTAGTATCAACAGACCAGCATTAAAATACTGGTAATTAGGGCTGCACGATATTGGAAAACATTGACATTGCAATATTTTGTTTTTCAGCAATATACTTTGCAATATGAAATATATTTCACTAGATGGATTGAGCAAGTCTTTTTGTGAAGAATTCACTATTTCCGAATGTTTGGGGTGATTTTATAGTGGAGTCTATCTAAAGAAATTATTACAATTAACTTTAAACTAGACTTTTAGGAGAAAAAACATACAAAAACTTGTCTGGTATAGAACTAGTTAGACACAAATACTTGACAGATGAAGCCATTGAAATTAATAGGCTTTATAGCGAAGTGCTTTCCACATCCAGTGTAAATGCTGCTCCAATGGCGCAGTTACTATCACTGGAGGAAGAGTAAAACCAGCAAGCTGAACACTGCTTGCCATTACGACACAGCATAGCCCTTTTTTGGCTCATATTTCTGGTCATAATTCAATGGTCAAAAATTCAGTGCATCCCTACAGTGAACATGTAAGGTTTATGTATGCTTTTAAAATAAATAGGTGTTTTGTTATAGTTAATGTAAAAGCGATTTTTTAATACTCATGTTAACAAAAGTATCATAAAAAAACATACAAAAAAAAAACTGTCTGGTAGAACTAGTTAGACACAAAATACTTGACAACCTTCACTATAAATTTATAATTCAGTTAGTCTTTGTTTAAGCATCAAATGTTATTGTTTATTGTTCCTGAATGATTTAAACTCACTTGATATTTTTAATAGAAAAAAAAACTTAAAGAAATGTATTTAATACACTTTAAATCCACATTTGTCACATTAGTCAACTTTGCCATTAATCTACAAACTCCTGGTCAACAATAATCTATACTTAACATTGCAGATCCAGCGATGTGACTATTGAGGATGTGCACATTCATATTGATGCTGAAATGATATATTGTGCAGGTAATAGTTAATAATTATAGTAAATATTTAAAACTTGTGCAGGTATTTGGTAATAGTATTTGGTATCTGCTGTTTTTGTGCCTTGGTCAGAGCAGCATAAGCCATTGAAATGAATTGGTTGCATAGCTAAGTGCTTTCCACATCCAGTGTGAAAGCTGCTTCCAATGGCGCAGTTACTATGGCTGAAGGAAAAGTAAAACTAGCATGCTGAACACTGCTTGCCATTGTGACACTCCATAGCTCTTTTTTGGGTCAAATTTGGTCATATTTTTTCTGTCAATTTCAGTTTCAATGGCCAAAAATTCAGTGCATCCCTAAAGTGACCATGTGTTTTTTTTTATATAAATATGTGTTTTGAGAGGTGATGTAAAACATATTTTTTAAATACTTGTGTTACCAAACGTATGACAGCTGACTTTCTGGCATGTGCTTTGTGTTTGGGTTTTCAGAAAACTATATCATAAATTTCCTGGCAAGGCTTTAAAATCCATGTGCTTGTTATTGCAGGAGTAACTGAGACACTGGCTGTAAAGGCTTTGCCGTCTTTTGGATGGGGGTGGGGAGCTCATTTGCATTTAAAGAGACACTGATTAAATCAACAGGTTTTGATTTCCTAACAAAAACATTCCGGCAACACAACATTATAAATAGCTAAATTCATGAAGCTAACATCCAGCTTAATGTTTCATCTTAAAGTTTTGATGTAAATATATGGAATACTGTAATGCTGGATGGTAACAACAAAGTTAAAATTAAATGTACTGTAGCTGTTCAAAGTAGAGACACACATTTTAGTCCAGTTGTGCTAAAATTCTGAAGGGTCACGACCATGCAGAATTTAGTTTCAACCCTAATTTAATTCAACTGATCCAGCTAAGCAGGTCCTTCAGGACTATTCTAAATCTGCAGGTATACAGTATGTGCTGGAGTAGGGTTGGAACTGAACTGGCCTGTGGAGTTTTGAGTTCAGTCTGAAATGCCAGAGTCAGTGCCTGTCATCAAAAATATTGGCTGCTATTACCATACAGAAATGACATAGTGGCTGCTTACATTCTGATCTTGTGTTCATTTCCTTGAGAGATATGAAACTGACGTTGTCATACTCTTGATGGAAACACTGCTTAATTTGTTTTGTTTAGTTTTTTCAACTTGAATGTATACACGGCATGGCAATTGTCCCTGGAGCATTAACATTTATTAAAGCATACATTTCTAAATGTATGCCATGTTTCTTTTTATTTGGATTTTGACTTTTAACTTAAACCTAAACTTAAACAAAAGTGCATTTTTACATTTCTATAATCTTTGTATGTACTGTACATTACTTCTGTTCTTCATCTACAGAACTCTCTTTCTGCATCTTTGCTTAATTTTGACAAAATAAGGTTTAAATAGCCTTTCTTTCTGTGGAATATCTTTACATATTACTTATTGTGTAAACATTTATGTAAGAACCCTTACATAACTATGGCACAATGATCATAAAAGTGACATTTGCAGAAAATCTGATCCAATTTAAAATGATAAAATTGTTATTAAAAGCTTATTGTACCTGACAATCGGGTTGTCATGGTCCTAACCTTCGCAGGGGGTGGGCCTGCAGGAGGATGGTCCCACGTTGGTCCTTTTGGCTGAGCCCGGCCAGGTTCGGTGGGACAAAGCCTGGCAACCAGGTGCTAGCATACGAGCACCAACCCCAGGCCTGTCTCCAGGTTGGAGCCCCGGTTGCACCATACCGGGCGACGCCACGGTCCACATCTTTTTGCGCTCATGATGGATTTTTGAACCACGTTTAGTCTAACCTCTCACCTAAGATATTTTTTTTCCCTTGGGAGACCCTACCAGGGGCATTAGCCCCAGACAACATAACTCTTAGGATCACTCAGGCACTCAAACCCCTTGCCTTGGTGCTCCACCAGACAAAGGTGGCTTGCCATCTCCAGAAAGTCCTTACCACAGGTGGTGTGGTTCAAATATCTTGGGGTTTTGTTCACGAGTGAGGGAAGGATGGATTGTGAGATTAACAGGTGAATTGGTGCAGCGGCAGCAGTAATGCAGCCAATATACCGGTTCATTGTGGGGAAGAAAGACCTGAGCCGAAAGGCAAAGCTCTCGATTTACCGGTCAATCTATGTTCATACTCTCACCTATGGTCATGAGCTTTGAGTCATGACCTAAAGGACAAGATCTTGTATACAAGTGGCCGAAATAAGTTACCCTCGCAGGATGGCTGGATGCACACTTATAGATAGGGTGAGGAGCTCTGTCACCTGGGAGGAGCTTGGAGTAGAGCTGCTGCTCCTTCACATCGAGAGAGGTCAGCTGAGGTTGCTCGAGCATTTGTTTCAGGTGCTTATTGTTGTGAATCAGAGTTAGGTAAGGACAAACTTGCACACTGATAATTATTTGTCCTCAGTAGGTCATATTTGTTTAATTTTAACTTAACAACCGTCTGTTTTGCACAATTCAATTAAAATGCAGTGATATTTGTTACTTTTTTTAACACAATGTAAGCATAATATCAGCACACACGTACATTAACATCATTATTGTGGTATTGTGATAATTGGCTCCAGCATTTTGTATAAAGTGTGTCGGAGCTGTGTCTGCAACTTTTGTTCATTTTAGCCTTACTGTAAAAGTTACAAGCCGGTTCTGACATCACTCACATCCAGACCACCAGACTGAGGCACAATTAGGGAAATGCCTTAATTGTATATGTATATGTATTGCTGTTTAATGAGCTCTTGTGAGAAAATGAGGGATGATGTTTGAGAGATCTGCTCCACAAGCGCACTCATTTCCGTTTTACAGCAGTTAAGTGCTCTGAAAGGGAACAAGAGGAAGTTCCATATTCATGGTTTCTGTTGTCAGTATTAGGCATGCATGGTCATTATTAGTAATTTAGGCTCTCTGTGGTTACCATAATTTGACAGGATTTAATGATAATGGATTTTTACCCAAATAAGAGCTGTTGCATTTTATTCATCATTTTGGTAAATGTAAAATGGGCCAACTGTAGCACACAGCTTTGGATATAAAGCTAAATATAAGCTAGAACCTAATGTAGATGCTGGTTTAAACTTGAAAAAAAAACGCCCCATAATTCTTTGCTCAGAGTGACGCCAAAGCAGCCCATCTTATTGGCAGTGGTCTGGTGGAAAACAAACTTGGCGCTGAGTCACAAATGAGCTGGGAGAATGATATTTGTGCCGGGCCATGTTGTTTGAATTTTACTGCGGATTG
Organism: Danio tinwini; assembly: GCA_903798205.1. Lineage (NCBI taxonomy): Eukaryota > Metazoa > Chordata > Actinopteri > Cypriniformes > Danionidae > Danio > Danio tinwini. The sequence continues at coordinate 2,470,976 of CAIGQZ010032024.1, read as the reverse complement.
TGAAGAGCATTTTATTGCTTTCACAGCGTCAGGCCAGACAGTCTCCGGCAGAGAATATTTATCGCTGAGTTTGCAGCTCTATATGCTGAGCGCTTCTTCTCAACACACACTACATGCTCAAAGGCAGCTTCCTAATGCCTTCATTTAGCACTCGCTGGAATGGATGTCGGCTTTTGTTGAACAACAGTCTGCTGTTATTACTGTATTTCCACCAAACCACTGAGGCAGAACTGAATGCCGTCTGTGCAATAGTAAGTGACACAGGGAACTGATTAAGTGGGTTAGTGGGTTAATTGATTATACTGACTCACTTTTTTTCATATCAGGGTTTTTACTGATGTCCTTTTGACATATTTACATTTAATGCATGTGCACAGTTGATTGTGAAACCTTTCAGAGTATACATCATTTTATAGTGTACACCAGGCCTTCTTAAATTCTGGAGAAATCAACCCGGACCTGCCAATTTATATTTCAAGAGCAATTTTTGTTTGTAAGGCAATTAATGTGTGGATTCACTACTTTGAAAAACGTTTAAGACTGTGTGAAATCAAAAAGTGAAATGTATATTTGCAAGCTCGTACTGTTCACAGGTTATGCTTTAATGATCTACAGATCAAAACTGAGATTTAACATATAATGTGCAGTGAACATATAATTAACACAACCCAAAATTTGTGAAATCAAAAGTGGAAAAAATGTAGGTCATAAACGTAAATTTACACAAACTGGACAGGGGCCATTTTTAATTTGAACTGAATTTAATGGACAGAACAGTGAGGGTAGTCAAGAGTAATAATCTCAGACACTTTGGATACACAAACACTGGAGCATTTCAAAGAAACACAGATCCATCAGTGGATTGCTCATACTTCAACGTGGCTTTCAAACGCTCCATTGTCTATGTGTTTGCACTAGGTGAACAGCGGTGAAGATTGGTAAACCGATGAGCTGCATGGTCAATCACAGTCATACTGTATCTATTGAGCCTGTGAACAAAATGATCAATTAGCAATGTTTAAGAACATGCTCAACAGCGCTAAATAGTAGCAAGAAATGGACGTCATTCGCTTGCTTGATAGTCATGACAACAGCCAAGTATATTGAACTGCAACAAAACTCAGAAAAGTGTATTTTGCCAGCTAGTCACGAACGCTACATTTTTGGCACTTGAGTAATGCAAGTGACCATTTTTAATCTGCGAGATGCCTCTTTTCTAATGCAAATGACCATAAAGTGCAACTGCATGCTGTTTCGGTGGCCAGAAAGGATTTATGAATCAACATTTTGATTTGATCTCCTAAAGAAACTCAGAAATGTAGATTTGGATGGCAATTAAATCTTCACACGACATTAGTGTTCATCAAAGAACAGTAGGCGATTCGACTTGGGGTTTTCACATGGGTTGTGAGTGAAAAACATCAACATTCTGGATTCAGATGGCAATACAATTACCAACTACCTTATAAAAATGGTGAAAATTCCTTACATCCCCTAAGAAAACATTGCTGTATGAGTAGGCCTGTATTCGGTTAAAGATAAAACTAGACACTTAGAGCGGTGGGACGAGTTTTCCAAACAATGTTTGAGGTACAATTCTTTTCAGTCGATGTCTGTCATTTTGTGTGTGGATTTGGATGTGACTAAAACAGTTTTTATTAAGGAGGTAGGAGTCTCTGTGTTTTACATTTCTGGAATATAATTGAAAAGCTGCCGTTTGAGCACAATTCACAACATTTGATTAGAAATTAAGTAGGTTTACATTTAAGCACTTTAAAAAACACTGTAACTTGTTTAGTGTACTTAGCCAGTGTCAGGAAGTTGATGCATTGGGGTACAATGGGGTTGCACACTTCAGTGTTTATAAATAGATTACTTTAAAAAAGAACACGAGTAATCTTGACAAACTATACATCAGTCTAAAGCTACAACCCTTAACCAGCCATTGTAACTGGTTGTTTTTCAATGGGAATAAATAATGTATTTACTAAATTTGTGTAAGTTGTACAGAAAACACTTATTAGATATGGAGTACATACTTATCATCGTAATAACAAGACATACACGCATTCATTGCTGTACATCATGGTTTATGTTGAAAGGTAAGAATCCTCAGAACAACATCCCAACAAACACATTTAGTCCAATGACACAATAGTGTTGAATTAAGAATAGTTTTTGATTTGTTTGTCAGTGTTGGTTACTATGTTACTTATGTGGGAAAATGGCATCTTTGTAGTAAAAAGCAAGACAATGTCATAGCTTACAGTGTTACAAATAAAATAAGACCACAAACTGAATAAAAAGTCAAAGTTATAGTTAGAAAATCTAAACAAAGCAGTTGAGTGTTTTCACATTCTGCATATGCTATTTGTGAGCCATCTGTAGCCAGTAACTTACTTTCTAGTTTGACTGATGGAGAATTTAGCCAATGGTTGCATGATTCTTTTAAAAAATGGTGAGGTTTATTCATCTATTGGACACGTTGTTGTTTTATTTCACTCTTTGCACGATAAATATATACTGTATTTAAAAAAACATAATATACAACAGAATTTAACAGAATTTTGTAGAACATCTCATTACAAACCCACTGAAATATAAATGTTTTAACATTTAAAATTGAAATTGAGCTTAGGTACATTCTGTTTCCACTGATCATTCTTGTGATGTTTCAGCAGCTTAATTGGAGTTCACCTGTGGTAAATTCAGTTGATTGGACATGATTTGAAACGGCATATACACCTGTCTATATAAAGTGCCAGGGTTGACAGTGCATGTCAAAGCACAAACCAAGCATGAAGACAAAGGAATTGTCTGTAGAAGGTTATAGAAACATTCTGCTGCTCTAAAAGTTCCAATAAGCACAGTGGCCTCCATCATCCGTAAGTGGAAGATGTTTGGAACCACCAGGAGTCTTCCTAGAGCTGACCGACCAGCTAGGCTAAGTGATTGGGGGAGAAGGGCCTTAGTCAGGGCTGGTCAATAACCTGATGGTGACCCTGTCTGAGCTCCAGAGTTCTTCTGTGGAGAGAGGAGAACCTTACAGAATGACAACCATCTGTGCAGCAATCCACCAATCAGGTCTGTATGGTAGAGTGTACAGCCACTCCCTTTCTGGAATTTGCCAAAAGGCATCTGAAGGACTCACAGACCACAAGAAACACAATTCTCTGGTCTGATGAGACTAAAATTTAACTCTTTGAAGTGAATGCCAGGCGTTATGTTTGGAAAAAAACAGGCACCGCTCATCACCAGGCTAATACCATCCCTACAGTGAAGCTTGGTGGTGGCAGCATCATGCTGTGGGGATGTTTTTCAGTAGCAGGAACTGAAAGACTAGTCAGGATAGAGGGAAAGATGAATGCAGCAATGTACAGAGACATCCTGAAGGAAAATCTGCTTCAGAGTGCTCTTGACCTGAGACTGGGGCGACGGTTCATCTTCCAGCAGGACAATGACCCAAAGCACACCACCAAATTATCAATGGAGGGGCTTCACAACAACTCGGTGAGTGGCTCAGCCAGAGCCCAGACCTAAATCCTATTGAACATCCTGGAGAGATCTGAAAATGGCTGTACACCATCAATTCCCATCCAACCTGATAGAGCTTGAGAGGTACTGCAAAGAGGAATGGGCAAAAATTCCCAAAGACATGTGTGCCAAGCTTGTGGCATCATAGTCAAAAAGACTGGAGGCTGTAATTGCTGCCAAAGGTGCATCAACAAAGTATTGAGCAAAGGCTGTGAATATTTATGTACATTTGATTTTTCAGGTTTTTTATTTTTAATAAATTTGCAACAAAAAAAAACAACTTTTTTTCACATTGTCATTATGGTGTATTGTGTTTAGAATTTTGAGGAAATAAATTTAAATCATTTTGGAATTAGGCTGTAACATAAAAAATGTGGAAAAAGTGAAGTGCTATGAATACTTTCCGGATGCACTGAACAGTCAAACTCAGTCAAAATTATTCATACCCTGGCAAATTCTGACTTAAAGTTTTGGCTCAAATGTAAATAAAAGCTAAAATATTGTTTTTCCCAAAATGATCTCTCTTGTACATTGTCTTATAATGGGCAGATCACACCGAACATCCTTTTTGCGTTGAGAGGCACCTTTTTTGAATGATTTACTAAGCGTTTTGCGTGCTGTTTATGCCTCCTGCGTGCCTCATGCTTTAACCACCTGCTGCGCCTCATGATTTTCTGTTGCACGTTGTGTGCTTGCAGATGAAAAAAGTCAACTCTGAGCAAAAAAAGTATGTTTGTGTTGTCAAGAGGACTACAGAGACTTTTAAAGATGGAGGAGAGACTTCTGGTTACTGTTTTGAGTTATCCTGAGCTGTATGACTCACAAATCTTGAATAGACCATTTCAATGTGGTCATGTCATGACCATTTCCTGTTTTTAAAAAACAGTTTTTATAACTGTGACAAGAGGCAATTCAATCATGACTTCATGTTAAAACAGCTATCATAACAATATTTATAAATATGTGGCTCTTTTTTAATTCTCAGAAGCTATAGAAATTAAAAATGTAAAACAGGAAATACATTGGGACCATTGTTTTTGTTTACATCCTTCAAAATTAAATTGTAAAATTATATTAATATCAACAGCAACACTCGCACACAGTACGCAACTGATTCAGTCATTGCCTAGGTACATAAAAAGTGCACCACGTTTCTTTTTTTGTTGTCAACAAAAAAGGCAGTGTGCTGTGCCTCACGTTTTCGGAACAAAAAAACGTGTTCCGTGTGATCGCCCCCTACAATCCTGTGTCCAAACAAAATGCTGTTTCAATAAAAGTACCTTCAAGTCAGGATTTTCCAGGCATATGAAAAATTTGGGGGCTTGAGTGCATCCATTATCAGTGTGCAGAAAACAGAAACCTTAATACCGGCACACTGGAGATTAAACGGTAGTTCACGTTGATCAAAACACACAAGAAAACACATTTTGAAATAAAAGATTTTTAGCAATCACTGACATTTGCTCTGGAATTTTTACAAAGTTTGGGATTTTTTGTTTATTTACATATTTACTATGGCCTGTGGTTGTGGCTACTGCTTTTAACTTGTAAACAATGTGTCTGGAAGGAATTCAGACATAAACAACAGTGTTTCCTAGCTGCGGTTATGGATTCACAATGCAGCCGATTAGACAGTCAAACTCGAAGCATTCAGGCAAACCTTCTTAAGATGTAGGTTAACCCAAAGTGTGGTTTAGGACTCGTCTGCCTTTGTGTGTATATGCGTAAATGTATTTGCCAAGGATGCAAGACAGTTGTCTGGTCTTAGTCAGTTCCATGTCCCTACACTTGCAGCTGTTTAGTTTCCTGTGTCTAGCTCTATATTGATTTAGAAGGGCTTCATTCAACATGTTTTTATCATTATTATTTTCCCTCTAAACTCCACTTTTACTGAAGAACCAATATTAGTCCAGGCTTTATGAGCAGTGACTATTAATTAAAAGATAAAATGCTGAAATATTTAATCTGTGATAAGTTGAGTTTCTGTTGAAGTTACAATGGTCTGATGGTGTTGATGAATACTTTTATTTTTAGAGACCTTTCAAATGAAGCCATTTATCTGTAGGCCTGATATTTAGTGGGTGATAATCTATCAAGCGGGTTGGTTTTAGTGCATGTGAACAAAGTTGGGATCTTTTGTACTTCTCAGTAAGATTTGGCTTTGTGCTATATTTGTAGCAGTAGTCAAGATTTGCTGTATAAATTGCTTTTTGACAGAGATGGAAAGTCAACTACTTCCTTACTGTACTTTTTCTGATATCACTACTTTACTCCATTATTTATTTTTCTGACAACTTTTACTTTTTATTTTTACATAAATATCTGTACTTTCTACTCACTACATTTTTAATAATAATAATCGGGCTAGTTTCATTTTAAAGTGTTTTTGGCGCAATTTATATTATTTCTTGTCATCACGCAATTTGAATACCCTTTTGGTTCAGTCAATCTATTTTTTGTCATTTTTCAAACTCTTAAATCTGTTAGATAGATTGTTAGATAAAAATTTTAGAACATCACAGGTATTTATCAAGCGGAAACCTCCCGATCTCCCTCGTGAAGCTAGAATGGAAGTAACTGAAACTGCAAGTCATGGAAATTCCACTAGTCCTGGCTCCATAATAGAGCACATTTCTATTGAGTCCACTGTTAAAATCAAAAGAGTCTGGCTGCAGACATGATGCAGTCTCAGACCGGTGCAATCTCAGCCGCACATGCGCATTCAGAGTGATGCAATCTCAGCCGCTCATGCGCATTTGAACATGTGTAAAGATGGAAATATGCCAAAATACAGTTTACAAACTAAAGGTAAAAAACAGACAAAAGACTGTATTTATACACATAATTATGTCACGAGGTAGCCTGTAAACTCCTATTATAAAAAGATTCGGGTCGCGGCCAGGATTTTATTTAAAATAATAGCTGATAGGCATTTCTAATATTGTCTTAATAACTTCATTACTTCACACGTCTAAAATGTGTTCATATTGGCAAAATGCATGACATATTAATGTTAATGCTCTACTAAATAAAACATTTCTTCACATTCCTCCCACATAAAAAAAAATATATTTATATAGACACGTTATAGTGCTTTACCATTCAGTAGTACAGTAATATGCCATTTATATTACAGTATTTAAAACGTTTATGTTAACACATGCTACAGCTAGAAAATATTTTAGTTGACTTAGGTTTATTAACTACATTGAAATTGAAAGAAACACCCATATATATTTCTTCATCGCAAAATAAACAGACATATAAAACTGTATGACTTATGAAATGATTAATAAGGACTTGTTTATATTCCTTTATTGCAGAAAGAATAACACAATAAATGTATTTCATTCATTCATTTACTTTTTGGCTTAGTCACTTTATTAATCTGGGGTCACCACAGAGGAATGAACCGCCAACTTATGCAGCATATGTTTTACACAGCAGATGCCCTTCCAGCTGCAACCCATCACTGGGAAACATCCATACACACTCATACACTACGGAAAATTTAGCTTACCCAATTCACCTGTACCGCATGTCTTTGGACTGTGGGGGAAACCGGAGTACCCGGAGGAAATCCACACCAACACGGGGAGAACATGCAAACTCCACACAGAAATGCCAACTGACCCAGCCGAGGCTCGAACCAGTGACCTTCTTGCATGTGCGGCTGAGTGCTGTCTGATTGCGCATGTCCAGCTGAGATTGCATCACTCTGAATGTGCATGTGCAGCTGAGATTGCACCGGTCTGAGATTGCACCGTGTCTACAGCCAGACCCTTTTCGTTAAAATGGCCAACTTTACAGCAGAAAAAAAGGTGTTTATAGCCTGGTACAAAAAACGATTTTGGTTCATATAGCTGATATTACCCTTCATGACAACTGTGAGGGGGTGAATTTTTTTCAGAACTCATCCGTTTCGTTTTTATTAAGTTACATTAAGTCATTAAGCATTAAGCATAATTAAGGGCGTGGTCACTTGAGTGATAGCTAGGCCTCGCTGCTAGGTCTTGCTGTCTCGTCACTGTGATTCCGGCTGATAAGCCACTGAACTCGGAATATACATCGTTTTTTTTGTTTTTTGTTTTGTTTTATGTGACTTTACACAGTCAATTGCCTTTTGGGATTATTTCCTACAATAATCAGATAATATGGCATGCTGTGTGCACTTCATTTTGCTCACAAACCATTCAAGTTGCCTCCATTTCCCAGGTGAGTGAAATTATCTACTTATATTCCATATCTATAATTTTTTTTATTTTATAAATTAAATTTATATAATTGATCATTTATAATTGATAACAGATTGATTAGCTGTAGGCTATAGAACAGTCATCTGAAACGTTGTCATACAGTGTTATGCCTGGATTTTATAAATAGCCTTGCATTTACTAACACAGACTATATGTAAAGTATTTGGAAGTAATTTGCGCTTTCCTCCTGTAGAAAAACATCATAAGAACAATGTTCAGTGGCTCAATGTTTTACAACAGTGTCTTTAAAAATTAGAAATTTACTTTGTGTATACATGATGTGTGTGTAGTTACCGTCAAGAAACTAAAACAGGTATGTGTTACAGTGACCAGCGATCTAGCTACTACGGATCGCTGGAGAACTACACACATGCCACATTTACGAACTACAACTCCCAATATGCACCTGGCACACACCGTTTTCTGTTTCGCATTGATTATACACTGCTAGATGATCATGACACAAACACGTCAGTGCTGAGTCTTGTTTAGTGGACATTACGACGTGTTTGCTTGCCTTGCCTTGCCCTGCCTTGCTCGGCCTTTGCTTTGTATCTTTGTTTACGCAGTTTGTTGTTTTAAACATGAGTATATGTACTTCTACTTGAATAAAATATGTGTGTACTTTTGCCATCTCTGCTGTTTGAGGCATGACCTGTAGATGTTTTATAGTCACAACACTACAAAAAATGCTTTCCTTACTTAGATTTTTTTGTCTAGTTTCTAGTCCACATGTCTAAAAAGTCGTAAATTAAGAAGTGTTTTCTAGACAAGCAAAACATATTGTCTTGTTTTAAAAAATAATATGCCAAAATTAAGCAAGTTGTTCCTTAAAACAAGCAAAACAAGCTGCCTATGGGCTAAGCAAAATAATCTTGTTTTTCTTTTTGACATTAGATCCTTTTGCTTAGCACATTAAAAGACAATTTTGCTTATTTTAAGGAAAAACTTAATTTTGACAAATTATTTCTTAAAACAAGACAATGTGTTTTACTTGTCTAGAAAATGCTTCTTGATTTAAGACTTTATAGATATTTGGACTACAAACAAGACAAAAAAATCTAAGTAAGCATTTTTTGCAGTTTTATAGCTCTTTCTACAATAACTTGATCAGCATTTCAGTGTGCTTTAGCTGTTGCTTTTCAGAGAAAGTAAAAAATGATTTGTGCTTTCAAGATACATTTCTAACTGCTCTATTCTTTTGTCCAAAAACAACCTTCTTTGAGCAATATCCTCAAACTGTTTACTTTACCTTAATGGGATAGTTCACACAAAAATGAAAATAGTCATCATTCACTCTCTCTCCACTTGTTTCAAACCTGGTTGAGTTTCTCTTTCTTCTGTTGAACACAAAGTCTGAAGAATATTGGTAACCAGAAGCCATTAGTGATGTTTCCATCCACCTATTTTATGTGCATTTTGAATCATTGCATAAAAATGCTTAATGGAAACGTCAAGATGTGCATGTTTGAAAATAAGAAACAATTTGTATAGACTATGATGCAAACACATTTGCCAAATAAACTCCTGCAAATATATTATATAAGAAAAGGCTCACAGTTGTTCTTCCACAGAAAATTACCTTTTTTAGTTTATGATATTTGGTGGGGTAGCTGCTCATAGCACAGAGTCCACTCTATTGAGGGTTCCAAATTATGTTTTGTTGGAAGTTGATTCAGGTAGCCATGTTGTTCTACTATTGGATCTCAGTGTTGCTTTTGATAAAGTTGATCATGACATTCTCATTCACGGTTTAGAGAACACGCTTCTGTCCAGGATAGGATAGAACTATCTCAGTCAGTTTGGGCAACTCTTCTTCTTCTGACATACAACTTATGTAAGGGGTTCCACAGGGCCCGATACTGAGTCCTGTTTTGTTTTCGCTTTACTTACTTCCATTAAGATTTTTTTTAAAAGCATGGTCTAAATTACCATCCACATATGCTGATGAATCTCTAATCTACTTCCCCATAAAATCTGGGGATCAATCCTCCCTTCAGACTTTGTTTAATTGTTTGGCTGATGTGAAGTGTTGGTTAGCGAATAACATTCTCCAACAACAAGTGGGACAAGTGTGAATTTTGGTCAAAAAGGTTCTGATTCTAATAATAATCTGTCATTGCTTCCTGGAAAGTACAGGAAAATACATTCCTCTGTAAAAAGTCTTGGTGTTATTTTTGACTCTGAGCTTAAATTTGATCACCAAATTAATACAGTGGTCAAATATATATTTTTTCTATCTTAGATCTATTGCCAAGCTGAAGTTTGTCCTTTTTTTCACTGACTTGGAGAAGGTTGGTCATGCTTTCATCTCTTCTCGTCTGGAGTATTGCAACGCATTGTATCTGGGTGTGAGTCAGGCCTCTCTCTCTCTCTCGTCTGCTGCTGGTCCAGAACTGCCAGGCTTTTAACGGACACAATAAAAAAGAGAGCATATCACACCTGTACTGGTTTCCCTACACTGGCTACCAATCCAGTTTAGAATTCAGTATAAAGTACTGTTTATGTTTTTAAATCCTTCAATGGCCTGGCCCCTGAGTATATTTCTGAGCTAATTAATATACACCAACCCGTGAGAGGCTTCGACACTATTTGCAAGTTCTGCGATCACCCTTGAAATGTTGAGGTAATAGAGCTTTTTCATTAGCAGCTCCAAGATTTTGTAAGGATCTTCCACTCTCCTTAAGAACATCTCCAACTTTTGAGTCTTTTCAGAGGTCACTGAAAACACACTTATTTTCTTTAGCTTTTAATCATATGTTGTAAGTTTATGTACTTTGGTTTCTTGTATGCTTGCATGGAGTATGTGTTTTTATTTACAGCACTTTGGTACTCATTGTGGTTGGTTGAAGGTGCTCTAGAAATAAATTGAGTTGAGTTGAATTGGTGACAATGTAAAAAGCGATTAGTTGACTTCATTTTTTTAAAAGTTAGTTAAATTAGCATTTTTTATAAAAAATTAGGTCAACTTAACAGTTACAAGTTACAATGGGTTCACATACAGTGTTTTTAAGGAAAGTCAACTTGTTGCTTTTAACAGGGTTTCCGCTGGGTCTTAAAAAGTAAAAAATTTAAACATCAAAATTTAAGGCCTTAAAAAGTCTTCGCTGTTCTAGGTCTTAAATATTTTTGCACAGGTCTTAATTTTCCGATGTCCGTGTAACGCTACATCTAATGCTCATTTAAATACTTTTTTGTTGCTGTTGCATGGTTTTCATGGTGTTGTAGTTCTTTATTTTACTAGTCCAATTGTCATTTGCAGTATTACAACTACACATGAGACCAACATGCAGTGCGGCGGGGAATGTGACGTCATTGCTGTGTTTGCTCAACATGATTTTGGCTGGCCGGGCTTATTAAATGTTTTGTTCGTGCGATGCCACATTTGATTTAAATTTGAAACACTTTGAAGAGATTTTGTCTAAAACAGGTACGACTGTACACACATCTTCTTTATGATCCGTCCATGCGTGATCATAGAGATAACCAGATGACCAATAATTCTTGGCTAGAAATTGCAACAGCAGTGGTAAAGGAGGAAAGTTTTTGTAAAAGTTTGGAAAACCTGAGGGATAAGTTTGTTAAAACAAAAAAAGAGGCCATGGCAAAAGTGGAGACCCAGGTGGTTTTAATATTACAGAATGTTTTTTCACTATTCAAATGGTTTTACACTGATGTGTAGGTTACAATTTTGAATTTAAAACAATTTACAAGTTACAAACTAAAATTAAGTAACAAATTATGATACAGTTGAAGTCATAATTATTAGCCCCCCTTTGGAATTATCTTTCTTTTTTAAATATTTCCCAAATTATGTTTAACAGAGCAAGGAAATTTTCACAGTATGTCTGATAATATTTTCTTCTGTAGAAAGTCTTATTGGTTTTATTTCGGCTAGAATAAAAGCAGTTTTTATTAAAAAAAAAAACATTTTAAGGTCATTATTATTAGCCCCTTTAAGCTATATATTTTTTCGATAGTCTACAGAACAAACCATTGTTATACAATAACGTGCCTAATTATCCTAACCTGCCTAGTTAACCTAATTAACCTAGTTAAGCCTTTAAATGTCACTTTAAGCTGTATTGAAGTGTCTTGAAAAAATATCTAGTAAAATATTATTTACTGTCATCATGGCAAAGATAAAATAAATTAGTAATTAGAAATGAGTTATTAAAACTATTATGTTTAGAAATGTGTTGAAAAAAATCTTCTCTCCGTTAAACAGAAATTGGGGAAAAAGGGGGGCTAATAAATCTGACTGTAACTGGAAAGGAATATATGAATCTATCAGTTTACATTATGTTGATGCCCAATTTCTAGGCTTTATTGGTGATAATGGTCACGAATGTTGGATCATTATTGCCTTTTTAGCTTATAGAGGACAGAAACTAGCCAGACAGTAATGTGTGAATTGTTAAGTGGGCAAAATAAAAATAAAAAAAAATAAAAAATGTCAGTATTTTAGTAAGTGTACTTTTTTTTGTTTTTATTCTTGCCATAATAAAAAATATAATTGTAGAGCAAGCCAAGTTCTGTTGCCATTAATAATTAACTTTAATAGGCATAACTGTCCGAGATATAAACAAAAGCAAGTGATGCATCATTTAGATTTTTTTAATTTTAGATATAAAAAATCTTGAATGGTTATTAAAATCTTTATAATAAATTATAAAAATTTAAATAAACAATTATCTTGAATGATAATAATGATATGACCTAGTTCCGGAAACTTTTTACTTCTCTGTTTCTTTTGACTGGCCCCTGTTATTTAAAAGAATATCTCAATGGCAAACGCGTTAAGTATAAAAGCCTTGTCCGTTTCGTGAGGTGCACGATGTGGCGCCAGGCGAAAGTATAAATCAGACTTTTAAGATGTTTGTTTGTTTTTTCTGTAGTTCAATTGTGCATTTAACCTGTCCTTAGTACTGTTTAATTTAAATACATTTATTTTACCACTAATTTTGTGATTTTGTATTTTCTCTTTATGTGTATGCGTGTTTTTGATGTTGTGATATAGGTCTTAAATTTAATACTTAATGGTCTTAAAAAGTCTTAAATTTGACATTATGATACCTGCAAAAACCCTGTTTTAAGGCAATTGGTTTACTACTTTTAAGTAGGCACAATAAGGCATTGCTTGGCATGATTTGTTTGATATTTTTAGACTAGCGGAACTGTAATTTTCACGTTTTGCACCACGTTGTTTAAATAGCAAATTCATTTGTGGCACTTTGTGTACTGATGGGTGTGCTGGTCTAAAAAAGAGATGTGTTAGGGCACATTGTTGTTGCATTGCTATTTTGGGGAACTAAAATAGACTGCGCAATTGACCTGAACTAAAAGCAGGGCTAATGTCCAGTGCAAAGTGCTTTAGTTATGCACCTATGCAGGTCCAAAATGCTTACACATTGCTTAATACACACAGCATGTACAGCAATACACAAATATCTTTACATATGAAAAATTTTACGATGTTACAAACATTATTATTTTTTTACATAAATATAAAAACCACTATATCTCCATGCCTTCTTCACCTTGGGGGGCTTTTTTCAGTTCATTCATGACAATTTGCATTTGCGTATGCGTCACTATATGGGGCATAAGAATAGGACGTGTATTTGAAAATGTATTTGTTTGCTGGAAATTAGAAATAATTTTGAAACAAATCTTTGTGCTTAACTAACAAAATTAAATATGTAGGCTAATATATGTCTTCGGTGGAATGCGTACAACCTTACAACTTTGCGTACAACTTTCCTTATCCATGAAAGTAAAGAGGTTGAACGGAAGAGGCTCTTCTTTATCTTTAGTCAGATGGTCTGTTTAACTGTTTTCTCGCTAGTGAACTGTTCAGTTTTTCCCCTTACAAAGTCAGCCATGTAAATAGCAAATGCCCCATGGCGAGATGCAACAGACTCTGATGAGACTCTGATTGGTTTAATGTACACTATGCTCAAAACACACCCATAGCTCATTAAGAGAATAAGCACAACCCTGTTTGACCATGTGCCGGGGCGCAAACTATATTTTTCCATCCTTAAAATATAAAAGTGGATTCAGACATGCCCTTAATGCTTTTGTGCCATGCACTTTAGACTTTGCTCTTAGATTGTTAAAATATTCATCCAATAGCCCAATGGATGGACACTGTGCTCTATTTGCAAATATTCCAGTATTGCGCGTAAATCACATCCTTAGATGTAAACATAGCTATTGACTTCTGTGGTATTTTTTTTTCTACTATGTATGTTAATGTCAATCATTCATAGTTTCTTTTTTGTGAACTATCTCTTTAAGGTAATTTGTACTAAATGACAAAGAAATTGTAGGAGTTCTTAGGAACACAGAAAACATTTAGACTAATTTAATTCTGTATATAGTCCAAATCATAGCAAACTGTAAGTTAAAGCACACAAATCTCCACAGGGAAACAAGCTGTCTTCTTTTCATTACATACTTGGCTGCTGCTGGAGTCTTCCCATATTACTTAAGAGAACATATTTTCTTAATTAAATCAACTGTTAGTTAAAAGATAGAAAACAAAACGCCTAGAAGCAACCGAGGGGAAAACAAAATAAAGTAAAAACATTTGAAAGTAATATTAAAATAAACTGCCTAAATTTAAGTCAAATAAATGTTAGCTTATTTATTATATAATATATATGTTTTATTTATTTATTAAAAAAATCATATGTATTGAAAATTACAGTATTTAAAACGTACACACATTGGGTTGCACTAATAAAAAATATATATTTTAATTCAGATAAATAGCTGCACACAATAAAATTGCTGAGTTGTTGGACAAACCAGGGACAAACCAAACCACTGGGGTTAAAAGTGTAATTTAGGTTAATTGAAAATGTATCCAAAGTTGTTTATATATTATTTGTTTCAACGTTGGTTACTTATCAGTTGCACATGTGATGGGAAAAACATTAATAAAATAAATAAATTAAATTCAGCTCAGTCCCTTTATTAATCCGAAGGTCGCTACAGCGAAATGAATCACCAACTTATCCAGCATATGTTTTTTGCAGCGGATGCCCCTCCAGCCGCAACCCGACACTGGGAAACACCCATACACTCTCATTCATTCACAAACATGGACAATTTACCTCACATGTGGTAAATTAAAGTGCATGTCTTTGGACTGTGGGGAAAACCGGAGCACCCGGAGGAAACCCACGCGAACACGGGGAGAACATGCAAACTCCACACAGAAATGCCAACTGACCCAGCCAAGGTTCGAATCAGTGACCTTCTTGTTGTGACGTTATCCTGCAACCCACTGTGCCACTATGACGCCCATTAAATAAATGATAAAAAAATAAATAAATACATTTATATAAATAAATACTAACAATAAAAAATAAATAACAAATAAATGAATTCAAATAATTTAATAAATAACAATTCTTAAATGGGGGGAAATACGTGGGGGGAAATTAAATAAAGTAAAATATAGTAAATACATAAATACAATATAAATAATATATAACAATAAAAATAAATTAATTAAATAAAATAACTAAATTACATAAAATAAATAAATATTTTTAATATGGATGTGGGAACAAAATAAAGTAAAACATTGTAAAGTAATATTAAAATGAGCAAATAAATAAATAAAATTAATAAACAAATTAAAATTAAATAAATTACAATAAATAAATCAAGCATTCAATAAATTTTTTTAGGTATGTGGGAATGAAATAAAGTAAAACTGTAAGAAAATATATATTAAAATGAACATCGCTAAATGAAAGTCAAAGAAATGTTCATTTCTTTATTATATTCTATATTATAGGTATTGAATGTGACTGAACCCACACACATTGGGTTCCACCATGACATAAATAGCTATCAATTGCACAAGCATGTCAACAAAAACAAGTATTTTTGTTTTCTAAATACACAAAAGGTTGCTCTTTTCCTCCTTTTCTTTTTTCTTCTCATGATTTAAAGCTTATTAGATTTACTGTTAAAACACGAGGAAAAAAACTCTTTTACATTAAAGAAGGATGTTTTTTTTACAGAGTGTTCACTTTTTTTGCAGTGTGCATGAACATGTCCTGGCCATTAATAAAATCCCTGCCATAAGTTTTCCTCCTTTTCCCCTTCTCTATCTCTGCAACTATTTATCTCCGTCTCTCTCTCTCTGTCCTGGCATTAGCAGAGCTTCCCTGTGGAAAGCTGAATGATCGCAGTGCCTGCTGAGGCATTGGAAAGCCTTTGGCAACAGCTGTGTGCAGTTGGCCAGCGTCGCCGAAATAGGCAGTAGGAACAAATAAGGTCATTCTTACTGACTGCTGTAATTGTAGTGAGCGCAGAGCAGACACGCTTTTTGACTGTGTGTCTTAAGCGCTTTTTGTGCGAGTGTAACATATGCCTCTGTATAATTGGCCTCTTTCCTGTCAGAGAGGCTGGAAAAACTATTACACACAGCATAATGTATTAGAGAATAGCTTCATTTTTTTTTTGGCCCGAGGTTAACTGTTATATATCATTGCGTTTGTTTAGCAAAAAAAAAAAAAGAGACAAATTTAAAACATATCAGTCTGAAAGTTATCCGTTAACACTGTCACAACTTAACAGATCATTCATTGGCCTGTAGTATGCCTTGAAAATTTTGTTAAGATATTTTCAATTCAGAACATTAGCTTTTTCACTTAAAGGTAAATTTTATTTAATAGAAAATACATTTGAAAATATATATTATTCTTTTAGTTCACAAAAACTTTTTTAGTATAATATATTTTAAAATGTAATTTATTTATGTGATTTAAAGCTGAATTGTTTAGTATCATTAATCCAGTCTAGAAAATGTTCTAATACTCTGATTTAATTATCAAGAAACATTTCTGATCATATCAAAGTTGAAAAAAGTTGTGTTGCTTCATATTGTGATTCATAGTGGAAACTGTAATATACTACGATTACACTACTTGACAAAAGTCTTGATCCCAGTTGTAAGAGCAAAAATTAATAACTTAACTTCTAGTTGATCATTGGCTGAAGGTAGATTTTTCAGATGAATCATCTGTTGATTTGCATCCCAATCATCACAAATACTGCAGAAGACCTACTATAGAGCCTGCATGGACTCAAGATTCTCACAGAATCAGTCAAGTTTGATGAAGGAAAAATCATGGTTTGGGGTTACATTCAGTATGGGGGCATGCGAAAGAACTGCAGAGTGGATGGCAACATCAACAGCCTGAGGTATCAAGATATTTGTGCTTGCTAATTACATTACAAACGACAGCAGAGGGCAAATTCTTCAGCAGGAGAGCGCTCCTTCTCATACTTTAGCCTCCACATCAAAGTTCCTGTACGCAAAGAAGGTCAAGATGCTCCAGGATTGGCCAGCCCATGCAGTCACATGAACATTATTGAGCATGTCTGGGGTAAGATGGAGGAGGCATTGAAGATGAATCCAAAGAATCTTCATGAACTCTGGACATCCTGCAAGAACGCTTTCTTTGCCATTCCAGATGATTTTAATAATAAGTTATTTGAGTCATTGCAGAGATTTATGGACACAGTTCTCCAAGCTCATGGGGGTCATACACAATATTCATTCTTTTTCCACTGCACCATGACCTCATATTCTATACTGTACATTATTTCTGTTAAGACTTTTGTCTAAGCAAAGTCAGACCTTACTGTCCTAATTAAATTATTAAAAATCAAGGCATGATCATATTTTGATAAAATAAGCATAATCTAGAGGCCTTTACCCTTCATTTAAGCTACCTCTAATACCAAAATGATCAACTAAAAGTTAAGTTATTATTTGTTGTTCCTAAAACTTGTAAAGGTGACAAGACTTTTGTCCAGTAGTGTATATTGTTATATTTTTGACATAAGTAATTTATTTTAAAAACAAAAATAAGAATTGATACCTTTATTAAACAAGGTCATGTTCAGTTTAAGACATTTAAAATGTTCCAAATTATTTCTATTTGTTTATTTAAAATAAATAAAAAAATAAAAATAAAAACATTAAAAAAAATGTGTCATAGGTGTCACAGAATTTCTATAATTATAAATTTGGGGATTAATAATAATATAATATAAAAAAAAAACAATTTCTAAAAAGGTCACATTTAGTTGACCAAAAGTGACAGTAAAAACATGTCAGATGTTTCAAATGATTTCTATTTCAAAACAAAAAACATAATGATCTGAAAAAAGTCTCAAAAATATTAAGCTGCAAAATACATTTTAACATTATTATTATTATTATAAATTTTGCTTATAAGAATCAAAGTGGCAATAATAATTGATAATACACACTTAATGAGGGTTCTAATGGGTTTGCAGCCATACCATTCAAGGAGCATTTTTGGTTTTCTAAAGGACCTATTAATGTTACATTATTCAAAGAAACATTTTTTTATTGTGTGGAGAATATGTTATTAATCTGAAGATTTTTTTTAGTATTTAAAAATGTTACATAGATGACAATACATGTATTTCTGTATTGTATGTATTTTTATGTATTTATCTGTTTTTACAAAACCATCAATGCCATTAAAGTAATTAAATAAAAAAAAGAAAAATAAATCAGAATCAGCAAAAAAAGTTTCTGAAGTATCGAGTGACAGAAGTGCTGTAATAAATTACATTGAAATTAATTTAAATATAATATGTACAGTATATATTTGCATTCACCAGACTGTAGTTGCCTATAGTTGAGAATTCAGCGGCTGCTATTTTATTGGCTGGGCAGTGTTGCTGTGGTGCTGATGCTGTCAGGTGGCAGGTCGCTGGGGACAACGGAGCTCATTTTTTGACCCACCGCATAGCGTCCATCTGTTCCATGAGCTCCGCCCATTTAACACCATTACTGAAGAGAGCTGTAGGTGTAAAAACAAACAGCATCACACACACAAATAAGCTGAAGCATGATTTCTTCAGCCATGATCTCTCTTAATGAAGCTTAACATGTAGGATTAATAACTGTATATCACACAGTCCGCATTGTCACCTTATTTTAGGATTAAGTTCAAAATTGTTTATCATTTTTCAAAAATACTATCGAGTTAAGAATTAAAAATAGTTGACACTCATGGCCCATAGCTGAACAAACTCTTTGAGTTTCAGAGTAGATTTAGAGTTGACAAAACCAACCAAACAACCCCCAGGTTGTTCAGGTTCAAGTTCAGGTTTTAATGGGCACACAATGCTTAATATAAACAGACTTTTAAACCTGAAAGTCTGAGCAAACAGCAAGATTTGTTATTAAAAATACAACATCTGACTACACAGTATCAATATAAATAAATTGACTGAATTAGATCAATTAAACAGGCTCACAGACAGATGCAAAGAAAACATAAAACTAGTAAAAAAAAATTGAGCAAAAAGAAAACAAAATAATAATTTTAAAAGCAACTTTTGCTCAAATATTGTCAAATTTATAATATGGAGCAACAGACGTCAGGTGTTTAAAAGATGTGCTCAATGTAAAGGTGCTGTATGCAAGTTTTGGACTCATCTAAAGCATAAAAATACCATAATATGTGTGCCGATATTTAAGAAACATGCTAAGTGAACATACTTAAAAAACAATGCTGAAGTCAGATATTCTGCTTTGAAAATGTGCATTACGTGCCGGAACGCTGTCTTTGTTTAGGTTGTTTAAACCACCCAATGCTAGTTTAGCCAATTATATTTCAGTACCCGGGTTGCCTTGGTAGAAAACAGCATAGGCTCTTTTCATTCATTCAAAGTATGTGTCAGTAACTGAAATGCAACCTGCAGTGGACAGTAGCAGACTCTGAAATGAGACATGGATTCAGAGTTCCACATGAGGTGGTTATTAATTAGCAAATAATATAAATATTACAAACGTAAAGATTAGTAGCAGGTTACATTGTAACCCCGTTTCCTAACAAAATGATACGTGATGAGACACGCAGTTATAAGCAATTTGGCTGCACCAGACGCAACACGACAGAAATTTAAATACAGCCATTCTAAAGCACAGAATACTGCACTTACTGCTCTTAACGAAATGGTAAGGTTTATAATCTAATTAATAAACATTAAACCTCTTTAACATTATTAAATGTACATGCTGAATCTCTGATATGTGTTGGCTTGAGTCACAGTTCTAAAGTTCAATTTCAAATGGTTTATTTTATTTTCAAGATCTGCTGCTGATTTCAGTAGTATGGCAATAAATGTCATGTAAAATGGCAATTTAAACTCACAATATTGGTATGTAACACTGAAAAAAGTATATGAGGTGTACCTGGTGTAATCATTGTCAATATTTAGTTGTTCATCTGTGAAAAATAGAAGCAGTTTCTGAAATATTAATTTCATGGAAAATATTCCTTCTATCTTGTGGCTTGGCTTTTATTTAGAACATGATTTAAATCAGCCTTTAGGCTCGATAGTCAGGCTGTTGTCGTCAACCTGGCAACCTGTGCTTGCATGTATTTTGAACCAAATGTGTAATACTAGTTCAACCACTGGGTGTCAAAACTTACATACTGCATCTTGACAAAAGGTATTTTTCTGACATAGCCAATTTATTGTACTTAGTGTGAAAAAAATAAATCACTGGTGAAACATACTTTAATTATTACACATTTTTGTTCATTTGAATTGCATTATTTTAACTTAGGAAAATGAACCAATGATGTCAAATCACTGTTGTTTGAATAGCATTAAATTACTATTTAAATTAACCTTGCCTGTGACATCAGTTACTCCTTATTTAAATTGGAAAACAAGACTTTAAACTTAACAACTGTCATAATAATGTTACTTCTGACTGAGATGCTGGTCTCAGAACTAGCATTAGCACATTTATGGCTCACAAGCATTAATGTTGTTACTAAAGCTGCCAACAACCAAACCAAGAGTGCTGCTGCTCTGCAAGATGGTAACCTCAAAATCGTGCTTGAAACTCTAAATCTTCAAACTAAGTGGAGATTAAACTCTAATGCATATATTTCTTAACTAAAAACACATTTTTTTATGTTTCTCCTAACTTAAAACATCTTCTTAAAACTGAAAAAAAAAATATTTATTTTGTCAACATTTATCCCTCTTAATGAAGTCCACACAAAACATGCTGGCAACTCTATGATACAATCACTACCCAGTTACACCAACAAAATTCCTTCATGTTGTCCCAACACGAAACAATTATGTTAACTTGGTAACTTGAGTGTATTAATCTTCAGGCAAATGCAAACTACAGGTATTGTGTGAACCAGCAGATAATTGTAAACTACAAATGTTAGAAACACATGTATCTTATTAGATTAATTATAAACCAATGATAAATTTATACTACTGCTTTTATTTTAAACTACAGGTACAGCTCTGGAATTAATATTTTTATAATCTATAAACCTGCTCAAACCTACAGGCATTAGACAATGAAACTGAAACTCTCTGTAGAATTAAAAAAGCACCTCAATTCTTCTGTTTTCACCAAAAAAATTTGTCGGTAGCTCCACAGGTTCAGTGTACATGGCCTGGCTGCTATAGCCAAACCTTTGATGACTTGTGCCAAACTTTGGTTTCTTGGTGCCAGCCGTGAAAATCTTGGGCTGTGGACAATGTGAAAAATGTATTGTTCTCTGATTGTTCACCTTCACTGTTTTTTCCATATCTGAGAGAGTTACGGTGTGGAGAAGCCCCAAAGAAGTGTACTACTTAGGCTGTTGCATGCCCAGAGGAAAACATGGGGGTAGATAAATTATGGTTTGAACTGCAATTATTATGGCATTCTCTAAGCCCGACATGTCTGCTAGATTGGTGCATCTCTGCACTGTTAGACATTTCAAAGGGTTTTTACAGTAACTTACTGGCAACACTGTAAGTTACTGTATTTAAGATTTAGAGTATACAACCGTAAATCAGTTTACAGCATGTTACCGTAATTATATAGTGTCTGAAAACGGTTAGTAACTGTAAAAAATTAAGTAAACAGTTAGCTACTGTAAACCTTTTCATTTGTCCTAAAGATTATATCATATAATTTTATTAATGTTATCTTTGTACTACTGACATAAAAAAGACACAATTACAAAATATTAACCAAATAAACACTCTTTATTTAAAACATTGGAGATGCTTAAAACAATTAAGAAAAATGTGCAAAAATGTGTAAAAAAAAAAAAAGGTAATAGCGCAGAGTGAGAACGGCCCACCTTATCGCCAGGCACTCCTTTTCTATGGTGCTGTACTCAGCCTCACTCTTACTGAGTTTGCGGCTAATGTACAGCACCGGCCGTTCCACTCCTCCCACCTCCTGGGAGAGAACCGGCCCCAGACCCCGATCAGATGCATTCGTCTGTAACAGAAAGGGGAGAGCAAAATCACGAGCGTGCAATAGCGGCCCCCTGCAAAGTATAGATTTTACCTTTGAGAAGGCCTGTTGGCACTGCTCCGACCCTTGGATGGTATCTGGTCCCTCCTTTTTAGTGAGGTCAGTCAGTGAGCTGACGAGGGCTGAATAATTTGCAACAAAACGCCTATAATATCCTGCCAGTCCCAAAAACTGTCTCACTTCCTTTTTGGTCTTAGGTTTTGGACAGGTTGCAATAGCTGCAGTCTTATCAATTTGGGGCTGCAACTGCCCGTGACCTAAGTGGAAGCCCAGATACCTTACCTGCACTCGCCCAACTGCACACTTCTTCGGGTTGGCCGTGAGCCCGGCCCGCCTCAGCGCTGACAATACTGCCCTCAGATGTTGCATATGCCGCTGCCAATCATTACTGAAAATGATGATGTCATCTAAATAAGCAGCGGCATATGCGGAGTGAGGGCCGAGTATTTTGTCCATTAGATGCTGAAACGTAGCCAGTGCCCCGAACAGCCTGAACGGAAGCGTCACAAATTGGTGCAATCCAAACGGCGTCGTGAAGGCTGTTTTTTCGCGGGATATTGGAGTTAAGGGGATCTGCCAATATCCCTTTGTCAAATCCAATGTCGAGTAATATCGAGCAGCACCTAATCAGTCGAGCAACTCGTCAATATGCGGCATTGGATATGCGTCAAATTTCGGCACAGCATTGACTTTTTTATAATCATTTCTATAATCTTCTTGAACCACTTTTTTTTTGTGTTCAGGCAGGCGATACGGCCGGGTCCTAATGACCACGCCTGGTTCGGTCTCTATATGGTGTTGAACTAGGTTAGTACGACCGGGTAGGGGCGAGAATACATCAAAGTCGTCACGCTGGAGGTGCCGGATGTTGAGGAGCTGGCTCGCTGAGAGATGATCGCCCCCAGTGGCCGTTCCTGGCCAATGCTCTCTGGCCCCAGGTCATCCTCGTTAGTTAACGTGATATATCTGACGTGAATCAGCCCTGTCCGAACACACTACTTCATAATCAAGATCGCTGACTCGTCGTGTGACCACAAACGGCCCTTGCCACTTGGCGAGTAATTTGGAGCTGGAAGTGGGTAGCAGTACAAGTACTTTATCTCCCTGTGAAAATTTACGTAGTTTGGTGCCCCTATCATAATGCCGGCATTAGTCATCCTGGGCCTTAAGCAAATTCTCCATAGAGAGCAGCCCCAATGTGTTGAGTTTTGCTCATAGGTCCAGGATATATTGAATTTCATTCTTACTGTTTGAAGGCTCGTCCTCCCAAGCCTCTCTAATGACATCCAAAACCCCACTTGCAGGCTTGGGGAACCTCCCGCACAGCGAATAATGAGGGCTCCAACCACTTATCCCAATTTTTCGCGTCCTCGTGAACGAATTTACGGATCATGGAATTAAGCGTGCGATTAAACCTTTCCACCAGTCCGTCTGTTTGTGGGTGATAGACGCTGGTGCAAATTGATTTAACGCTCAATAATCCGTAAAGCTTGCGCATGGTGCGTGACATTAACGCGGTGCCTTGATCAGTGAGTCTGATCGTGTCGTCACACGACTGCTCCAGGGGAAGTCTTTACACCGGGGAATTCTCGGCCCTTCCCTTGAGTCAGTGCGTGACGTCACTGCATGGAATTCCCCCAGATGAGCGACCCGCCCCTCTCCGCCAATTTCTTTTTCCAAGAAACACCCGCACATAAGATCCCTAATAATCTATTAAGTTCAGGGCAATTGGTTCCCAGAATTAGCGGATGTTTGAGGTGGGGCTTAACTGCTACCTCTACGCTATGCTTTTTACCCCGGAATTAAATATCTATAGCCGTTAGTGGGTAGTGAATTCACCTGGGCGAACACAGCAAGTTCTCTGGTGTATGTGTGGGTGCTCTCTCCTCTCCTGGCTGCTCCTTCTCCTCTCTTTAAGAAGGTGTCTCTCCGGCTTGATCACTAGAATAAACAGGTATTATTTATTATTTGTGATTGGCCTGCTGATTAGCTGCTGGGCTCAGAGCATGCTCTCCCCCCTCATTGGGTGTTCGATCACGCTTACTTCTTCACAAGTGGAGAGGAACAAACTTCACCAATTGATAAAAGTGTAGATAAAAATGCCCTTGAGAAAAAACAGGCTCAGTTGGGCATGACCAGTTCTCCACCGACCAAACTTCCTGTGTAAAGCCACAGTCTATTCACCGGAGGCTGGAGAACTCTGGATGTCTGTCATGGAGAAGCTGCAGGTGTGAGTAGGTCACTGGCGGGTGTTCAGGCTGGCCCATGAGATCAATGCAGAGACTTGTCTGTCACTGCTGTCTGCTCTCCACTCCCCCATGACCACCACAGCATCTGGGCAGGATTCGGCCCGGTCCAGGATTATGGAGACCTCTAGATAAGGAGAAACAGACTAACATAAGCATAGAGCAAGCTTGTTTAAAGCAAGCTTGTTGCTGGTACTGAGCAACTGGCTTCTGCTCATGACCAGCTCACTACCATGTTTAAACAATGGCTAACCAGAATGTCCTGTTATTTTTTTTTCCCAACAAGGCTTTACAAAAATATTGTAGCATTTGTGATGGGGTGATTCGCTGCAGGACAGATTAAATTGTTTGTTTTACATATTCCTTGTAAACTAAAACAGACTGAATGCTGATACAACTACTGACAGTGTCTCGCCTAATCCAAGTTCTCAGTTAGCTGGTGAAAGAAGGATAACACTGTTGTTTATGGCTGTCATTTTTCTCTTTTGTTTTCTCTTTTCTCTGGTTGTTGCTGTGCATTTTGTTTCATCCTCTGGATTTATTTATACAAATAAAAATTCAGGCAACAAAGACAAATCCATATATCCCAATACTAAGTATTGTATTACAAAATATCTGACCCATCACAGACCTCAGTCTGCTCAAAAGTTTAATAAACAAATAAAAACACTACAGTGCTTGATAAAATAGAGAAAAAAATCTTTAATTTAGCTAGCGACTTAACATGTGACACATTTTGTATTAATGGTGCTGTATGTATGTTTTTGACTCTTCTAAAGCATAAAAATACCATAATATGTTTGCAGATATTTAAAAAACATCTTAAGTGAACATACTTGTTTAACTGAAAAACAATGCTGAAGTCAGATATTCTGCTTTGAAAATGTTTTTTCCATGCCTGAACGCTGTCTTTGTTCAGGTAAAGTTAACCTGCAGAATGCCAGTTTAGCCAATTACATTTCAGCACTCCGGGTTGCCTTGTTGGAAAACAGCGTATTTCATTCATTCATTCAAAAAGACTCTGAAAGCATGCGCCCGTGACCGAAATGGACAGTTTCAGTTCCACATGAGGTTATTAATTAGCAAATGATATAAATATTACCAACCTAACATTAGGTGAGCAGGTTACATTGTAATCTCGTGTCCTAACAACACACAAACAGCAGTTTGTTTGTTTTCACCAAACGAAACAACATTTAAAAACAGCCTTTCAGAAGCACAGAATATGCACTCACTCACGAAACGGTAAGGTTTAGAATCCATTCAAACTCACATTGTTAGCATTTAGCACTGAATAAAACACACAAGGCTTACCTGAGGTGCACTGTCATAGGTTTCACATGTTTAGCTGTGAGAAATAGAAGCAATGCCATTTCTAATATATCAATTTGAGGTGTTGGTTAGAACTAAAACTCCTTTTAATGTGGAAAATATTCCCTCTATCGCTTGTCGTTGCTTTTATTTAGAACACGGTTTAAGTCACTCACTCCTGTACTCAATCTGGCATGCCACGTGTGCATTTATTTTGATCTAGGCGTGCAGTACCTAGTTCAACCAATGGGTGTCAAACTTACATACTGCACCTTTAAAAGTACTATATTGAAAAACAAATAAATGTACAGTTCTTACTGTTTTATAAGTTCCAGTTTGGACAGGCAGGCTCCCAGTATTCTATATTGAAACCATAGAAAAAGCCAAAAATACAGCTAAGAATGCAATGCTACAATCCACAACCTCCATACAACTTTTTTAAAATTTGTTTACCTTGATTGTTTACTGCTCTTGCTAATTTTTCTCGTTAGTGTGAGTAACGTTAATATACATCATAGATATATGATTATACATCATAAATATGACATTATGTTGCATTGTTTTCTCAAGCTAACGTAAGCTACTCCAAACCAGAGAAAAATTGCTTCACAACAGTTAATATATATAATAAAAAATATATAGAAGTTAAATGCTGCTCGTTAAAATGATTTTGAGTTCAATTCGGTCTTAACTTATCTCAGTTTAGGTAACGTTACCATTTTAAGATCGCTTAAGCCAATGTTGCAGAGCAAAAAAATGCTAACCAAGTTATAGAGGTGCTCAAATCAACATCAAGTGTTGTCAGCACAGACAGACACGCTTTTACCTGGATTATTTGTTGGTCTTTCATTCTTCTGGGGGAAAATACTCTCTGTCGGACCGTCGTTTGTACTAATGTGTCTGCATCACTCTTGGTTACCTCCTAAAGGAAAACCTGCTGCAACACCGGTTCCTATGTAAAAAAAAAAAAAAAGATATGACAAGAACAATGGCTAATAGTCATAAAAGTCTTATTTAAAGTAATAGCAGTGTTAATGTAATTTACTAAATAAATGAAACAACTAAATAGATATTACATTTCTCAAATAGGCAATAACTCCAAACAAGAAAAAGATTGTTTTCGCCAACTTTATACATTACTTTTCTATACTCGTCCACAACACATTCTGTAAAATGAAACACTACCTAAGCCTATCATAGTAAAGTTCCAGGATCCAGGGTCCTTAGACAAAATTTGGCAAATCCTGTGGTGCAGAGTAGTCGAATCGTCACAAGGTGAAGTCGAAGCCGTTGTGGAAAATACAGTATAATACACCAATTTTTTAAAATACAGATAATCGCTGTATATGTTGTTTGATATTACAAAAATTCACATAATGCAACTGTAAATCCAGTTATTTACTGTAAAAAGAATTTGCAGTATTATACTGAATTAAAAACAGTAAATAACTGTGAAAATTACAGAAATGTCTAACAGTGTACCAAGGACTATCGAACCATTCTGGAGGACCATGTGCACCCAATGGTTCAAACATTGTATCTTGAAGGTGGTGCCGTGTGTTAGAATGATAATGCACCAATACACACAGCAAGACATGATTACAGAGTGGTTTGATGAAAGTGAAACATGAAAGTGAAGTTGAACATCTCCCATGGCCTGCACAGTCACATTGGGGTGTTTTGAAGGAGCGAGTAAGGAAACGTTTTCCTCCACCAGCAGCACGTAGTGACCTGACCACTATTCTGCAAGAAGAATTGCTCAAAATCCCTCTGGCCACTGTGCATGACTTGTATCTGTCATTCCCAAGAATAATTGATGCTGTATTTTGTCATTTTAGTTTCATTGTCCAACCCTTGTATATTCCAAAGCAACTTTACAATACATTTATAAAAAATACTTTATGAACCAAACCATTTGCAAAGACATTACATATGCATTGATTTGACTATACTGATAATTTGACTATACTGATGATTTGACTATACTGATGTTGTATTTAACTACTGGTAATTGGCTCTGGGGTCATGCTTTTTCCTAAAGATATAAATATATTTATTTAGGTACTAGTTTAATCACTTTATGCATTTAAAATGTGAAAATTATCACCCATTTGTATTTGTTTCCAAATAACAGTAATGTGCGTATTTGTATAGCTGTCTTTTCTTGATATAAATAGTTCTAGTTAATATATTAAAAGTAAACACAAAAAGTGTAGACATTTTGGTAACACTTTACAATAAGATTGTATTAATTAATATTAGTTCATGCATTTACTTACATAAACAAACAATGAACAATACATTATTACAGTATTCATGTTAGTGAATGAAAATGCTGTCATTTATTGTTACAGTAGTTCATGTTAACTCACAGTGCATTAACTAATGTTTACATGATTTTAATAATGCATTAGTAAATATAATTATAAATATAGTTATAAATGTAACTATAATTAACATATGTTATACAGGTATACTTAGTTCATGCCATTAAATATGTTAATTAACATTAACTAATAAAACCTTATTGTAATGAGCAACCAATATGTTTGTGTGGTAAAAGTATGTTATTTTATTATATACCATCAAGCCGTGTTAAAATATTATCTTAATGACTTGTGCATTTATCAAATACATCATCATCCATCAAATACACATGATCATTTTCCCTTTTTATTTGATAACCCATTAGCCCAGAACAGCCGAGTACTGATAAGAGACAAACATTTTGACAGATGAAACCACTAAGCTAATTAGATTTGGCATCATTTTTATTTAAAGAGCAGCCTAAAATGTTAGGTTATCAGCAGAAAAGGACTATTCAGAAATGATTTTAGCAGCTTCTGAGGCTTACGATTCAGTCTGGTCCTAGATTAGTGTACAAGGGCAACATTTTCCTGGAGCATTATCAGCAGCGGTGAATTATGGGATGCTGGGACTGCCGCAGACTTTTGGCCCTGTGTCAGCAGATGATAGCTGGAGATTACACATAGAACAAGCTCTGCAAGGCCAATGATGTGCCGTAGCTTTATGGAGAGTAGTTTAAAAATCGATTCAGCCCTTAAGAGTCAGAGCAGGGACCTTGAGTCTAGGGAAATGGATCCTACTGCTTTTCTTTCCTTTTTGTGACCCCGTGCAAACCCTGTCTCCCTATTTCTGCAGAAATCTGAATCCATTCAGGAATTTACTTTGCTCTGCTCTTTTACACTGTCCCAGTGTGAGTTGGAGTCATTTTGAGCTTTTTTAAAATACTGCTTGCGGGACTCCTTTATAATTCATTTAACAGCAATGTTATAGTTAATCAATTATATAGCATTACTAACAAGGAATACTTTAAGACAAATAAAACAAATTAAGTAGCTGTGTTATGAAGCAAAACAAACCTCCCACTGGGAAGTTGCTGTGGTTAAATAATAACATTTGATTTTGTTTGACCAGAATCAAAGGCCACCAGATTGGAGTGAAATGTTTATTACAGATTCATGGGGTTTTCATCAGTCTTGTATTTGAGTCATTTATACTGTTGTGTTCACATACATTTCTAATATAGGCTCATTTTGAAAACGTAGCCCTATATTCATTTCTGGAGATTGTGAATTGTGTAGCCAGAGCTACGTATGGCTGCATTTCATCTTTAAAGCGAATTCTACGAGGCGGTATGACGCCGTTACTTTTCTCACTTACCAGCTGACCGCTTACCTTCGTATGGACGGCTTTCCCGCTGTTACAAGTTTGTCCGGTAGCTCGACATGTACGTTAGTGAACTTGAGATGCAGAACTGAGTTGACAGTGACAACGGGGGTTGAGTCAGATGAAGAACAGTTCCAGAAAGCAAGTAAGTCAAAAAACAGAAGCCAAAAATTAAATAAACAAGTAAATACCAGGGTAAGAATGTGGTATGTGGCTTTTCTTTCTCTGAATTGCTTTTTAAACACTATTTTTTGCATTTAGGGAAGGGGGAGAGTGGGGTTATCAGTAGGTTGGTCAGTCGGTAGGTCAGTCAGTCGACCGCAGCCTCTGTTGGATTTATGTGAGAACAGCAGGCGCAAATGGCACTCGCAAGATAAATTTGAGATCTGAAAAAGCATACACAGCAGCCTCTGGTGGATTTACAAAAACAAAAACTGAAATGTATATAGGAGAACATAATCAGAATGAGCCTGGCTTGTACATTTCTGTTGGCTATCAGCCTTGTTTTGGCAAAGCTCTGCTGTTTAAACAAAATCATACTGGGTTGTATTTCCTGATAATTTTGTCTCGTAAGGCTAAATTATAGTTCTAGGTCAGGTGATCGCCGTAATCGATCGACGCATGCCTTGCACATAGCCGTGCATTTATACTTCTGCATTCTGTTTGTGTTGCTTTGACAATAACACTTCCGAAATGCTAGCTTTCAGTGGGGTTTTTATATTTCTATGCTCTTCACTGTTGAATTTCTTTGCGGGTGTTATGAGGTATTCTCATGAAAATCTAACTTACTGTAGAAAAACCTCAAACTCACATTCATTCAAAGAAGTAGCAGAAAAAACAACTGCGGCTATTACAGCTGACTGGTGACAGAGTGGTTTGATGAACATAAAAGTGAAGTTGTCTCCCATGGCCTGCACAGTCACCAGAACCAAATATTATTGAGCCGCTTTGGGGTGTTTTGGAGAAGCGAGTCATGACCTGGCCACTATTCTGCAAGAAGAATTGCTCAAAATCCCTCTGACCACTGTGCCGGACTTGTTTCTGCCATTGCCAAGAAGAATTGATGTTGAATTAGCTGCAAAAGGAGGCCCTACACAATAATAATGATGATTTTGTAGTACTGTAGCAGTACCTCAAACTCATGTTCATTCAAAGAAGAGGCAGAAGTGGTCAACCTGCAACAATTTAACTGTTGGCTCTAACATTCAGAGCTGTTCACTGAGCAGCAACACAGACACTAAAAAACAACTGCAGCTATCACAGCTAAACCATGATAGACGCAGTTTAAAAAACTCAAAATATTAAATACACAAATATTAGGGCTGTCAAAATTAATCGTTTTTTCGGTGCACCGCAATGCAGATGGGGACAATTCAATATCAGTTCAGTAATAGATCATAACCGGTTATTACGCACTGACTACATTTATCCCCTGTGCGCAATGTCGCGGTAGAATACTAGGGCGAAGGAGGCGAGGGCGAGTAAATAAAACACTCCTACTACTTAAAAAGCAAATCTTTCACTGACACTGAAGATTGGTAAAGCACAAGCCGCTATTTCACTACTAGCGAGAAATGCTGTAAAACTCCATTTCTGCCCCCCCCC
>CAIGQZ010032024.1:2410482-2438889 GCA_903798205.1 Danio tinwini | reverse complement strand
TTTTACTGCTTGTATTAAAGGACAAAATTGTATTACAAATAATATATAAATATAAACATATTTATAGATTTTATAAAAAAAAATTCTTGTGTTGTAAAGAAAAAAATCTAATTATGTATGGAAAGTATCGTCAATGCACCATGATGCACCGAGATATCGAATTGAACCGAATTGATGGCATGATAATCGTAACCGAACAGAACCGTGAGACTAGTGTAGGTTCACACCCCTAACAAATATCGATGTAACAGCTGAGAGAGGAGAGAAAAAGTTACCTTATAAACACGCCAACAGCTCAAAGGTTTCATCTTTGCAGGACAACTTTTCAGTTAGCTTAATAAACACTGGGTGTATTACAAGGAGTTATATTCATAGACCTAGATGTAAAGAAGCAGTGTGTGGTTCAGACAAACCATGCAGGAGGTGTACTTAACTAAGAAGGGTTCGGAAAATACATATTAATGATATACAGCTTAAGGTACAACTTAAGAATGATGTAGCCTTAAGAAGGTTTCAGGAAACGCAGTTATGGTCAATTAGTTTTTTGTCACATCACACATTTCTCATCACTAAGCTTTAAGGCTTGTGCACAATGAGACGATTTTCGCTCACGCTTATTGTTAGTGTTTTTCGGCATTCATACCCAAGCAATTTTCACTGGCGTGAATGTGCAAAATCCTTCCCTGATGTTCAATAAAACAAGCATCTCCAATTGCATACTTCGGTACTATATAGTATGTTAAAAACAGAATGTGAGTCGAGTAGTTTGTCCAAATTCATAGTACTGGAAAAACAGTATATGCGAGAAGTACTCAGATGACCTACTTCTGGTGAAATTCTGAAGTGTGCATGCAATGGATGCTACGCCATCTCACGATGTCACGTGAGAATTCATGAATGGGAGTGAACTGATCAACACAGGCTTATTGTGAAAACATACCTCCTTACACATTTCTGGAGTGCACAAATTATAAAGCCAGAGTTATGTATGGCTGCATTTCGTCTATAAAACAAATGGTATGAAGCCTACCTCCGTGTGGACAGCTTTTCCTCTGTTACAAGTTTGCTCAGTAGTTTGCCACTGTTGCAGAAGAGAAATAGAAGTGGCTGCTTTAAGGCTGCTATTTATGGGAGTTGTAGTCCAAAGCGAAGTGCATTGTGGGTAGTGTAGTTTGACACGCATGCTGTATGATGTGAGCTCTCACTTTGTGCTGTGCAGTTGAATCAGAGGGAGAAAGTTTTATTCAGTTTTTATTTTATGTTCACTCAAGTTAATCCACCCGGGAGCTGTTTTACACTGTGAACCTGACAACACTAAAAAAAGTAAAAGAAGGGCATGCACTGATTACATTTGTCCGTATCATCCTTTGCACGACCATGAATTAACAAGCTGTTACTCTGCCACTGAGAATAGTGGAGAAAGTAACACCACGTACGTTGGCAGACTTGAGACGCAGAAAGGAATTGACCATAATGACAGAGTTTAAGTCCAGCAAAGAACAGTTCCAGAAAGCAGGTAAAAAAAGCAAAAAATAAAATAAACAAGTGAATAACAGGATGAGAACGTGGTAAGATCTAAAACGCAGTAAAATCAGGCTGCTGTGGGGGCTTTTCTTTTTCTGGATTGAAAACACTGTCAGTTGGGTTTAGGGAAGGGGGTGATCAGGTCAATCTGTGCTTTTAAAGAACACTATCAGTTTTTTTTTTGAGAAGAGGGTGGGCGAGTGGGGGAATCAGTCAGTCTGTCAGTCAGTCAGTCAGTTGACAGCGACCTCTGGTGGATGTATGCGAGAACAGAAGGCACAAATAACACTCACAAGAGAAATTTGAGATCTGAAAGAGCATACACAGCGGCCTCTGGTGGATTTGTGAAAACAAAAACTGCAAAAAACGTACCTGCTGGGACGTATTTTGCACTGTCCAGAAATGTATACGGGGTACGTATCAATAATAACCCTGGATGCAACTGACGCAGATAGGTCACATGATAATGACAAATAGTGGATGTATTCATACAGTATAGAGCATACTTTTTAAAGATCATGTAGTAAATTCCAGAGTAGTAGGTGATTTCGAGTGCAGCCCATCTTTTCTTGATGCATCTTCTTCAATGTTAGGAATGTGTTCTCATCTCAACCATTTTGTTCTTGTACACGACCAGTGGTGTTTTACTGCAGAAGCTTAAGGGACGTGAATGAATGCACCAATCTCATTGGTCGACCAGTTTTTAATGTGGCACGTCAAACTGAAAAATACTAACCCAAGGCATTCGGTTCTTTAAAAATTGTACTTTTAGGGCTGGTTTTGCACTCTCGTGTGAACACTCACATTGGTGCTCTTATAGTCACAATGTGCTAAATGTTGGCAATAAGCGCATGTGAAAATCGTACCATGTGCACAGCCTTTTATACAACAGTATTTTTTAGGTCTTGAATCTAATTAGACATGGAAGACAACATTTTCAGAACAAATATACCAGTATTTTTAAATAAAGTCTGTTCACACATGATCTCTTTACGGGAATGTACCTGTACTGTTATTTTCTGGAAAAGTCTGGATGCGTGAAAGAGGGTATAGTCTTATGAAATATGAGTCTGGGCAAGAGATGTTTATATTAAAAGGGACCAAAAGCTGCACTGTCAAAAGGAAATTCCCTTAAATGTTGAAAGGATACATTGCTGTCATCAGCGGATATTCAGCCCAATTTTGTCAAGATGAGACAGATTTGAAGATGAGTTTAACTTTAACCACTTCACAGGTTTTCAGTTCTCTAGCTAAATCCCTTGTTGGAGTTTAAAATCGAATAAAAATGAAACCTCATTCAAGTTATTGTAAGTTCATGCTGAGTGACGGATATTGTTGGTTTGCACTGAATCACATTTCTAATGTCATGTTAAAAATATGATTGCTAGTTATTTCAGATCTGAGGTAGAGATAAGAGGTAGGATATGTGTAGGCTGCATCAAGTCAGTTGTTAAGTGAAAGTTTCTTGCAAGCTTCATGTTTTATTATTGAGCTAGTAAATTATTACAACTCAGATCAATGTTTCATGTATCTTATGCCAAATGATGGCTTGATCACACAGTCAATGCTTTTGGGTGATGATTTTGAAGAGTGACACTGTGTGAGTGACGTTTATGTCAACCATTATTTCTTTATTTTTATTTTATTTTACTGCAAAATGGTGTTTTATTTGTGTTTAGGTGTGAATCTCTATCATTCTGTGGTTAAAAATGGTCTACAGTCTTTATACAAACAGATCTCTTTCCTCAGATGTTCTTTAAAAAGGTATAGTTCACCCAAAAATGAAAATTCTGTTATTATTTACTAACTTGTTTCAAACTTTTATGACTTTCCTCTGTTGAACACAAATGAAGATCCATGGTTTTTCATTATTCTTCAAAACGTCTTCTCTTGTGTTCATCAGAAGACAGAAACTAATAGTTTCGAAACCACTTGAGGGTCAGTAAATTTCATTTTTGAGATAACTATGACTTTAACTATAATCACAGTTTAAAGGATCCATAAATCTACATCGACATTATTAGAAGTATGAATATAAGTCTAATGATGAATATTAAAAAAAACTGGACAAGATAGTGCAATGCCAGCAGCTGTAGTTTGAATTAGTTGTAGTTGTTAGGTCTTTGAGTTTAAGAAAGGCACATCATAAATAAAATGTATTATTATTATTATTATTATTATTATTATTATTATTATTATTATTATTTTATTTGTATATTTTACTAATATTATTACAACTATTATTATTATTATTATTTCTATTATTATTATTATTATTATTAGTTACTTTCTCAGTAACTTTCCTTTCTGAGGTTTTTTTGGTTTTGACAACGGGTTACTAACAAGGTTAAAGATAGTGGCAGTTTACTAAATGCAATCATAGTGGCAGCTGACTAAATGAAATTCAATACAGCAAAAATTATTGAAGCTATAAGCCTCAGATATACCCATAAAGACATCTAAATACATATGGAAATAAATTCAAATTACATTCAAATTCATAAATTGGTTTTACATATACAGTAAAAAAAAGGTCATATATGTTCAAATATTTTTTGCATATATTTTTACAGCTATAATGGGTTGTAGCTGGATTTTTATTTATTTTTATTTATTTATTTATTTTTTATTTATTTCAACATGAAATAAACACAAAAAATAAATGACACAAAGCTGATATTTTTTGGTGACATCTGAACCGGCTAGTAAAACCATTACTGAGTTTTGCATAGTCATTTAGAATAATGATTTTATATTTAAAAACTTTACTTAATATGTTTTTGAGATTTGGTTTCTATTCATAGATGTACAAGGTATAGGTAGGGGCCGGTATAAGATTCTGACGGTATGATAACCTTGAATAAAAATATCATGGTTTCAAGATATTGTGATTAATGATATTGTGATTAATGCTCTAAAGTATATTCTTTTTAAATGTCTCTTTTTTACTAATGTTTCTTTACAGTTTAAAACAACATCTTTGGAGATCTAGAGATATTTTTTCTTCTGCAGGTTCTGTTGACCTAAAAAACAAAAAAAAACGTAAATAATAAATCTTACCCATAGCTTAGGAATGCTATAGCAGAAAATTTGGGCAGTTTTAAAACCTTGACTTTTCCAAACCATGGTATACCTTGAAAACGATTATCATCCCAAGATGAGTTTCATGACATTAATTTTAATCATTTAAAAACTTTTGCATCGCTTTGATTTGGTATGGTCTGAACATTAATTGTCAAATTAAGGTTTGATTTCAGTTCATTTAAATTCAAAGCAGGATGTACTTGTTGAAGCCAAATCTGACCACATTTGGCTCTGGCAGAGTGTTAATTTTGAATGTGAATCAATTTAGTAATTCAAAGAGAACAAAATACACAAGTGAAGTGCTTGAACACACAATGTGCTGTCTGTCTGTTCATCAGGTGTAAAACTGGGGCTTCTAGGTGAAGCTTCTTTTCTATTTTGGATTTGTCTAAAATTAGATGTGAGCTGTGATGAAGACTAGAAGCAAAGAAGGAGAGTGAGGACAGGCAATAAACCTAAAATTGCATTAGTTGATGAGGATGAGGGTGGATGAGGGTGAATAAATCATTCATAATTTAAATTTCCTTTGAACTGTTACTTTAAGACCTGCTTGAACAGATTGATTATCAGAGCATTTCAGATGATTGTAATGTTAATTCATGGACTGTTACAGTTTTTATTTATTTTTTATTTTTTGCAAATTTATTAAAAATAAAAAACCTGAAAAATCACATAAGTATTCAGTCTTTGCCGTAAAGCTCTAAATTGAGCTGAGGTACATTCTGTTTCCACTGATCCTTCTTGAGATGTTTCAGCAGCTTAACTGGAGTTCACCTGTGGTAAATTCAGTAGATTGGACATGATTTGAAAAGGCATATATATGTCTATATAAGGTCCCAGGGTTGACAGTGCATGTCAAAGCACAAACTAAGCATAAAGACAAAGGAAGTGTCATGTGTTTGTCAATTTTGTCCTTTCGGTAGAACTAGCAAGGAAACTCTATAAATGGCCCTGTCTGGTTTCCTCTCGCAACTGCCTGTTTATGCATATTTGACAGAAAATTTAACATAATTTATGTTAAATTTTATTTGGGGAGAGTGAGAGCATGAGACAGTGCTGAAAAGCATGTACAGGGCTCGAAATTAACTCTTTTACTTGGTAGCACTTCAAAAATTTAGGAGCACAAAACAAAAATGATTGAGCACCACTGCAAAATGTTTAATTACAGATTTATTGTATTTGAAAACAACAATCAGGACTAACAAAAATGATACTATAAAAATTAAACTATAACTAATTATGTGATGACTTATTGATATTTGCACAATAATTCCAAAATGAATGTCTAATTATTTTAAAATATTAATGATGACGATAATGTCAATAAGACTTACAATGAATAACATTTTTCATGATCATGCTGCCTTAAATGTGCTTGAATGTGAGTTATCTGCTATATAAAATCATACTGTTACATTATAAAAAAATATATTTAACAAAATCAAAATCAAACAAAAAATAAGCATTGCAGTAAGAAATGCCCATTTTTATATGCATGTCAATTTAATAAACAAATAATATTTCTGTTACAACACAAATGTAAGATTATAATAATTCATTCAATTCAAATCTGAAAGCTGCAAAGCAGTCATCAGTAACTAAATAGAAAAATAATATGCATGTCAAGAATGAACGGACAAAAGGAAGAAAATTCTCACTTCTACCTCTCTTTAAAAGTTTAGTTTTCGGTTTGTGTCACTTTAAATGCTCAGTCTCGTTATGCTCTGATTTACATTTTTCTGTGTTTGAGGAAAAAAGCAGGCGAATCAGCAGGATTCTTGCGATGACCAGCGGCGCAATACCGTTCTTTGACATGAGCCACAGTTTCACTTTAAACTTAAAGACAAGCTTCTTTGGCGATGATGTGTACAGTGTTAAATACTATGTTTAGCGGCCATTTGCACTGAACGCGCAGTGAATGCAACGCATCGAGATTGAGTGGCATTAAGACAACTGATCCACTCCGAGTCTTTCTGCACTCTCTCGAAAAACACTTGGTTGATCTCGGCTGGTGGATCAACATTCACCATGATCGCTCTCATCAGCACCATTATTTGTAACTTTGGATGGGTTTGCAAACTTACTTTTCATCACGTCTTCCTCAAACTTTAGCTGTTTGCATTACCCGTGGTCACAAAAGCTCCCTGTCATCTGATAGCAGAAATCCTTGAGTGATTAACAGCTAATATAGTGGCAGGGAAGAGCGATTCAGCATGTTTTTGAAAAAAAAATCAAAACAGGTCGCAACACAACCATTAAATGCAGTCGCACAAATGCTCCCAAATATATTATAAGATTGCATAGATTAAAATTTGGGCGCATATGTGACCAAAATGGTCGCAATTTCTCTGGTCTGATGAGGCTAAAATTGAAATCTTTGGAGTGAATGCCAGGCGTTACGTTTGGAGAAAACCAGGCACATCACCAGGCTAATACCATACCTACAGTGAAGCATAGTGGTGGCAGCATCATGCTGTGTGGATGTTTTTTAGCTGCAAAGGAACTGGAAGACTAGTCAGGATAGAGGGAAAGATGAATGCAGCAATGTACAGAGACATCCTGAATGAAAACCTGCTTCAGAGTGCTCTTGACCTCAGACTGAGACTAAGAACTCAGTGAATGTCCTTGAGTGGCCCAGCCAGAGCCCAGACCTAAATCCTATTGAACATGTCTGGAGAGATCTGAAAATGGCTGTACACCGTCACTTCCCATCCAACCTGATAGATCTTGAGAGGTATTGCAAAGAAGTATGGGCAAAAATTCCCAAAGACTTGTGGCATCGTATTTAATAAGACTTTATGCTGTAATTGCTGCCAAAGGTGCATCAACAAAGTATTGAGCAAAGGCTGTGAATACTTATGTACATGTGATTTTTCAGGTTTTTTATTTTTTAATAAATTTGCAACAATTTCAAAAAGTATTTTTTTCACATTGTCATTATGAGTATTGTGTGTAGAATTTTGAGGAAATAAATGAATATAAACCATTTTGGAATAAGGCTGTAACAAAATGTGGAAAAAGTGAAGCGCTATGAATACTTTCTGAATGCACTGTATTCTATTAATAATAATATAGTTATTTATTCATTCATTTTCTTTTCGGCTTAGTCTCTTTATTAATCCGGGGTCGCCACAGCGGAATGAACCGTCAACTTATCCAGCATGTCTTTTACGCAGCGGATGCCCTTCTAGCCGCAACCCATCTCTGGAAAACATTCACACACACTCATTCACACTCATACACTTCGGACAATTTAGCCTACCCAATTCACCTATACCACATGTCTTTGGACTATGGGGGAAACCGGAGCACCAGGAGGAAACCCACATTGGAAATGCCAACTGACCCAGCCGAGGCTCGAACCTGTGACCCAGCAAACTACTTCCTGTGAGGCGACAGCACTACTTACTGCGCCACTGCATTGCCATAGTAATATATAATATATAATTATATTATATAAAAAAACTATATATATATATATATATATATATATTTTTTTTTTTTTTAAGCCAAATTAAAATGAAGGAATGAATAATTTCAGGCAACACACAAGTCTTATTGACACTAATGAGCTGCATTTCATGTTAAAAGTGAACACTACTTCATGTTTTCTTACTTCATTAGTTCATTTTCTGTTCTCCCTCTTAAGTCCCCAAATTATGTGCTTATACTTTTGTTTTGCCATCACATAAATTAATTAGAAGAGAAACTGCTGTGCATGAAAGAATAATACTAAACCATTTTCATTTTAAATCTGTCATCAGTAACTCTTATGTATTAGCTTCATGAGTTGTAATACATTTTACATTTTTTTTATAATAGGAAAAACACTCAGCACTTCAGGACAGTCAGAAGAAGCCCTGTTTAAGAAGTGATTAAGGAGTTTTTACTTACCACAGTTTTAAATAAAACTTCCCAATTGTGCATGGTAAGTTACATAGAGGTTCAAATTAGGATTGTTTTATTTTGCTCTCATTAAAATATTGATTCACTTAAAAATGAAAAAAATTCTTTCCATTTAAAAGTTAGGGGTGTTCAAACTCTTCTTGAAGACCACCATCCTCAGAGTTTAGCTGCAACCTGCCTCAGAACACAAATCTGGAAGTTCCTCATCAGAGATTTTCTTACTACAGTATATAGAGATAAAAAGCTGTGTATTACTTATTGGAGAAAGTGTAATGTCTAACACGGATCCCATGAGGCACCTCAGTCAATTATGTAATGTCATTAAAGTCAATGGACAGTACCTTGGCTGCAGGCGTAATAATATTACATAGATTCCAACTGGTGGTGCAAGTGTAGGGCTGGGTTCTTGGAAATATTTTCAGGTGCTGTGTATTATCAATACACTTGCTGCAGCCATTAAAAGGCAACACATTTCCTTGATTATTACTGCAGAATGAAAGTATAGTTTCTAAACATATCAACCTTAAAAATAGCAATTTTTAGTTGGTCTTAGTAGATGTAACTACAGAAGAGTTCAGCTTTAAATAGGAAAATGATCAAACTAGAGTATGGAGGGAGAGGGCTTTTTTTTAATTAAGTACATGAGTGATTGCAGAACAGTTCATAGTTGCTGTATGAATGATAGCAGTGATTCATCAGTCCATCTGAGGATGATTCCAGATTGTTTCACCAGTGAGGAACATTGAATGAAAAGGTTCCGGAAAGTAATTTAATGCCACTCTTTGATGCCACCCCAAGACAGTGTTCACTTACTGACCAGAGGCTCCTTGAGTGGATGTTCACATTCAAAAACAGGTGAAGATCATAAATATGTACACTAGATATTGCATACCGACCCTGAGCATGCGTCAATTTAGCCGCCATATTTGTACAGTGCTTCCAGCACAAATGTCATTCAACCACACTAGTCAAGACCAAAGCCAATGTGAAGAGTGCTGTGTACGGGTGTAGTAATGAGCAAACAAAGAAAACTAAGCATAAAGGAAACAACATTTCATAGGTAAGATTTCGTTTTTTTTACGTTTTTGTATGTTACAAACTTTTCTGCTCAACGAGTAATGTTATTGGTGATAATACAATCATTTACTGCACTAACCATAAGGCAAAGAAGCACCAACTTGCACTAAATACTAGGCTTATGCTAGTTTGTTGAATAAAATAAGCAAACAATGTAAATGAAATATGACAACAAGATGCTGCAGTGCTAGAAACTTTTATTATTGTAAGTGAACGAGCCGTTCATAACGAAATTCATTCATAAACGAATCGCTCCCTCTGTTAGAAGTGAAAGCAGGAGAGGCGGTGTGGTTCAGGACACGGATTAGTTAAAATTTAATAGGGAGGGAGAATAATACATTTCCATGCACACAAACACTCGCTCTGTCTGCAATGCCCGTGCGGTCACTTATCCATCGGTGGAGAAAAGTGATGTAAAATTATAATTTCGTAATTTAAAAAAATATTTGTGTACTGACCTCCGGAAAAAAATCCCTATCATAGATATACAGTTGCAATCAGAATTATTCAACCCCCTGATTTATTAGCGCCCCTGTTTATTTTTTTCCTCAATTTCTGTTTAACGGAGAGAAGATTTTTTTCGAAACATTTCTAAACATAATAGTTTTAATAACTCATCTCTAATAACTTATTTATTTTATCTTTGACATGATGACAGTAAATAATATTTGACTATATATTTTTCAAGACACTTCTATACAGCTTAAAGTGACATTTAAAGACTTAACTAGGTTAATTAGGTTAACTAGGCAGGTAAGGGTAATTAGGCAAGTTATTGTATATGGTTTGTTCGGTAGACTTTGTTCGGTAGACTATGGAAAAAAAATAGCTTAAAGGGGTTAATAATTTTGACCCTAAAATGGGTTTTAAAAATTAAAAACTGCTTTTATTCTAGCCAAAATAAAACAAATAAGACTTTCTCCAGAAGAAAAAAATATTATCAGACATACTGTGAAA
Source organism: Danio tinwini (assembly GCA_903798205.1). Taxonomy (NCBI): domain Eukaryota; kingdom Metazoa; phylum Chordata; class Actinopteri; order Cypriniformes; family Danionidae; genus Danio; species Danio tinwini. The sequence goes on along the minus strand of CAIGQZ010032024.1, from coordinate 2,428,341 downwards.
ATTTCCTTGTTCTGTTAAACATCATTTGGGAAATATTTAAAAAAGAAAAAAACTAAATCAAAGGGGGTTCAATAATTGTGGTTGCAACTGTATGTATATATGTGTATATATCTCTGGCTCTGGATGGCCAGTCTTCCACTGCACTTTGGTCCCACATTCAATTCAAAGGAGCGCTCCCCTGTACTAAAATGGCAACTCTATTGACACATTCCTTTCAATAGACAACAACAGGGTAGGCGACATCTAATGTAAATAAATATGGGTGGAGATTAGAGGGTGCAGAGCTGGTGGCTGTTCTGTAAAAAGTAACAATGATTTGAACTTGATGCTTTCTGTTCAAGTGCTTGAACAAGTTACTGGTCGAGTTAAAAGCAGTCGAAAGCTCTTTAGAGACTGGACATGACTGAATTTCACAGCAATATTTTTGTTTTTACTCTCAATAAAATCAAAGTAATGTCTGTATTTTCACTTGAAGAAGCAGCCACTCTCGATTTCAGCATACGTTCTCCAGCAATTTATTAAAAAGTGCATGCTTATTAACTGATGTTGCAGCAAAAAACATGCTTTAAAAGAAGTATTTTTTCTTCTGAAAACTATAACTGTAACGTAGGTAACGCAATTACATTGACTTTAGTAACTGTAGTCAAATTGCTCTGCAGAGGTCATCAGCATTTCTGTCTTCTCATCAAGATGAGCTGAATTGTGACGTTGACTCATGGGCGATTCATAATCAGAAAAAACAATCCACCAATGAATATCGAAATAACCATGTACTCTGGTGTAGTCAGAATTGATCTTATTCTTTTGCTTATGAGCAGGCACAGGCATTAGAAACGTATTAGGCTCAAGACTTCTGGTCTCATTCACTTCGCCAGATGTTTCAAACTTGTATTCTCTTATTATTTTTATTTTTTATATATTGTCATAAACACATTGTTTTTAGAGCTAGTATTTTGTCCTTTTATTGCCATTTGTTATTAATAGTCATTTCTCCCATAAGCAAATGAATCAAAAGTTTTATAATCAACAAAGGCTCATTGGGAAAATGTGCCCTGCAGGGATACATTTCTGAGAACCAAAAAATATGTACAGTGCTCAGCATAAATAAGTTCACCCCTCACAAATCTATCTTTTACTTTCTATATTTTTAATAGGAAGCTATACAATATCATATTTTTGAAATCTGGAGCTTATCTAACTAAATTACTTCAAAAACTAGTACACCCAAATGTATATGTTATAGAAAAATATTAAATACCAAAAAAAAAAAAATAATAATAATAATAATAAAAAAGCTAAAAAAAAATTACAAATTTTGTTGAAATTGTGTAGGTTGTAATTTTTTTTGCAATATTTTGCTTGAGTTTAATAGTATTATTTTTCAATTTCTAAATATGTTTGGTGACAAAAATATTATTTTAATAAGTATATCTGTTTATTAAATATGTTTTGTTTAAATGCACCATAATACATTGCAAATATTTATTGAGAAATTGACCAAAATTTTATTTTCAAAATGGGGTGTACTCAGTTATGCTGAGCACTACACAATAGGGTACATAATGGCTGCATTTTTTATGTAAAACAAATGCTATAGGACAATACTGCTGACCGCTTACCTCCGTATAGACTGCATTTATAGTGTGACTGGTTTGCTCAGTAGCTTACTACAAATGGTAGCGGAATTGGAAGGCGGAGCAGAGGGGACTGGTGTTCAAGTCCGGCAAAGTACAGTTCCAGAAACCAGGTAAAATGAAACCCCAAAAAAGAGCAATATGATACCATTGTAAACGTCTGATGGTACTTTTCTTTTCTAGTTTGTTTTTCAACATATTATCAGTTGGTAGGGCTGCACAATTAATCGAAATCGAACACAAAGAAGTCCACATTGTTTTACATATGTTGCTCAGCAACATGGACACCTCCAAATGGCGTTCAAAGTGTCTCATACTGTATTTATAAGGTAGAATTCACCCAAAAATGTAATTTTTGTCTAAATGTAACGAAAAGACATAATGGCCACGAAAAGATATGTGAGCTGACGCACTGTTTGTTTACTACTGAGAAGACACGCGTGCCCGCGAATGATTGCTTTAATGATACTTTACTGAACAGAACCTGCATAGGCTGTGAATAACAAGTAATAAAGCTGTTAATAACGTTCAGTTTGTCACACAGAGTGATCGTTTGAGGGCCGCGCAGGAAGTATGATTTGTATGCATGTTTTTTTCTTAAAGTGATGGCAGCCATGACATAAACCGTACTCTGCAGTAAAAGTGAAACTGAAAGTGTGCACATCATTTAAATGATCATATTACATTTTAGAGTTATGATTACGACAGGCATTTGATATGTTTTTTTCTTTCATAGCGAACACAAAGTGTTGTGCATGAAAATAAATGTTTAACAGTGTCAGTATAACTACTCTAGCCTATATAATGTTAAATATAATGCATGAGGGAATCTGATAATGATATATGTCAGATCTTACAAGTGAATAAAATGTTGTCAATGACAGATTGAAAGCATAGGAAGAGTTTATATGCAAAAACCTCTAAATGCCATCTAGAATTTTCTAGAGTTTATCTAGAGTTTTTTTTTCTCTGCCTCTTATGTTTATGTTCAGTCATTTCATGTTAAAATCGATTAAAATGATCTATTATTTGCCATAAAAAGTCAAATTGCTAAATCAAGACAAAGGAGCTTAAGAAAAATGCTAATTTTAGAAGAAAATATCATATGGCACTTGTGTCTGGTTTTTGCGTCTAAACTCTTCATATGTCTCAAACATAATAATTCAACTTCAGAACTTTAGTCTATTCAAATCCACCATTCAAAGTCTATACAAAATTTTGCATTTTAATAGACAGTAGATCAACACATAAGCCTAATATTATCATTGTAGCTGTTTTATGTTTGAGAATAACAATAATAATAGCCTACTCCTATTAACCTTTATTTGACATCTACAGAATTGTGAGAAAAGCGTGATCTTGATTTTAAGCAAAAAAAATCATGATTCTTATTTTAGCCAGAACCATGCAGCCCTATTGGGTGGGTCAGTAAATATCGACTTCTCTCACGGATGTTGAGATTGGCAGAAACGTACACAGCGGCCTCTGATGGTTTTATGAGAAAAGGCATGTATGAGAAAATGTGCCCTAGTAACATATTTGAGATTGTCAAAAATGTACACTAGTGGATTTGTGAAAACAAAGACTGCAAGAAAAAGTTGTCCAGATGCATATATCTGGCATAAAAGATCTTACTTTCACATGCAAAGAAAGGTCCATAAAATACTAATATAACTGTGAACAGTGTCCTTCTGAAAAGGTTTCGGCTGTCTTCTCATATTTAGATTTGTTCATTGATCGCTAAGAATAGATTCACTGGCCTTTTTGCAAGTCGATTCTCACAAAACTGATTTTACCCTGGTTATAAAAGTATTTTGTAGCCGGTAAAATATGTCGTCATCTTTACCGCCACAAGAACTTGATTACCAAAGATTTAGAGAGTCATTTTTATATTACCCCACTTTTCCATGGTAAACTAATCCTGAGAAATGTTTTCTTATCTCTGCTGGGAGTAAAAAAAAAACGGGTTGTTTTAGAGCTACCTGACCTCTGCACTCATCTGGGGAAAAGCCAGAGCCTGAGGAAATGAGCTAGGAGTGTTGAACAATGAGAGAAAGTGGGAAATGGAGAGGGCTGCGAGCGTCCGGCTGTTGGTTATGATACTGGACACCCTTAATGTCTCCAGCAGAGCTTTTACAGCTCCAGTCACTGCAGATTTCACTGTGGACAAACACAGTTCTGTATTAATGTGTCTCTTGTTTTTGAGTTTACACAATTTCCGTCTGGGCTTAAAACAAAGGACTTGGTGTCCTTAGTGGTTTTCTTTGCCACAGTGCTGTTCTTTGGAATGGGGTTTTTCAGTCACATGATTTATTTAGTCCGTCATACACAGTAGACTGGCTCTGTGTCTAAGGAAATCACAGAAGTTTGTGACACTATTGTTGAAAAGTTTAGTAAAAAGTCAGTCAAATATTTGCTGTATGTATGTACCTAGAGTAGACCAAGAATGTATCAATACTGGTCAATTTTGAGCTTGTGATGTCATTTTTTTGGTGCCCATAAGGAAAATGGCTCAAGAATTACACAGGAATAAGGATAGAATTGTAATTGGTAGAATGCAGATTGTTTGCTTTGTACTAACTACACGCGAGACTGTGCCGTAACCTGCAAATACAATTTATTTTTGTACTAACCATCTGTTACAGCAACGTTTAAAATTTCTATTTTAGAAACAGTTTCTATTTCTGCGACATCGCAGCAAAACAACAATATAAACTGCTATGACAATGATCACCTCAGGTACAGATTATGTGCTTTTTTTTGGTGTTAAAGGGCACATAGGTTACCACTTTTTCCAGATTCAATATAAGTATTTTGTGTCTCCAGAATGTGTCTGTAAAGTTTCATCTAAAAACACATATCAGATTTTTTATTATACCTGTCATAAGTTCCTTTTTTGTAGCATTTAGCAGAAGCTAGCTGTTTTTGTGTACTGCGCCTTTAAGGCTAGCCCTTCACACCCACCGTTTCCACGTGCCTGGCAGCGGCTCCCTCGGCTGCGTCAGACAACAGACAAACACGAAGGAATAAGATCTCACGTAACATTTGTGAGGAAAAACAACAAGTAAGAACTTTACCAATGAGTATTTGATGCATGTTGTGGAGTTGCAGGATGAGTCACACACAATGTCATTACAAAGTTCACGCACACACACAAATACACACACACACACACACACATCGCTGACAGGCACACACAGACAGCGCGCGTTTAGCTTTGCACTGTTTTTGCACGCAAATGTGACAGAATACAAATTAATATCCACTGCTGTATGGATGTTTGTTATGTTAATGTACAAAAAAAACCTGATTTAACGTCCACAAACCAGGATTGAAGCGTCTTTTATGACTGTTCTGACACGCGGCTGTGTTGATTAAGTAAAGGGCTGTAATTCATTACACACATGCACTGTTTTAAAACATTTTAAACTTGTAAAACTCACTCTTGATCACATTTGATGATGATTGATGATCCTAGCAAACTGAACAGACCTTTTATTTATGGTTGCTTAGTTTGCTCACGTCCTGGTCCTGTGTCTGTTTGATATGATTACACACGTTACTACGGAGACATGTTAATACGCAGCTGTCAATCAATTCGGTGGGCGGGGGGACCGCACTCCTACATCAAGTTGCGGTCGTTCTGAAAACTGCTCCAATTGGTACACCGTTTTTATGTTGTTAAATTGAAAAAAAAACTGGGTGTGTTAATATCACCCCAATATGACGGTCTATACACCATACATACACATATGTCTGTCCAAACAGCTTGAAAAGTAGATTTTTCACCATAGGTGCCCTTTAAATGCTATTAATGTATTTAATTTGAAGACCATTTTACGTGACATTTATTGCCATACTGAAAGGAGCAGCAGATAGTTCACCTCAGATCTTAAAAATTAAAAACCTTGCAGATGGTTTGATAATGAAACTCAATGCAAACCAACAAGGTCAGTCACTCAGCCTATGCACTTTTAATAATGTAAAATAGGTTAAATATGTATTAATCAGATTATAACCTATACCATTTGGTTGGGAGTGCTTTAACTGATATGTAAATTTATAACTGCTATTTAAATGTTTCAGTTGTGTCGCATTTGGTGCAGACAGCAAAATAGCTTGTTGCATTGCGTGAAGTTAGGTTATGTCTGTAAGAAGTCCCAGTAAAAATAGTAAAATAAAGATTATGTAGGAAATTTAGAATGTGGAAAGACGTCTGTTGATGCATCCATTTAGCAGCTAAATTAACATTAGTTATTTGCATAATAATAATTATAATTTAAACATAATCAGCATATAATTAGCATAACTATTTAAAGTATTTTAGCATTTTTATTGTAAAATACAAAAAAAACAGTATTATTTTATTTGCAGTTGTAACGCCACGCCAGCAGAGGGAGCCCTCGCCCGACTACTGACTCAGCTCTGCTCCCTCTGTGGTTACTTCCTGTTTGTGCTGTATTTCAGCAAGAGCTCAGGCCATGCTTTCTTGCGAAGTATTGCCAGTTTACCTGCCTTACCAAGCGTTGTTCCAAGTGACTTTCATGACTACTATCCTGTGTATGACCCTGCCTGCCTTGATCACGTACATTCTTTGTCTTTGCCCTCTTGATCTGTTTTGGACTGATTATTGTTACACTGAACTTCTGCCTGCACTATCTCAACGTCTTCGGGATTTGCCCCTGTGTATGTCGATTGGTTTGGACTGTTTACATGTTACCAATTATTTGCCTGTTCACACGTTGATGTCTCTGCTTAAGCCCCTTAATAAACTTCTGCATATGTATTCTAATACTGTCTCAGACTCCCCATTACAGAATACTTCGCCTACCATGAATCCAGCGGAAGTTTCAAGCCTGCAAGCTACATTAGCTTACCAAAGTGAAGTGCTAAAGGGCTATCAAGAGCAAATGATGCAACTGCAGTCTATTAATGAACATCTTACGCACTACATTCGATCCTTGCCTCCAACTACACCACAAACGGTAAGCTTTGCTGTTCCTGATAAATTTGATGGCACTGATGAACAATGTAAAGGCTTTCTCCGTCAAACGAAAATTTATATGGAGTTTCAAGGGGAGGAATTTGATTCTGAAAAGAGGAAATGTGCGTTTATGATGACACTGTTGACTGAGAGAGCTATTGACTGGGATGCAACAGTTTGGGATTCTGATACTCAACTAAAAACTTCATTGGATTACTTTATACAACAGATCCATGAGGTTTTTGAATACCCGGCTGGGGGAAAAGGAGTATCAACCCAATTAATTGGTCTCACACAGGGAAACCGAACAGCTGCCGATTATGCGATTGAGTTTAGCATTATTGCTGCCCAAAGTGCTTGGAATGATGTATCTTTGAAAGCTATGTTTCAACACATCCTGAATAAGGATCTCCAAACTGAGCTGGCCTGTAAAGGTGATGAGTTGTCTTTTCATGAATTCATTAAGCTAACCATTAAATTAGACAAACACCTCAATGCAAAAATGACACAACAGGCCAGAAAATCTGCAATCCAGCCCAAGTAAATATACAGCACTACTCTGTACTAAATAACAAGTCGTTCACGTTTCCAGTCACCCTTTAAGCTGATGATGTCTGTGTTGAGTTTACCGCGATGATTGATTCAGGAGCTGCACTGAATATTATTAGTAAGCATATCATTGATAAATATAAAATTCCCATTCAAGCTTGCACTCCACCCATCAAAATCAAGTCCATAGATGATACACTTATTGGGAAAGGAATTACTCACCAAACACAAACCCTCACTCTCAAGACTGGAACTCTGCACCAAGAATCCATTTCCTTATTTGTGGTTGATACCCCCAAATTTGAAATATTTTTGGGATACCCATGGCTTCATATCCATGATCCAGAACTGTCATGACATTCTGGAGAATTAACTTGCTGGTCTACATTTTGTTTAGAGAGATGCATCCAGGTAAAACCACAACCATGTCCGACGACCAGCATAGAGAGCCCAGAGAACCACAAAACTGTAATTATTCCAAAGTGTTATCAAGATTTACCAAAAGTGTTTAGTAAAACCAAGGCAACTCAACTTCCTCCACACCACCCCTGGGACTGTGCTATCGAGTTTGCTGCCTAATGCCATGCCACTCAAGAATCGTATTTGTCCTCTCTCTTTTACAGAAAACCAAGCCATGGATGAATATATCAACAAAGCTCTGGATTCAGGTTTAACTCGTCCATCCACATCACCAGCTGCAGCAGGATTCTTCTTTGTTGAGAAGAAAGATGGAGGTCTTCGACCATGCATTGATTACAGTGGTTTGAATAATGTCACAGTTAAATTTCGTTATCCGCTCCCACTAGTCCCTTCTTCACTAGAACAGTTACGTGAAGCCACTATCTACACCAAGCTTGATTTACGAAGTGCATACAATTTGATAAGAATTTGTGAGGGAGATGAATGGAAAACTGCATTTGTCACCACTAGGGGTCACTATGAAAATCAGGCAATGGCTTATGGACTGGTAAATGCTCCCGCTGTGATTCAATCATTCATTAACAAGATATTCAAGGATCTGATCAATAATTATGTGGTTGCCTATATTGACGATATACTCATTTACACCAAAAACGAAGCAGATCATGTAAATCATGTGAGGACGGTGCTCTCAAGATTACTGGAAAATCAACTCTACATCAAAGCAGAAAAATGCTAGTTCCATGTCAAGAAAACCTCATTTCTAGGCTACCACATGAGTCATCATGGAGTACGAATGGATAAACTCAAGGTCCAAGCAGTCACAGAATGGCCAGTACCCACTACAGACAAGGAACTTCAACGATTCTTTGGGTTCGCAAACTTTTATAGGAGGCTCATTCATGACTACAGTTCAGTAGCATCACACATGACATCATTACTGAAGGGAAAACCCCAGAAGTTAAAGTGGACAGATGAAGCTAACCAGGCATTCATTGTATTAATGGAAAAGTTCACTACAGTGCCCATCTTGAAGCATCCTGACCCTAACTCACCTTTCATTGTGGAAGTTGATGCCTCAGATCTGGGCATAGGAGCAGTTTTGTCACAAAGGCATGGAACACCAGGCAAACTACACTCATGTGCGTTTTTCTCAAGAAAATTTACCTCTGCAGAACACAACTATCATGTGAGTAATAATGAATTACTTTCAATGAAGGAGGCTATTTTAAAATGGCGACACTGGCTAGAGGGAGCCAAACACCCCTTTCAAGTCATTACAGATCATAAAAAAAGTGTCCATCCAACAAACACTATGTACCAACGAACTTACGACAGAGGGTCATGCAATGGGTCCATATGTCTATTTGTGCAGGTCATCCGGGCATTTCTCGAACAATTCACCTAGTACAAATTTCCTTCTGGTGGCCATTAATGAGCAAAGATATCACTAACTATGTCAAGTCATGCCAGGTCTGCGCCCAGTCAAAAACACCCAAAGAATTGCCATCAGGACTCCTCAAGCCATTACCCATCCCACAACGACTATGGTCACATCTATCTATTGATTTCATTACAGACTTACCTCCATCTAATAATTTCACCACGATACTCGTAATCATTGATCGTTTTTCTAAGTCATGCCGTCTGGTCCCCCTACCAAGTTTACAGACAGCCATGGAAACAGCTCAAGCTTTGTTTCAACATGTCTTCAGAGTTTATAGATTACCAGAGGACATCGTCAGTGATCGGGGCACACAATTTACCTCACAGGTAAGGAGAGCCTTCTGCCAACAGCTGGATATTAATGTGAGTCTCACATCAGGGTATCATCCCCAAGCTAATGGTCAAGTAGAACGACTCAACCAGGAAATAGGTCAATACCTCAGGACTTACTGCAGCAGAGAACAACATCGCTGGTCTGAGTTTCTCCCATGGGCTGAATATGCACAAAACTCATTAACTCACTCATCAACAGGACTTACCCCCTTCTAGTGTGTCTTAGGATTCCAGCCTCCATTGTTCCCGTGGTGTGAGGAGCCTTCTGCAGTTCCAGCGGTTGATGAATGGATCCAGCGTAGTGAGAGGGTGTGGGACAGTGCACATGTCCGTCTCCAGCGGACCGTGAGAACACAGGAGTTCCAGGCCAATCACCGACATCGTCCACACCCTCCCTACCAACCAGGACAGCGGGTCTGGCTCTCTACAAGGGACATTAAGCTACGGCTACCCAGCAGGAAGCACAGTCCAAGGTACGTGGGTCCTTTCAAGACCATTAAGCAAATCAATGATGTGACTTACCAGGTAAAGCTTCCTGCTAACTACCGCATATCTCCTTCATTTCATGTATCCCTGCTTAAACCGGTCCACCCGGAGGCTGACCCTGGCCAGGAGGCCTCAGAACCACCCCCGCCATTGGACATTGATGGAAATCCGACATACAGGGTAAACGTGTTGCTGGACTCGAGAAGAAGAGGGGGTCAGCTCCAATATTTGGTGGACTGGGAAGGATACGGACCAGAGAAGAGATCATGGGTTTCTGTCAAGGACATTCTAGACCCATCCCTCATTGAGGAATTTCATCGAGCCAGACCCGACCGACCAGCTCCTAGAACGCGGGGACGCCCACATCGAGCTCCAGGACTCGCTCCTAGAGGGAGGGTTCTGTAACGCCACGCCAGCAGAGCGAGCCCTCGCCCGACTACTGACTCAGCTCTGCTGCCTCTGTGGTTACTTCCTGTTTGTGCTGTATTTCGTCAAGAGCTCAGGCCATGCTTCCTTGCAAAGTATTGCCAGTTTACCTGCCTTACCAAGCATTGTTTCAAGTGACTTTCATGACTGCTATCCTGTATATGACCCTGCCTGTCTTGATCACGTACGTTTTCTGTCTTTGCCCTCTTGATCTGTTTTGGACTGATTGTTGTTACACTGAACTTCTGCCTGCAATCTCAACATCTGTGTATGTCGATTGGTTTGGACTGTTTACATGTTGCCAATTATTTGCCTGTTCACACGTTGATGTCTCTGCTTAAGCCCCTTAATAAACTTCTGCATATGGATTCTAATACTGTCTCAGACTCCCTGTTACAACAGTAATATTAAAATGAACTTCAGTTAATTATTTTAATTTGTCATTTTAACATGATAATTTAAAATAGTTTTTAGTGATGTGATGAAGTAGACAGTTGTGTTGCTTAATAGTTAAGGCATGATTATTGTTTGGTTACTTATATAAAAGAGAAAAATAACATTAAATCATTTAATTTTTACATATTGTTTGTATTTTATATCATTTTATTTATCAGTTTATTTAAAACTTCAGGGCAAAGGATTTATTTAGAATGTGGAAATCTAAAATTATTATTAATTAAAAAGAGCGTCACAGTGGCGCAGTGGATAGCACGATCACCTCACAGCAAGAAGGTCGCTGGTTGGAGCCCCGGATGGGGCTGTGTGGAGTTTGCATGTTCTACCTGTGTTCGCATGGTCTTCCTCCGGGTGCTCCGGTTTCCCCCACAGTCCAAAAACATGCAGTATAGGTGAATTGAATAAACTAAATTGGCCGTTGTGTACAGGTGTTTTCCAGTGTTGGGTTATGGCTGGAACGGCATTCACTGCATAAAACGTGCTGGATAAGTTGGTGGCTCATTCCGCTGTGGCAACAAATAAGGGACTAATAAAGGAACTGAGCCGAATAGAAAATGAATGAATGAAATATAAAACACTTTTCTAAAGCTCATGATTACTGGTCTACCATAAAATATTTGCTAAATATAACTAGTTTATATTTTTCTCATCCCGCTGTTATTCACTTTCTGTTTAAATCCTTGTGGTGGATTTAAAATGGTGTTCCTCCTTCGGCTTAGTTTTTTATATATTAGGGGTTGCCACAGTGGAATGAACTAACTATTCCGGCATATGTTTTACACATCGGATGCCCTCCCAGCCACAACCCATTAGAAGGAAACACCCATACCACATTCACAGACACACTCATACACTACGCACAATTTACTTCATTTAATTCACCTATAGCGCATGTCTTTGGACTGTGGGGGAAACCAGAGCACCCGGAGGAATCCCACGCCAACAAGGGGGGAACATGCAAACCACACAGAAATGTCAACTGGCCCAGCCGGGACTCAAACCAGCAACCTTCTTGCTGTGAAGCGACTGTGCTAACTCCTTTATCATAAACAATGCATTTTGCAATATAAGTGATAAAGCACATATATAATACTAATAGACTTTTTATTTCTTCCAGTACATACAGTGCATCCCAGTGCATACAGTGCATCCCTAAAGTATTAATAGCACTTCACTTTTTCCACTTTTTTTATGTTACAACTTTATCTAAAATTTATTAAATTTATTTATTTGCTTAAAATTTTACGCACAATACCCCCTGATGACAATGTAATTTTTTTTTAATTGTTGGAAATTTATTAAAGATAAAAAACCTGAAAAAACCCATGTACATAAGTATTCACAGCCTTTGCTCAATACTTTGTTGATGCACCTTTGGCAGCAATTACAGCCTCAGGTCTTTTTGAATATGATTCCACAAGTCTTTAGGAATTTTTGCCCATTGCTCTTTGCAGTACCTCTCAAGCTCTATCTGGTTGGATGGAAAGTGACAATGTACAGCCATTTTCAGATCTCTCCAGAGATGTTCAATAGGATTTAGGTCTGGGCTCTGGCTGGGCCACTCAGGACATTCACAGAGTTGTTGTGAAGCCACTCCATTGATATTTTGGTGGTGTACTTTGGGTCATTGTCCTGCTGGATGAAGAACCGTCACCCCAGTCTGAGGTCAAGAGCACTGTGAAGCAGGTTTTCATTCAGGATGTTTCTGTACATTGCTGCATTCATCTTTCTCTCTATCCTGACTAGTCCTTCAGTTTCTGCTGCTGAAAAACATGCTCACAGCATGATGCTGCCACCACCAAGCTTCACTGTAGGGATGGTATTAGCCTGGTGATGTGCCTAGTTTTCTCCAAATGCAATGCCTGGCGTTCACTCCAAAGAGTTCAATTTTAGTCTCATCAGACCAAAGAATTTCGTTTCAGATGCATTTTGGCAAATGCATCCAGGTGGGCTGCTATTTTCCCTTTACTAAGGCCCAATCCCAATTCTACCCCTTAGCCCCCCCTACCCCTCGATTTGCGCGTTCATGTGAAGGGGTGTCCCAATTCTCTTTAGCTTGAAGGCGTAGGGCTAAGGGGAAGGGGTATACACCCCTTCGAACGAAGATTTTTTAGGACCACACTCAAAACCAAGGTGTAAGAAAATTTCCCAGAATACACTGCTGAATTTCGCTGCAAGGAGAGCCACAAATTAGTATTTTTTGTCATTATCACGAATTTTTAAAACAAACAAACACATGTTTAATATATTTATAACCGCGTTCATGTTTTACTGTCATGCTTTTTAAAAAAAAAAGCTAAAATAAAAACCGCAAAATTTTGTTATCTATAATCTATAATAATAACTCCTGTACAGCAGTCCCACAACATTCTGACACTCAAACACCCTGTCAGAAAAAGTCTAGTGGCTGAGAATGAGCTTTTTACAGTGTCTGCTATAATGTTAATGTTGTTTTTGGTGTGTTTATAGATGAATATGGCCACGGTGTAAATGTGCAGTATAGTTACAATCTTATTTCATATTATATCGTTATGATAACATAATATATGCCTTTAGTGATTTCCTGAAGAAAAATACCAAAAAATAAAGCAACTGGAATAACTACAGCAGTCATGGTCATCTGATCTCATATCAAGCAAGAGATCGCGATGACATATGATGACGTGTGCAGGTGCTGTACTGCTGTCCCAATACTTAGGGGTAAATTTTGAAGCCCTTCCCCTTCACACTTGTTTTTAAAGGCGAAGGGGAAGGGGTAGGGGTAGAAAAATAAAATTGGGATTGGGCCTAAGGATGGCTTCCATCTGGCCACTCTACCATACAGGCCTGATTGGTGGATTGCTGCACAGATGGTTGTCCTTCTGTAATGTTCTCCTCTCTCCACAAAAAATGCTGGAGCTCAGACAGAGTGACCATTGGGTTATTGATCAGCTCCCTGACTAAGGCCCTTCTCCCCCAATCACTCAGTTTAGCTGTCTGGCCAGCTCTAGGAAGAGTCATGGTGGTTCCAAACATCTTCCACTTATGGATGATAGAGAGCACTGTGCTCATTTGAACTTTCCGAGCAGCAGAGAATTTTCTGTAACCAGCCTTGTGCCTTGAGACAATCCTGTCTTCTGACAAATCCTTTGTCTTCATGCTTGATTTGTGCTTTGACATGCAATGTCAACCCTGGGACCTTATGTAGACAGGTGTATGCCTTTTTAAATCATGTCGAATCTGAATTTACCATAGGTGAACTCCAATTAAGCTGCTGAAACATCTCAAGAATGATCAGTGAAAACAGAATGTACCTGAGCTCAATTTAGAGCTTCACGGCAAAGGCTGTGAATACATGTACATGTGATTTTTCAGGTTTTTTATTATATTTGCAACAATTTCAAAAAAATATTTTTTTCACATTGTCATTAAAGGGTATTGTGTGTAGAATTTTGAGGAAACAAGTGAATTTAATCCATTTTGGAATAAGGCTGTAAAAAATGTGGAAAAAGTGAATCACTTTCTGGACGCACAGAATCATAATATTGCATACAACTAATTCAAATGTTTAAATATTTAACTTCATCAAGTCTATGCTTAACATTTTGCCAATAAGTAGTGAGTGAACTTTATAGATATCACAAATACATTGAAATTATATTTTACTGTGTTGAAACACTTTGCACAAAAAAATTGCTCATAAATTTCAGCAAGTTCATCCAGTTGATGTCATTATGCTGTATTAATGTGTATATCACAATCAAATCAGTGTTAACAGAAGCCATCCTAAGTAACATGCTGTAATGACAAAATACAGTGTCAGAAAATCTCTTGAAGAAGACACACACAGTTGAGAGAGTTCAGAGTTTTGTGCTGAATGTGGATGTGAAGGATGCTGGTAAAGATGGAGGAGGGATGAGAAGGTGGGGAACAGATCCATGTCGGTTTTAAGTGTTGATTCTGGAGTGGAAATCCAGTGTCTTGTCTGAGTAGCTGTCAGAGAGGAGCGTTCCCTCAGAAGGGTGTGTTTTGTCTTTAGGATTTCAGGGGAATTGATTTTTCTTCCATCTTCTCTGTGAAACAGTTTTGCTGTGCTGCTGCCAGGGGTGCTGGAAAGCATGAGGCTGGACGGAGAGAGGACAGCTTTGAGCTAATTGCTAATTAGAGCCACATGCAGTAAAATAAAGCCACATCCAAAGATTGAACTTATTTGGAAAATATTTAAACATGTTACGACATACTATTGCATACTGGAGTATAATATGGCATGATTGTTGCACACTGGTCAGTGTTTCCTCTAGGTCTACACCTTTTTGGGGGGCATATTTCACAGAGGATATTTGTGATTTTTTTGGGATTTGATATTACTGATTCTGCTGCATCTTTTCTATTTCTTCAAAACATTTTTTGTGTTGTTTCATGTGCATGTGTGTGAGTGTGTGCAAGAGAGAGTGTGTGTTTTTGGATGTTTGAGTGTGTATGTTTGTGTGTGAGAGAGTGGGTGTGTATCTGTGTGCTCGTATATATTTGTATTATTATTCTGCTATTTTCTATAATCCCTTACATTTTTTTTTCTTCTCTTACTTTTGTTGTAATCGTTCTTGAGCACTGGAAAGTGCATCCGTCTTTCAGATGAGATGTTAAATCGAGGTCCTGACTCTCTGTGGTCATTAAAAATCCCATTGCACTTCTCATAAAGGACAGTCAGTAAAGGACCACAAGAGACACACACACATCTCCTCCGAGTGCGTGCGCCGCACACACACAATGAACTCCTGGACACACACACACCCGTCGTCATCATCATCATCATCATCATCATCATCATCATCATCACCAAACACGCATTTATGATGTCCAGAAAAACACGGAAGCTGATGCTGAAATTTGTGGAAAAGAGTTTAATTCTCATGTGAAACTGTACAGGGGAGAAGCCAGTTGAGTTTATAGCAAAATATTTAGCAGTGTTTGCATGTCATTTATGGCATAATTCATGAAGGTGAATGATATTCAAACTAGTGAGAGTCTGACAAAAAAAGTGCCCCTCTGAATCAAATCAGCAGAATGCCCTTCTGGATCTTTCACTTACTTTGAAGACATACTGACTACGTTTACATGGACATCAGTAGTTATTTGCCTTTACCTCAATAAGACTAACATAATTAAGGTGTTATGTGAAGTGCTTTTTGAATGTTGCGTCACCAGGCTATCCACGTTTCCTGCAGAGTTTCCTGTAATTTTGGGTGTTTCATCATCAATTTTTCGACTTTAACTGCAGTTCGGCAGTTTTATTCATGAACCTCATGAACTCATTCATACCCCCATGACAAACTGGGGTATTTGACGCGATTATGGACTGGGGGAAGAGTATTGTTTTAATGGAATTTTATACCGCATACTGAATGGACAGAAAAAAAAAAAACTTCAGCATTTCGTGATGACGGTAATAGTTTGATTGCGCTGTTTCCTTTAATAATGCCACTAATATAAGCATACTCCACATGTCTTAATTCCATTTCTTTTTAGTTCAGTTATGACTTTAGTCAGATCAAGGTAATCAGAAATCGCTGTTTACATGGTGACTCTTATTCAGAGTATTGTCTTAATCGCATTAAGATTGTATTAAAGTGTTGTTACCCATGTAAACATTCTGTCACAGTGGTATACACAGGAGACCCAAATGCAAGTGAAAACAAGATGATTTATTTAAAGAGTCACAACTGGTATTAATCTCACCAGATATCGTGTAGGGCAAGAGCTCACACCAGAGTACGACACGCCAAACAGTGGTAAAGGTTCATCCGTGAACCAACGTCGTATAGCAGTCTCTCATGGATATCTCACCAGATATCGAGGGAAGGAAAAGGTAGCGCTATGGAGCAGCTCTCAAGGAAATCGTCAAGTTTACCCACGGTTAAGTTCATTAGCAAAGCGGGTTTGGGGTGAGGTCTCTCACAGATAATGTTGTCTTCAGAGCAGGCAGTAGTAACAACATCAAAGAAACTGAGATGTGCATAAGGTCCACAGGAAACAGGCTAAGTCGGAGAGCCTCCACCACAGCGAGCGAGAGAGTCTAACAGAAGCAGACACAGGAGTGAACAACAACGAACTGATAATGCTAACTACAAAACACTAAACATATATAGTGCGCGGAACGCGCATCAGCTGTGACTAATAACAAACACCTGTGCGTTGAGAGTAGCGACAAAACACGTGACCACCCAGGTAATGAATGTAAACACACATACACACACCACGCGGTAAAGAACCCAAACAAGACACACCCACTTCCCACACACACATACACACACACACACACATGCAAGAAAAACAGAAAGACCCACAAACGTGACACATGCTCAATGTTCAACTCAACCATACCGTCAGGGCTGTGCCAACTTGGCTTTGCCAAGCATTTTTTGTATGTACGTACATCAAAAGCAAGTAGGCTATGGCTCACGCTTATTGACAGTGTAAGATGATTTACGGTTAGTCATGTCAGGAATCCAACCACAGATTAGCATGTTGTCCTCACAGAAACAGACTCAACCATCACACTGAATCAGGTAAGCTGTATATTTATGTTTCAATGTAATTAATACTACACACTTTGAATGCAACAAGTAATATGTGAATGATGTTTGCACATACATTAGAATTTTGGCTCGGGGGAGGGGTGTCCGGGGGGGGCGTGAATGAAATTGGACAAACTTGGGGGGGCATGTGTCCTAAAAGTTTGAAAACCCCTAGAATAGTTGGTGGTTCATTCCATTGTGGCGACCTCTGAAATTTTGACCAAACTGAAAGAAAATGAATGAATGAAAACATTATGAGCATCTAATGAGCATTTAAAGGGCGCATAATAAAGAGTTGATGAATAAGATGTTCACCTTGGACAGAAAATACAGCTGAACAGATTTACTGCCTTTCACAGAATTCATAATGACACAGACAGTGTGTTGTTATCAGTTATGACTGCAGTAGCTGATATCCTGCCGTCAGCTTCACATGTTGCTTTCATTAGTAACGCTTGATGCTGTTTGTAAAGCAAATCATTCACTTCCTGTACACAAATGACCCACAAGACGAGGACAGAGGAGGGAGAATAAGAGGCTCAAGGTGTGTGTGTGGGTGTGTGTGTGTGTG